>OX465587.1:62387346-62988375 GCA_950022655.1 Alentia gelatinosa | reverse complement strand
TAGTACCAATGTACATCTCTGAGTGGTGTACCTCATCATCCTGCTCCTCTAACTGACATGGGCGATCAACACGTGTTTACATTAGTACCCTGTACATCTCTGAGTGGTGTACCTCATCATCCTGCTCCTTAAACTGACATGGCGATCAACACGTTGTTTACATTAGTACCATGTACATCTCTGAGTGGTGTACCTCATCATCCTGCTCCTCTAACTGACATGGCGATCAACACGTGTTTACATTAGTACCATGTACATCTCTGAGTGGTGTACCTCATCATCCTGCTCCTTAAACTGACATGGCGATCAACACGTGTTTACATTAGTACCATGTACATCTCTGAGTGGTGTACCTCATCATCCTGCTCCTTAAACTGACATGGCGATCAACACGTGTTTACATTAGTACCATGTACATCTCTGAGTGGTGTACCTCATCATCCTGCTCCTTAAACTGACATGGCGATCAACACGTGTTTACATTAGTACCATGTACATCTCTGAGTGGTGTACCTCATCATCCTGCTCCTTAAACTGACATGGCGATCAACACGTGTTTACATTAGTACCATGTACATCTCTGAGTGGTGTACCTCATCATCCTGCTCCTTAAACTGACATGGCGATCAACACGTGTTTACATTAGTACCATGTACATCTCTGAGTGGTGTACCTCATCATCCTGCTCCTTAAACTGACATGGCGATCAACACGTGTTTACATTAGTACCATGTACATCTCTGAGTGGTGTACCTCATCATCCTGCTCCTTAAACTGACATGGCGATCAACACGTGTTTACATTAGTACCATGTACATCTCTGAGTGGTGTACCTCATCATCCTGCTCCTCTAACTGACATGGCGATCAACACGTGTTTACATTAGTACCATGTACATCTCTGAGTGGTGTACCTCATCATCCTGCTCCTTAAACTGACATGGCGATCAACACGTGTTTACATTAGTACCATGTACATCTCTGAGTGGTGTACCTCATCATCCTGCTCCTTAAACTGACATGGCGATCAACACGTGTTTACATTAGTACCATGTACATCTCTGAGTGGTGTACCTCATCATCCTGCTCCTTAAACTGACATGGCGATCAACACGTGTTTACATTAGTACCATGTACATCTCTGAGTGGTGTACCTCATCATCCTGCTCCTCTAACTGACATGGCGATCAACACGTGTTTACATTAGTACCATGTACATCTCTGAGTGGTGTACCTCATCATCCTGCTCCTTAAACTGACATGGCGATCAACACGTGTTTTACATTAGTACCATGTACATCTCTGAGTGGTGTACCTCATCATCCTGCTCCTTAAACTGACATGGCGATCAACACGTGTTTACATTAGTACCATGTACATCTCTGAGTGGTGTACCTCATCATCCTGCTCCTCTAACTGACATGGCGATCAACACGTGTTTACATTAGTACCATGTACATCTCTGAGTGGTGTACCTCATCATCCTGCTCCTTAAACTGACATGGCGATCAACACGTGTTTACATTAGTACCATGTACATCTCTGAGTGGTGTACCTCATCATCCTGCTCCTTAAACTGACATGGCGATCAACACGTGTTTACATTAGTACCATGTACATCTCTGAGTGGTGTACCTCATCATCCTGCTCCTCTAACTGACATGGCGATCAACACGTGTTTACATTAATACCATGTACATCTCTGAGTGGTGTACCTCATCATCCTGCTCCTTAAACTGACATGGCGATCAACACATGTTTACATTAGTGCCATGTACATCTCTGAGTGGTGTACCTCATCATCCTGCTTCTTAAACTGACATGGCGATCAACACGTGTTTACATTAGTACCATGTACATCTCTGAGTGGTGTACCTCATCATCCTGCTTCTTAAACTGACATGGCGATCAACACGTGTTTACATTAGTACCATGTACATCTCTGAGTGGTGTACCTCATCATCCTGCTCCTTAAACTGACATGGCGATCAACACGTGTTTACATTAGTACCATGTACATCTCTGAGTGGTGTACCTCATCATCCTGCTCCTCTAACTGACATGGCGATCAACACGTGTTTACATTAGTACCATGTACATCTCTGAGTGGTGTACCTCATCATCCTGCTCCTCTAACTGACATGGCGATCAACACGTGTTTACATTAGTGCCATGTACATATCTGTGTGGTGTACCTCATCATCCTGCTCCTCTAACTGACATGGCGATCAACACGTGTTTACATTAGTACCATGTACATCTCTGAGTTATGTACCTCATCATCCTGCTCCTTAAACTGACATGGCGATCAACACGTGTTTACATTAGTACCATGTACATCTCTGAGTGGTGTACCTCATCATCCTGCTCCTTAAACTGACATGGCGATCAACACGTGTTTACATTAGTACCATGTACATCTCTGAGTGGTGTACCTCATCATCCTGCTCCTTAAACTGACATGGCGATCAACACGTGTTTACATTAGTGCCATGTACATCTCTGAGTGGTGTACCTCATCATCCTGCTCCTTAAACTGACATGGCGATCAACACGTGTTTACATTAGTACCATGTACATCTCTGAGTGGTGTACCTCATCAACCTGCTCCTTAAACTGACATGGCGATCAACACGTGTTTACATTAGTACCATGTACATCTCTGAGTGGTGTACCTCATCATCCTGCTCCTTAAACTGACATGGCGATCAACACGTGTTTACATTAGTACCATGTTCATCTCTGAGTGGTGTACCTCATCATCCTGCTTCTTAAACTGACATGGCGATCATCACGTGTTTACATTAGTACCATGTACATCTCTGAGTGGTGTACCTCATCATCCTGCTCCTCTAACTGACATGGCGATCAACACGTGTTTACATTAGTACCATGTACATCTCTGAGTGGTGTACCTCATCATCCTGCTCCTTAAACTGACATGGCGATCAACACGTGTTTACATTAGTACCATGTACATCTCTGAGTGGTGTACCTCATCATCCTGCTCCTTAAACTGACATGGCGATCAACACGTGTTTACATTAGTACCATGTACATCTCTGAGTGGTGTACCTCATCATCCTGCTCCTTAAACTGACATGGCGATCAACACGTGTTTACATTAGTACCAATGTACATCTCTGAGTGGTGTACCTCATCATCCTGCTCCTTAAACTGACATGGCGATCAACACGTGTTTACATTAGTACCATGTACATCTCTGAGTGGTGTACCTCATCATCCTGCTCCTTAAACTGACATGGCGATCAACACGTGTTTACATTAGTACCATGTACATCTCTGAGTGGTGTACCTCATCATCCTGCTCCTTAAACTGACATGGCGATCAACACGTGTTTACATTAGTACCATGTACATCTCTGAGTGGTGTACCTCATCATCCTGCTCCTTAAACTGACATGGCGATCAACACGTGTTTACATTAGTACCATGTACATCTCTGAGTGGTGTACCTCATCATCCTGCTCCTTAAACTGACATGGCGATCAACACGTGTTTACATTAGTACCATGTACATCTCTGAGTGGTGTACCTCATCATCCTGCTCCTCTAACTGACATGGTGATCAACACGTGTTTACATTAATACCATGTACATCTCTGAGTGGTGTACCTCATCATCCTGCTCCTTAAACTGACATGGCGATCAACACGTGTTTACATTAGTACCATGTACATCTCTGAGTGGTGTACCTCATCATCCTGCTCCTCTAACTGACATGGCCATCAACACGTGTTTACATTAGTACCATGTACATCTCTGAGTGGTGTACCTCATCATCCTGCTCCTTAAACTGACATGGCCATCAACACGTGTTTACATTAGTACCATGTACATCTCTGAGTGGTGTACCTCATCATCCTGCTCCTTAAACTGACATGGCGATCAACACGTGTTTACATTAGTACCATGTACATCTCTGAGTGGTGTACCTCATCATCCTGCTCCTTAAACTGACATGGCGATCAACACGTGTTTACATTAGTACCATGTACATCTCTGAGTGGTGTACCTCATCATCCTGCTCCTTAAACTGACATGGCGATCAACACGTGTTTACATTAGTACCATGTACATCTCTGAGTGGTGTACCTCATCATCCTGCTCCTTAAACTGACATGGCGATCAACACGTGTTTACATTAGTACCATGTACATCTGTGAGTGGTGTACCTCATCATCCTGCTCCTTAAACTGACATGGCGATCAACACGTGTTTACATTAGTACCATGTACCTCTCTGAGTGGTGTACCTCATCATCCTGCTCCTTAAACTGACATGGCGATCAACACGTGTTTACATTAGTACCATGTACATCTCTGAGTGGTGTACCTCAAGAAGAATGTACTGCTTGAATGTATGAATGTATGAACGTTTTACTTGAAGTTCTCTGGCTGTGTCTTTATTGGTCTGCATGTGCCTAGTTAGCTTGTGTTACAACTAACCCAATACCAGCACAAACCACCAATGAAATGCCGATGTACCACATATAAAAAACACTGTTCTAATTGTAAAGTACTTTCTAATCTGAAATGAAGACAGCCAGATACTGTCATATTATTGACAAATTAGGTGTGCATTGTGGAATATCATTCTTATCCCATCTCATCCCATCTGAACTCACCATGCATGATAGAACAAAAATGTATCTTGCCTATTACCCTAATTTATATGGTACCCTGTACATAAATACACAATATTGACTGGTTTCAGATACAAGCGGCCGTATGCTCCGAGGAGTTGACACGTAGTAATATCCGAGCGTATGCGAGGATATTGCGCAGAGTCAACTCCAAGGAGCATACAACCGCTTTTATCTGAAACCAGTCTATATTGTATTTATTATCCACCTTTTCTGGGCAAGTGGCATGTCGATATCAGTTCGTTTTAATTATGCACTATGTTTTCGTACGCACTATTTTTCCGTATGCGCCACCCGGAGCATACAACATATCCGTATGCTCCGGGTATGTCCATACAAACTCCCTATGTGTTATCTATGGACACTTTGTATTCGGTGGATAATAAACTGCAATATGTTACTCACTATATTCATTACCCACCCAATACAGAGTCTCGAAACTAAGCCTATGGACCCTCCAGATCGCTATTGAGTAGAATACGAATAGCTGTATTCTCCTAGGAGAATACAGCTTTTTCGCCCAGCACAAACTCCTACGCGATACTCCTCGCTTACGCTCAGAGTATTACTTCGCGTCAACTACAACTACGCGTCAGCTACGCGGAGAATACGGCCACTCAGATCGAAATCATGACAATAATGTGTACTCTTTATTACTCTGTATCAACATAACATTAGCATCTTAAATGACGTCATAGAAATACCATTGTAACCCAAGGAGGGATTAATAAAAATCCTCATAAAAAAAAAAGATTTTATATCATTATCTAAACAGGGATATAAGTGTCCACTTTTATATCACTATTTAAATAGGATTGTCCACTCTTAAGTCATTATTTATAAGGGATGTTAGTGTCCACTGGTATATCATTATTTTAACGGGATATCAGTTTCCACTTTAAAATTATTTTTTAATTTTTTATTTGAGCAAGTCTTTTATTAATCTCTGGACATTATCATACAGCCTACAACTTTCAGCTTTGCCAAACAATTCTCCGTACATTCATTGTTATCTTGTGGTCATTTCCATTGCTCCCTTTAAAAAAAAACCCAGTTAACTATATAAAACCAAAACTACCTGAACATCATTTAGGCTATTCTGGAACTAAACCTTTCATCTCATGAGTGTCCTGTACTTATTACATGGTTGCCACCCCTGTAGTGTTGACTCTAACCATTCTGATTATTCCTATTCCTTTTCCTAGAAAAGGTAAATGAAGAAGTTTCTTGGGGTTACATAAAAAAAATTGTTCACTACCGCTACTTCTTTGTTTTTGAGTCTCTCACTTTTAAATTATTATTTATACGGGATATCAGTGTCTACTTTTATATCATTATTTATACGGGATATCAGTCTACACTTTTATATCATTATGTATACGGGATATCAGCATCCACTTTTATATCATTATTTATACGGGATATCAGTCTACACTTTTATATTATTATTTATACAAGATATCAGTCTACACTTTTATATTATTATTTATACGGGATATCAGTCTACACTTTTATATCATTATTTATACTGGAGGTCAGTCTACACTTTTATATTATTATTTATACTGGATATCAGTCTACACTTTTATATCATTATTTATACAGAGATATCAGCATCCACTTTTATATCATTATTTATACGGGATATCAGTGTCCACTTTTATATTATTATTTATACGGGATGTCAGTGTCCACTTTTATATCATTATTTATACGGGATGTCAGGGTCTACTTTTAAATCATTATTCATACAGGGATGGTAGTGTCCACTTTTATAACATTATTTATACGGAATATCAGTCTACACTTTTATATCATTATTTATACGGGATGTCATTGTCCACTTTTATATCATTATTTATACAGAGATGGCAGTGTCTACTTTTATAACATTATTTATACGGGGCATCAGTCTACACTTTTATATTATTATTTATACGGGATGGCAGTGTCCTCTTTTATATAATTATCTATACGGGATATCAGTGTCCACTTTTATATTATTGTGGTGGTCGCCGCCTGTCTAGCAGGTTGGATGACCCCAATCCGGAACGCTAGTTCCAGGCAGGATCCCACCCTACGCACTTACGTAGGTTGGTTCGGTTTTCGGTTAGTTTGCACAGACCTATTCACACATAACACAACAACGTCACTTAATAAACAAGGATGTTTATTAATCACTTACTTCCCGGAAAGATCTGGAAGATCTTCCCTACAAGTACAGTACCCTAGCACATAGGTGCTAGGTAACGCTGGATAGGCCAATCCGGAAGATCAGCCTAACCACCAGGAAGGTTACAAGAACCCGCCTGCAAAGTGAGGTCCCAAGGATCCGTTCCGTAGAAGGGACGCGCGAGGACAGCCTGTCGACCTACTGTGAACGCTGAGTATATATACTAAGCGTTACGTAATCCCGGTCTCCACCGCGCCACTCTCGTGTGCGGCGTTGTCCGGAATCACTGCACAGTAAGGATCGGCATATCGCGCCACCTTCCGTGAAACAAACGAACACTGCTGGATTCCCGTCCCACTACATTACCCCTCCCAGTTTTTACTAAGGGGGGAACCAAGGCAGCCATTTTGCTGCTAAGGGACTACCCAATTAAAAATTACAACATATATCCAGCAGTTCTTGGTCTACTCTCTAGCTTCCTGGTGTTCACAAGAATTCACTGATACCAACGTATAAGTGAAAAAGGTGGAATTGTAAGATGGAGAAATTATTAAAAATATGGAAGATATGACATTTAGGAAAGAGGAAACGACATTTGAAGAATGAAGGACTAGCCTCGCTAGCACCTTGAATAAATGTGATATTCACCCATCTTGAGCCGGGGAGCGGGTTCTTGAGCGTTGGGCAGAGAAGACTCGACAGTCGCGGACTTACAGGTGGTCAGCCCGGCCTGTCGAGCACTCTGCCTCCAGCCGTTCCGGATCTTGTTGAAGTCCTCTGTTAGCTCCCGGCGAGTGAAGTGTCGTTCTCTTTCTCATCTTAAAGTATCGAGCCCAGCTGGCCCATCGGCGTAGCAGACCTACTACATTCAGCCCGATGCCGACGGGTGCTGGGCTTCCCACTGTTCCTCAAGTTGGAAGACATCCATATGTAGAGAAGGGTTAGCCTCGCTAAACACCTTCCGAGTTGAAAGTTTCCGAATACGGAAATAACGGCCAAAAAGGCAAAACAATTCTCCATCCACCTGGTAAGAGTGTGTGGTATCAGTGTTCTTTCATTTTGACTCCAGCTATACTGGCATATTTTTTTCTCGGCTCGAATCGAGTACCAATTAAGGCCCCAATTCTAAGCCGGATTCAGAACTTACGATCACCGACCCAAGGTAGAAATAGCCGGCGTAATCCATCAGATCAGGGGTTACGCCTACTATCTCACTATCGAGTCGATGAACTCAGTTCCGACATAGACCTGGTAAGTCAGATCTGTACCCGAAAGGCAGTCTTCCTTACCTGGTACCACACCACAGGCCGGAGGTTTTCGTGATGGGGGCCTATTACGGGCCTAACCATCGAGAGAACCTTCAGCCGTCTGAAACCAGGGTTGTGCCTTAGGGAAGTCATTTTACTGACTTTCCCCAGCCCCAA
The DNA here is from genome assembly GCA_950022655.1 of Alentia gelatinosa. NCBI lineage: Eukaryota > Metazoa > Annelida > Polychaeta > Phyllodocida > Polynoidae > Alentia > Alentia gelatinosa. The sequence continues at coordinate 62,980,113 of OX465587.1, read as the reverse complement.
CCCAGGATCGCTTATTATTGGTTACTCCTAACTTTCCCTCTACCCCTCCCAGCGATCCTTGCGGTTCGCCGAGAAAGTGCAGAATTCTGGCTAGGAGGCCACATTCTGGAAGTAGCTAGGTCGGAAAAAAATTTTTTTTTTTCCTCCCCGGGACTTCCCATACCCGTCTGACTTCGGATCCAGGAGAGTTGTTGGCTCTGCCGGTTCCGAGTTTAGACGGCGTCTTCCCGGCTTGTTAGGCACCAGCCGAGTTGGTCATTGTCAACCCCTAAATATCCTCGTCGGAGGATATCCTGAGGTCGAGAAGGTCCGACTGGCTTGGTGCGCTAGCCGTCGGTGGAACCGACGTTGCCAGGGCGGTCCTCTCTGGTCGCAGTGGACTCAGCGCAGACGTAGGCTGCAACTGAGACATCAACTGCTGTAGAGAGGTTGGTCCGGTATCTAAAAAGATTCCAGACTCCAACGGGATGATGTTGGCATTCACCCCCAGTGCCCCACTTGGTTCCTCGGGCTGATCTACCGGCTTAGCCCTGGAAGGCTTTGCTGATTTTTCAGCCCGTGTCACGGCGGGAGGCCTCCTCGGCTGTAGGACTTCAGTCTGATCCTGTGGGGTCTGACCGGGTCCTGACAGCGGAGTATCTACACTGACATCCATGGGCTGAGCCGCTATGGATGTAGTGTCCTGTTGGGAAGTTTCTTCCACGGGTGACCATCCCAACATGCCAGCGAGTTGCTGACGTGTCGAGTTTGATTCTTCTGTGGTGAACTGAAGAAATCTTCCCCGGCTCCTTTGACGGGCCAACCACGCTTCCTCAAGGGCTTGCGGGTCGTCACCGATGTCATAGAGCGACATACCCAAGTGCCGAAGACAACGTTCATCTTGGCGATGGGTCTGGGCTTCCGCCCGGGCAAACCTCGACTGGGCCGTGGTTTTCGCAATACGCGCGTCCTCTAAGTCCAACGCGTATTGTTTAGCCAGGCCTTTCGTGGCTTCTCTTACCTCGAATCGGGCTAGGTTCACTAGCTCCTTAACGAGGCCTTCATGGAGAGCATGGGCGCCCGTTCGGACATGGCCCTCCAAGGTGCCACCTATATGCGACTCTAGCTGATCCGCCCGTTGGACGTATTCAACTGACATCGCACAGGGAGAAGAAGTCACCTTCGACGCAACGGGTGGTTGTGTCGTTGGTTTCTTCTTTACCTCAACAACCGGGTTGGCTGGTGGAGGGAGTGCCGGAAAGGCCTCTTCTTCCTCAACTTTCCCGGGTGCTTGGGTAACACCTCTGTTGAGTGGGGAAACTCCCGAGAGACTTGAGCTAGGACGAGTCCTAGCTGGTTTTTCTACGGGTCCGCAGGCTTTTGAAGCCGTTGGAACGTTTCCTTCACTCAGGTCTGAGAGGACTTTCAATCCCCCAGACAACTTTGGCCCTACCTGGTAAGCAGCTTCCACCACGTCAGCGATGGTGTGCTTACCCGGAGCCAATTTCTTTCTGGGCTTCCGACTGGATCGCTCAGAAGTGTCAGTCTCGCTGGACGAGGACGATGACAGCTTCTTGACCCGTCGTTTAGCCTTCGAGGACTTTTGAGACGGTTCCCGGCTAAGGGACCGTTTCTTCCTCGACTCTTTTGACATTTGTCGATGTTTTGACACGGATAGCATCAGAGTCCCGAACCAGCCAGGATTCTTCTTCCATCCGATCTTAAACAGTCGACCGTCTGTCACACAAGTCTCGGGTTCCGGTTTGCCTCTCTGAGTCTCGGAACCTAAGTCAACGAATCTCTGCCACAGATTCATGACCCGTTCCCGAGCAGCAGCACCAGCAGTCCGGTGTTCCCGGGCAATGTGTCTAACTAGACACGAACGCCTGGAACTGGCACACCCAGCCTGACAAGAACCACCCTTCTTGCCAAGGCACTGTAGCCATGGTCGTTCGGCTAAGTGTACCTCTACGAGGTGCCTAGCGTAACGACCCTCAGTCGCGTAGGTCGGTGACAATTTCTTGTCCCTCCCATGGCAACTCAAGAAGACACAATGATTGCCGTTCCCAAACTTGTGCCATGCGTACGCGATCCGGTCTTTGACCTGATCCTCGTACTTCAGCCGGCTAACTCGGGAAACTCCTTTCACCCGGTCTATGTACCAGGCGTTGGGAGAACCCTCGTCAACTAGCCACTCCTCATCATCTGAGGTTCCATCTAAACCGACACCATCGGGGATGTAATGTTGGTTTCCATGACGGAGATCTTCTAGGCAAGTGTAAGTCTTGCCCAGCAAAGAGGCGGGTATCTGTCTAGCTACCGTTCTCTTCCCAGCCCGCTTTACGCCAGGTTGGAAATCACCGTCATCATTGTCGGGGTTGGATGGGACCAGGGGTTTAGCCTTGTCCATCTCCGTTCCCCAACACTTGACCTCTCCGCCACCCGTGGCACCTGTTGAGGTACTCGGTATAGCGTCAGCCACACTAGGTCCAGCCTGTGCCGCGGGTTTGTCCGAGCCTTTCGACTCAGCCCCCTTCGACTCCTCACGCTTCCCGGTTTGAGGTTTCCCTTTCTCCGAGTCACGTGATTTCGGCTGACCTCCGTTCCTTTCTAGCTCCGCCTCAGCCCGTTTCCGGGCTGCACGACGGAGTCGCTTTCGGTTCTGTTTCGAAAGCTGCGGCTCAGTCTTGTCAGCTTCCCAAGGTTTTGACACCTCAGTCTTACTGACAGACTTCCCCGGCGCGGGTTTAGCCGGTGTTGACACCGGTTTCTCACCTTTGCTGGACGACCCTTTTATAGAGTCGTCCCCAACTGACGAATCAGTCTCCATAGCCGTCTCTGTCCCAGCCTCAGACTTTCCGGGTTTTGCTACCGGACCCGGGGCCAAAAAGGTCCCGGCTTCCGCCAGCTCCACTCCGGGTGGAGTCCAATTTTGGTACATTGACTGTACTATGGCACGCGTTTTGGGATCTGGGATCCCAGCTAGCATTTGTTCCAGGCTCTGGGTTGAAACCTCATGCCTGGAACCCATCTCTTCGGAGGACTTCCTCAGAGAGTGACGACGCGGGCGGGCTCGGCCTCGCCTCGGCGTATCACGCTCCGATTCGGAACCTTCGACCATAAACACATCCTAAGTGACCTAAATTCACTGTCGCGAACCAATCAACCGTGTCGAGACTGGCTCATCTTGAGCGTCTCAACACCGCATGCGTGAAGAAACCAAAGGTCAGCGTTACGCTCGACTTGATTCGTTCACGCCTTCAATCACCCAGCACAGGTTCCGGAACCCGGGGAAACCCCTTTTCGAGCTCCACCCCGAGTTCTCTGTAGTGTGGGAATTCTTATCACCGTCGTGTATCTCGCTGATAGTATGGGAGACTTGTCTAATTTCCATGTAAATGGATCAGACCTTTCAGAGCGTTCGGCAATTCTGCAGCCTCTAGAGAGTCCTCGACGGGGTCCCTTAGAGCAACGTCTGGGCTGCGGCACATAACGACTGATTTTAAGGTAACTATTTGATCAACATTCATGTATAATCGACATGTCACTGACTACCAACGATCTACATTTCGTACCATTGCTTCTCGTTGTGTTTTCGACAACCCCGGCACCACTACTCTTTGTAGTTAACCACAGCCTTCGATTTTACTCGAGAGCTGCGGCGGGGTTTTGAGTCTATTTTAGACTCCATTCTACATCTCGAACCATGTTTATTATACACGGCTCGATCTGTAGCAAATTTAGACTTTTCCGTGTCAGGTTTTTCTTCTACCCACACTTCCCTTTTTAGGTTGGCGTAAGTAGGAATCACCTTCCGCGGACGTCCCGGTTTTCGCCGTGTAGGCGAGCACCCACTCGGAACCCCGGTAACCTTTGACCGGGACTTCCCTATCGGGGTCTGCCTCCGCCGTGTTGACGGGGGTTTGACACCCGGCTTCCCGGCTCTTTGAACCCGGGACCTCCCTGGTTTCCCAGTAGGACCCGTGTTCAGTGACACATCCCGCTTTGTAGCAGGGTGTGAAACTTCAAAGTCGGAACATTCACGCTTTCCTTCCCATAGTCGTAAACGAGCTACATGGGATTTATAACGCCTTCTTGACCATTCGTCTTCTATCACTACTGTCATTTCTGACAATAATTGAACAATTCTGAATGGTCCGTCCCAGTTAGGAGCGAGTTTTACATTTACCAACGGAGTGTGGTATCGTACAACCCGGTCTCCTCCTCGGAACTTACGTGGTTTAAGATTGACGTCATGTCCAGTCTTTTGCCACTCTGCTGCTTTCGTCAGATTTCGTCTCGCAAGGTAATATCCCTCTACAAAACGTTCTCTGAGTTTTTCGACAAATCCTATGGGACAAGGATCATCCGTAGACATTCCAGGAACCCCATAGACTATGTCCGCGGGCATTACTATTTCCTCGCCAAAGACGAGTAAATTAGGTGAACACCCCGTGCTTGAATGAATGGTCCCATTATATGCGTGAGCTATAAATGGTGCTAATTCATCCCAATTCTTCCGATTTTCATCTACCAGGGTCCGAAGACACTGGATCAATGTCCGGTTGAATCTCTCTACCATACCATCTGATTGGGGACGATATGGATTCGTATGTGTCTTTTTAATCTCGAGTATCCTACACATTTCTTTCCAGATCTGGGATTCAAATTCCCTTCCTTGGTCGGAATGTAGTACGCTCGGAGTTCCAAAAGGCAACATCCAGTTTTTCACTAAAGCTTCTGCACACGTGGCAGCTTTGTGATTTTTCATGGGATAGATCTGCACATATTTTGTGTAATAATCCATCACCACCATCATACAGGTATTTCCTTCCTCTGACTCGTCGATACCAGATATGATATCTAGAGCGATTCTGGCAAACCTGACACCAAACAGTTCCTGTTGTAACGGCATCTTTCCGAGTCCTACCCCGGGTTTGACTTTGCTACATATGGAACATCCAGATATCCATCTTCGAATATCTGCACCCATTCCAGGCCAGTAGTAACGACGCCTTATTCTGGCTACCGTTCTTTTCCGTCCTAGATGAGCTGCACTCCTATGTTCATGACATAGGGTCATTAGTCCGGATCGTAATTCTCGAGGGACCACTAGTTGTAGAGCAGGTTTAAGTGGTTGCAATGTGGTTCTCCATCGATATAATACTCCATCACGGACTTCTAGCTCTTTCCATTGACCACATAGATTCCGAAATTCTCGGTTTTCAGGCGAGATCTCGGGTCCTGTTGGCCTATGGAGTCCATTAGCTATCAGTTTAGTTAACCGGAACAAATCTGGGTCAGCCTGTTGACTTTCCTTAATCTGTTCTAGTGTCCACTGATAGTTTAATGGCGGCTTCACTTTCTGGGAACGTAGAGTAGCTATGACTGCTCTATGCTCGCCACAATCCCGGCAATCTGGTCGTCCACATTTCCGCACTGGTCTCCTTGAGAGACAATCCGCATTAATGTGTGACTTTCCAGGCCGGTGTTCAATCTGGCAGTTAGTCAACCCGAATTCGGAGAGAGCTGCCAGCCATCTTCCAATCATTCCCTCGGCGTCTTTAAAGTTAAAGAGCCATTTGAGAGAAGAATGGTCAGTACGTAGGATGAAATCTCCACCTGCTAAGAAGTGTCGATATTTTCTTACATACACCACAACCGCTAAGAGTTCCCTCTTAGTAGTACAGTAGTTCCGCTGACTTTTACTTAAGCTGTTGCTGGCAAAAGCTATTGGAACTTCTATACCATCTTGTATCTGAGACAAAGCCGCTCCAATACTCTCATTACTAGCGTCAGTGTCGAGAATGAACCGACCCTGAGCTAGAGGGTATTTCAATACGGGGGTCTCCGTAAACTTTCTTTTTAGTCCCAGAAAAGCGTGTTCAGCTTCCGGAGTCCATTGGATCTCTTTTTGCTTCCCTGGCTTATCTAGTACTACATACTGTTGCATAGGGTGTGCAATTTCAGAAAAACCCGGGATAAAGTCGCGGTAATACGAACAAAATCCTAGGAAGACCTTATGTCTTTTATATCCTGGGGGCGTGGCCAATTAGCCACTACCTCCAACTTAGAAGGATCTGCCCGGATTCCATTTCCGGGCATTTCCCCGCAACATCTGATCCATCATGGATTCGAAAGTTGCAGGGGCGTTACAGAGGCCAAATGGCATTACTGTGAACTCGTAAAGCCCTTGATGAGTGGTGAACGCCGTTTTAGACTGATCGCCACTGTTCATCTTTACCTGCCAATATCCAGACTGGAGATCCAGAGTACAAAACAACTGGTTCCCTCCCAGAGAGTCGAGACTCTCATCGATCCGGGGTATTGGGTAGGCATTCTTCCGGGTGATACCATTCAATTTTCTGTAATCAATACAGAATCGGCAAGTACCATCCTTTTTAGTAACCATTACCACTGGACTAGCCCAAGGACTTGCACTGGGGATGATTACTTTCTGATCCATCATTTTCCCTACTTCCTCTTCTAAAGCTTCCCGTTTTACCGGAGGTAGCCGTCGATAAGGAGGCGGAAAGGTTGATGACCTTCAGTGTCAATCGTGTGTTCTACTCGATCCGTTCTCCCCAAGGGATCTCCAGGTCGAGTAAAGATTGACTCCATCTTTTTCAAAAGAATCCTTAGTTCATGTCGTTCCCCACTGTTTAGTGCGTCTGTCGTCTGAACTAAAGTTTCCAGAGTTTCGTGCAATGGACTCGGAACTGGAAGGGATCCCGTTCCTGTATCGATAGCACTAACCCGTACTTCTTCATAATCATTTCCTATTAAGTCCGACCTTTCCAGTTTAGATTGTCCATCTTCCCCGGTTCTTTCGGAAACGGGAATAGGTGTGATTCCCTGTGGACTGAAGTCCACTAGGCCATCCACATGAGCTAGAGTTACCCAGCCCAATGTATCACCCTTCCTTAATTTAATCAACCCGGAGGTATGATTACTTATAGGAATTGATCCTTCTCTGGCACTTCCGATCAGGGTATCCCAGGCCTGTATTCCTTTTTTAGAAAACAGTTCTGGATCTGGCTCGAAAAGTGCATCTCCATGTGGTAAGTCACCTTCCCCAGCTATCAGGACATTAACCATCTGCTGGGGGGGGATGCCCACATCTTGTCGGACAGAAATCAATGAAGAGATCCGTCGACAACTACATTCCACCTCCATTAACTCAGGAAATTTGAGTCGGAGAGTGCCATCGGGTAGATCTACAGAGCCCCCATAGAGGGTGAGAAAATCTACGCCTAATATTCCACTTTCTTCGATATCACTGAGTATGGGACCCCATACGAATTCAGTGTTACCTATTGAGACTGGAATAATCACACTACCATAGCACCTCATATGAGTACCATTAGCAGCTTTTGCCGAGGCTCCAGGAACATGACATTCCTGCGCAAATCCAAGAGACTGATAGAGTCCGTTGTTTAACACAGAGCGACTAGCACCAGTATCCAACAATAGATCCACTTTTCTTCCTTGAATTCTAGCCGGCACATACCAACGACGTCCTCCCAAAGGGGACGGTTGTCTTATAAACCGTGAGATTCCATCTAAGGTTCCAAGATCCCATCCGCGTTAACAAAGCCATTGCAGACAAGGATGCCCGGGTGAAAGATACTTACTACAAATCGTTGCGACCGTATTTTGTATCTTCCCCTTTTCTGGTAAGTTGGAAATATTTTCCTCCTTATACATCTCACAGGTTTGTGTTCCCTGGCACTTTCCTTCCCGGACCGCAGTGTTGCCACTCGCTACAGTCCTCCTTTGTTTTCCGGTTTACCCTGAGAGGCAACCATCAACGCAGGCAGACTACGAGATGTTTCCACCGTAGTAACGTTCCGGGTTTCTGGACAATCTGGAGAGATATGTCCCATTTTGTTGCACCGCCAACAACGTCGGACATCCAGCTGGTTTTTCTCCACCTGATTCAGTCTTTCATTGATTTTGGTCAACAACTTCATAACCTCTGAGGAATTTCCTTCAGGATCAGTGGTTATTGGTTTTGCCTCTGCCACAGAAGGTACATCGCTGTTCCTTCCAAAGCTAGGGGTTCGACCTCTTCCACGTCCCCGTCTATTGAAGCCTCCTCTTCCGAGTACCATCGAGCGGACATTAGAGAGTATATCCTCTATTTCCGCTTCCTGACACTCGTAGGTATCTTCCTCTACTTGTGACCAAGTAGAACCCACTATGTTAACCCGAGAAGTTTTCCCGGGATTAGCATATTTTCCGAATAGTATACACCGTTGTTCATAGGCATCTACTATTCGCAATACCTGCATGAAGTTCATACCAGGCTCCCATTTAGAGATGACTTCCGCTCTCACGTCATCATCTCGAAGTCCTTTTACAAACTGAGTTTGTAGATCTTCATGCAGCGCAGGAGAATCTAATCCCGTCCCTGGGTAAACCTTTAACAACATTTGTTGCAAAGCTAGCCCATAGGCGCGAGTTGTCTCCTCTTTTCCCTGGATCCTCTTTAAAAAAGTGGAACGGGGGTTCAGCGTTACCAACTGACCACAGTAGTATGAGGCTACCTCCACTAACTCATCCCATTCCGTACCACCGGAACGGCGAAAAGCGCGAAGTGCAGCTTCCCCGGGTCCATCTCGCAACGCTCTTTTGAGGTATGGCAATGCATCGACTTTATTCCAGCCATTACATTGTATGTCCTCACAAAATCCCGCGAACCAGTGTTCCCACTCCATTCCTTTCCCGTAAGGTTTTGGAATGACAGCGTTTTTTCTGGCTGCGTTCTCTGGGCGCATCATCGGAACCTTGTCAGCTCTCGCCATTGACAAGTTAAAGATCCGATCCTGTTCCCGGACTTGGTTGAACGAGTTGAACCCTAGTTCAGCTATAGCTTTACTAGTACGTTCGGAACTCGGAGAACCCATTCTTGACTCAGAGGGTAGCCGGAAGCTAACCAAAGGAGTCTTTGCACCCTTTGTTCCAGATATGAATCTGTTAGGGGTCTTCTCTGGATCCTCTACTCTTCCTGGTGGGGAATATAGATGATCTCTCACATTACTCCAGCCAGCTTGGGACATAGGCATCCGTTGGGATGATTCTGTCTCTGCTAGTCGAACTTGGTCCTTCATGTATTGTACATGTTGGTCCAAACGCTCGATTTTTTCTAGAGTCTCAATCTCGCGAACCGAGAGTTCTTCCAAGTTATGGTGCCTTTGGGCTACCTTCTCGGCGATCTCACGGTTTCGAGCTTCTAGTTCCCGACACATGTCTCTGGCTTCCCTTTCCCTATCAAACTCGGCTAAGAGTTCGGGTCCAAGGAAACCTACAGGAACTTCCTCGGAAGATACCCTTAAGGTATTTTCCGACCTATTCCGGGGAGTACTAGACTCTCCGGGACTATCTGTCTGAGACCTAATTTTACTGAGTCCCTCCAGATCCCTTGCGGGGCCATGTCGGCTGTCGGCCGCCGGACTGAAACTCTTCAGGACCGTCGAACTCAGATTCTGAGCGGCGGTTCTCTTCCGAGATTTCTCCTTGCCAGACTTCTGGGTTTCACCCCCTCCCTCTGGTTTTGGAGACTTGTCGTCATTCCGGGCCGGAAGAGTTTGTTGAGAAGTTACCTCCCCATCTTCACTCTCCTGTTCAGCGTTAGATCTGGTTTTTATTCCAGATCCGTGCATTTACCGAGAATCCCGGGTTGTGCAAGCAACCTGGGATCCTGGTCACGGCACCAGTGTGGTGGTCGCCGCCTGTCTAGCAGGTTGGATGACCCCAATCCGGAACGCTAGTTCCAGGCAGGATCCCACCCTACGCACTTACGTAGGTTGGTTCGGTTTTCGGTTAGTTTGCACAGACCTATTCACACATAACACAACAACGTCACTTAATAAACAAGGATGTTTAATAATCACTTACTTCCCGGAAAGATCTGGAAGATCTTCCCTACAAGTACAGTACCCTAGCACATAGGTGCTAGGTAACGCTGGATAGGCCAATCCGGAAGATCAGCCTAACCACCAGGAAGGTTACAAGAACCCGCCTGCAAAGTGAGGGCCCAAGGATCCGTTCCGTAGAAGGGACGCGCCACTCTCGTGTGCGGCGTTGTCCGGAATCACTGCACAGTAAGGATCGGCATATCGCGCCACCTTCCGTGAAACAAACGAACACTGCTGGATTCCCGTCCCACTACATTATTATTTATACAGGATATCAGTCTACACTTTTATATTATTATTTATACGGGATATCAGCACCCACTTTTATATCATTATTTATACTGGAGGTCAGTCTACACTTTTATATTATTATTTATACGGGATATCAGTCTACACTTTTATATCATTATTTATACAGAGATATCAGCATCCACTTTTATATCATTATTTATACGGGATATCAGTGTCCACTTTTATATTATCATTTATACGGGATGTCAGTGTCCACTTTTATATCATTATTCATACGGGATGTCAGGGTCTACTTTTAAATCATTATTCATACAGGGATGGTAGTGTCCACTTTTATAACATTATTTATAGGGAATATCAGTCTACACTTTTATATTATTATTTATACGGGATATCAGTGTCCACTTTTACATCATTATTCATTCAGGGATGGCAGTGTCCTCTTTTATATCATTATTTATACGGGATATCAGTCTACACTTTTATATTATTATTTATACGGGATGGCAGTGTCCTCTTTTATATAATTATTTATACGGGATATCAGTGTTATTATTCACACAGGGTGGCAGTGTCTACTTTTCCATGTAAATCTCTCTTTTCATTTCCAATTCAAAACACAAAGATGTTTTAAACCAAGATAGAGATATCGTGAGACAAGGGGTGTTGAGAAAATACTTTTTTTTAAGGAAATGTTTTAGATCAGGCCTCATCAACACCAATAGTACAGCGATTTGAACCTCTTCACAGTCCCTCAGCCCTGTTCCATAGCCAATAACGATGTGTATACCATGTTTTTGTCAGTGCCTCAGATTTTTTTCTGACACCAACTGACATCATTGATTCATAGTGCCTTTTGAATAACCCCAAAAGTACATCATAACATCGTCGATGATTTTAATAGCTCCCTTCATTGTGTTTTATTGTGTTGATTTCATTTCCCTAAAGGATCTTTGTAGATGCGACAGACAAAACACTTTCAACAAAATATGATCAGACTCGTATGCTTTGCAGAACGCAGTGCCATTTATTGATAGTTTACTATCTAAGATGGTAAGACAGTAAACTGAATGTAGTCAGTCCAAGAATCTTAAAGTCTCGTATGGCAGGTCGTCTGTCACATGTAGTACCTGCACCGTGAAACTTCGATACACGAATAGCAGTTAATCATGGATAATGTAAACAATTGATATACAGTTCAGATAAAAATACATGCATATTCTCACTTTGAGACCTACTTTAACCCTTTAAGGATGGATTATGCCCTATGGGATATTTATGAAATTGTTTTCAAAAGGAAATATTTTAGCAATAAACCTGAAATTTGCACAGAATGTAGGTGTAACATCCTATTTTTGAATTTTAAATAATAGAAATAAAGATATAAAGAATGACATATCACATCACGTGATAAACCTTCAAAGTCTGAGTTGAGAGGTCACTGCCCCCATCCCCTACAAGTGTACATAGTCATTAGTAGCCGTCCCAAAGTGTGTAGTTCTGCCATGGGCCGCCATCTTTAAAGGGTTAACAGATACCACATAAAAGTCCAATCTATACTTTACTTGTAGTCATGCTGACACAGGCAGGTTCCAATATCCACTCAATATATCTACTCTAGATCTAAGCCAATCTACAAACTACAGTGTGCAACATTTCACTACTACAGGGCCTCAGGTGCACATCCCCATACCAACCTGTATCCCTGGTTTTTACGAAACATTAAGTTCAAACAAAGATATAATAACCTCCTTTTCTCCAATACTCCCATTTTGTTTTGTGGAGAAGAATGTCCAACAATAATTTCTTACATAATTTCTTCTTCCTTTTGGACTATTTTATCCACAACATACTCAACAATTTACAACAATCTATGTAATAGTCGAACACACAACTTATGAGTATATCTGTAATGTAATAACATTAAACCTTGTTTCAAAACCTAATGCAGTCATGAATATATATAAGTGTAAGACAAAGCAGTCACTTCTCTTTCTAAGATTGACTGCTATTTTCTTTTGGAAAGAATTGGGGCCCTGATTTTCTGGCAAGAATCTTTTTGCACATAGTCTTGAATATATACATGTACAGATATGCTTTCCTGCAGGCATAGTACCTTGACTCATTCACCCAGCTCACCAAAACTCTGTCGGGGAGTGACCTATTTTAAAGTTAAGCCTCTAGAGGGAATATCATGATTTCTACCAGGCCTGATTCAATCCTTATCCTACCCCTAATAAAAAACCGCCATAGACTTAACAGAGGGAAATTTTATGTGGCAGGCCATGACATAAAGTGTTTTTTATGCCACTAGAGTAATAACAATATTGACCAATCAGAGAGCAGGATGTCAGCTACTATGAAAACAAAGTTCTGTTGGTCATTGACTCAATATCTATCTTTTAGTAATACAAAAGCATAGACGAGGTAGGCTCTGGTCAGGTCTGCTCCTCATTACACTCGGCTACGCCTCATGTAGTAATACGCGACCTTCCCGTTGTGGCATAAACATTGTCAACTCTAACTCTTGTTCGGTTTCTACTAATTATGCAAACTGATCCCTCCTTCCTTGGCTTTCCACTCTGCTTTAAGAGTAAGTTGTCACAAAGTGAGTTGACAACAGTTTTTCTGTTCACACATAGTAACACTGAGATTCAAGATTAGGCTTGGTTCGCACTATTTTGTTACAGCACGTTTACTCATAGCATGAACATCCGTGTTCAAGGTCTTTGTAAAACTCCTAACCCTTGTTTTGGTCCTCTTCATGAAGAGTCTCTGTTCTTCAGACTTGAGTGCTCCTAATGATCTCATACCGATAGATGTGACACCAGCTTACCTGTTTTAAGATTAGCTGAGACAGAAATGAACATGGTGTTCTTTCATTTAATCAGATGACAGCAAATTAACATTTGGTTGGTTTGACGGTGTTTGCTGTATACAGTGCCAACATTTTGGAAATTCATCTGATTTGTATTGAGGATGAGTTAATATTATCCAGATCTAGAAGCTTCTTGAGAGTTTGATTGATTGCATCCACTGATTTCCAAATTATAATCACCGGAACTTTCTAAGATGGTGCTGCCATGTCTGTGTGACTAAAAGAAACACTGTCAGCCTGATCAAATATTACCGTTTAGCACAAATCTGAGAAAAAGTTTCAAAAGGCAGATTCCAAGGTGTAATTTAACAAATCTGTATGTTGCAATTCCACAGAAGCTGACTCATTACCAATTAATTCACACAGATACTGAAAACATACTGGTGCCAGGAGTAAACATGTATCTGTCCATCCCTCGTTGTATGCCCTACTCACCCTATCCACCAATTTATCTACATCAGGGGGTAAAACTTTCACATGCTTGAATATAGCCACAGACGACAATCTATATTAATGATAGAGCAGCCAGACATAATTTTCTGATTAAACAACAGAAATCTTCAGACTCTGCATTAACATTTATCTGCACTTTTACCAATAGACGGTGGTCATACCCATTAATTAACCTGTTGTACATCCAGCTGGGATTTGTCTTATGTTACTGGACAACTCTGAAAATGAAGTTACTGCTGAATGTTATGCATCTTTACCTTTCACAGTATTTATGCGAGCATAGGAAATGTAGACCTGACCATCTTGTGTATTAAAGATCTTATCATTCCACCACTTGTGCAGAGGTTTTAAGAAAAGGCAGGTGGTTTGACTAATAGATGATGCATATGCTAGAAATTGGATGGTCATAAGCATTTCAGCATTTTCTGATATTTGCATTATAGTGTGTGCAAACACTCCAATAATGAAGTTCATTAAGAGGAGAGTGCCCATGATTAGTGACAGCGTATACCACAATGTGAATAGATACTCGGGTGTTGAAGTGTATTCAAAGTCAAATCCAGAAATAAGAAGTCTAAAGAAAATGGAAATAGAGGTTGGGTAGTCAACCAGCTCTTCAGGACATGGGGTTACAAGATTCCGGACAACAATTGTCTGGTGCAGAAGAAAAATGAAAATAACTAAAGAAGTTGACAGCAAGTCATTGAGCATCTGCTTTAGGGTGAACACATACTTTATGAGAAATGGTACTGATGGCAAGCAAGATAGCAACTGAGAGAATGAGAGTAGATTGAGTATAAGACTCACCATCTGTATATGCACAGCATTCAGCGAGTCACTTACAAAGATGAGGATACCATAGATGAGAGAAAACACCAAAAACAAATATGTTAAAAACCATCCTGCTGTTGCATGCTTAGGAGGAGACTTTTGACCATATGGAGTTGAAAAAACATTGATGTATTTGCATGTATGAGCCAATTTGATTATGTGCAAAGTAATGAAAAATACTGAGAGAAAAACCAGTAATGCTGCAACTGTATAAATGACAGGGAGGTTGATCTCATTTGCTAACAGCCTTGGGCAAATACTTACATTGACTGTTACATTCATTCTAACACTTTCCACTGAAGTAGCATAATGTCTCGTAGCTTCATTTAAGTAACAGATACTTAAAACCATAGAAAACAGCAGGAATGAAACAAATTGGAATTTTGGAGCACATTCTTTCTTTTTTAAGGAAATCCATGTTTTGAATGGTTCAGTCTGGAAGAGTTCCTTTGTAGCGGCATCATCATACCTGTCCTCGGGTATGTAAGCAAGGTGACGTACAGGTGAAACCGTCATTCTGTAACCTCCAGCTGAACCCTCGTAGTCGGAAATGTTAAATGCTTTGTATTCATATATCCCGCTCTTCCAGGTGATGAGATACAGATCCTCAGTGTGAAAGAATGCAGTTGTCAATTTGTGTGTTGCAAGAGAAACACTTAACTCGAGCGGTCGCATCCCAACTGAGTTTTCCTGCAGTAAGAGTGTCATTAAATCATCCTTCTCCAGTATTGTCTTTAACCACTTGTAATAGTCGCAGATGAGGTTCTCTTCATCACGAAGGATGAAAGCCAATTTGATGAGTGTATGGAGAATATTCTGCCCTCCTTCCTCCTGTTGTAGAACATCCACCCCATTGTCAACCAGCAGTTTGGCAACGTGATTCGCACGGAAAACTGCACAGAGACACCAGGGTGTTGTTACATCCAACTTCGGCTGTGTTGCTGGCATCAGATGATGTTGCTCATCTTTTGTAAACACAAATGATCCATTGATCAGCATATCAATGCTCGTAATGTTGTCATGAATAATGGTGAGGGCTGTTTCTGAATCATCCTCTTCAAAGCAGTTCCACCATTTCAGATGCAGTGGATTGGATGAATTGAGTCTGCGACCAGAGACACAGTCCTCAGCGCCTGTCTCTGGATTGATATTCTTACCTCTCATGTTGCCTTCACTGGAGTCCTCTCTGTGGTCTGCTGGACTATATAAGGTGCTGCAGCCTCGTATGGATATCAGGTGAGCCAAAATGCTCAATTTTATGAGATGTTTATGAGACCAGTATTTTTGTCATAGAAGATTTCCCTCAAAAATATATCTAGGCACTAAAACACACACCTACAATCCTTATCTGGGTGGAATATTAATAAGATAATTTATTGCTGTAGTTGCTAAAATTGTATGCAAGATTTGGATGCCATCGTTTTAGCACACCCTGTATGTGTGACTCCAAAGTAAACAAAGTAAATGCATACTCTCCGTGCCATTACTACACCATGTATGCTGTAGTAATACTATATATTATTGATTCCCAGTAATGTGATTGTCCACATACCTAGCTTTTAACACACTGAATACACAGAAACAGAAGGCGACTCAAGTGTAAAGGCTTTTTAGCATGAAGCTCAGTTGGAATGGATGAAGCCTGGGATTGTGAAATTGCAAAAAGTATGGAAAATTTGGTCCTGTTTTGGGGGATGCCCAGTCGCCCAGTGGGGTTCAGGGACAAAACCCTAGCGGTTATATATCAGGCATCATCTTCCAGGTTTTCTCTTCTTCTTTTTGAGCAATGACATTTTAATTCTTTCAACATGAGAATGTAACGTTATAGGCAGGTTACAGAACATGTTATTCAGCAAGGAGATACATTTGTGTGGTCATACTCAGTCTTCCTCCCTTTTCCTTCCCAATTTTTTATTTTATGTTTCCCCCCCCCCTCTTTTTCCCCCTTCCCTTCCTTAGTCAAGAAGGAATTACTTCCCATAAACCCATGAGCTAAAGGATTCTAATCTCTAAACCTTCTAAGAGTTCCCTTATCTAGTTTCTTGCAACATATGTCTCTTGGGAAGAAGCTAAGTGGAGTCAAAAGTACATTTACATTCAGCTGGCTAGTAAAGCAAAGTCCAAACACATCTATATCTAGATTTAATTTGGACCTGTAGAATGGTGAGTTCTTAGGGGCCAGGAGAGCCCTTTAATGGTATGATTATATAGTAATCTAACGAGAGTAAAATAATATAGACTGAAGACACATAGAGTGTAACATACACATGCGGTAACAAGCTTTCCGCTATACACATGGATTATCAATGGAAAGACTGAAGACACGTAGAGTGTAATATAGAATTACTATGTTAGCGCTTGTGTATGGTACCCGTACGCCGAGGTTAGGCTCACGGCCGTACTCACCAAGGCCGTAGGCCGCGGTGAGTACGGCTGTGTGCCTAACCGAGACGTACGGGTACCATACACAGGCGCTAACGTCGTAATTCTATTATTATATATCTTCAAATGTATTGAAATCATCAGAATTTACCGTAATCGCCCATAGACCACCTCTCACCCGACAAGACAGTGACGCCAAAGACGTTGTGTATGTTGTGATACATGCTGGATCTGTTACTATGGCGATTGTTTTGTTCAATCTCCAAACACATCCTCTGTTAGACGCTCCCACATTTGGCAAGCTTGTACAAACCAACATCTGCTCGGAATGTGGACACGGCGCATTGCCGTGGTTACGCTCACGTTAGATATGCCTCGATTCTAGGCTCTGTGAATAGCGGTAATATCTGTGTATTTAAAGTCATATCGGACAATTTGTCATAAAAATTAAAACCAATGCCATTTTCATGAAAAGTGACAATCTCAAAGTACTAGGGCCTACTCATTTCTGTTCTTAAAACTATAGGTCACCCTTCTTGTTTTTGAGAGACTCACCAGAAAAAAACTGCTGTGACCGGGGATCGAACACCCGATCTTCAGATGATAAGAGGGACATCCTAACCACTACACCAATACTTATGTCAGGTAGCACAGCTGCCTGCTGCAGACACATCATGGTTAACTTGTTGATATTGTTTCATTTTGTATATTTAAATATCTAAATTGTATCATGCGAATGCCTCATATTAGATACCTTGATTTCTAGTGGTTACTGGGGTTTTATAAAACATCTTGGAACACATGGATCGATAGAGTTGGCCATTTTCAAAATTTCTGCCAAGACGAGTGCTTTGGTTTCTTAGCCAATCAGATTGCTTATTCTTCAAAGCACGCAGTATGTCATTGAAAGCACGCAGTATGTTGTTTAAAGCACGCAGTATGTCAATTCCAAGGTGATGCGTACTAAGCTGGACAGGTTACCTTTGGTTGTATGATATTAATACTATACCCCGAGGAGCAGTATGTATTTACACTTAGTTTGTGCATAGGTATATAATATAATACACACGCGGTAACGAGCTTTCCGCAATTCACATGGATAATCAATGGGAAGACTGAAGACACGTAGCATGTAACATACACATGCAGTAACAAGCTTTCCGTTATACACATGGATAATCAATGGAAAGACTGAAGACATGTAGCATGTAACATACACACGCGGTAACGAGCTTTTTGTTATACACATGGATTATCAATGGAAAGACTGAAGACACGTAGCATGTAACATACACACGCGGTAACGAGCTTTTTTTTATACACATGGATTATCAATGGAAAGACTGAAGACACGTAGCATGTAACATACACACGCGGTAACGAGCTTTTTGTTATACACATGGATTATCAATGGAAAGACTGAAACTACTAGGGAGGTTCTTCAGCCCCACCCTACAGCTGTGACCAGATGACGTCATCACTTGAGATGACGTAACCTACTTGAGTGGGGTACTTGAGAGACAATGGTCTATTGTTGAGTGGTACTCGAGTAGGTGCTTGACAATGGATCTATTGAATTTCTTTTCAGGAGGGTACTTGAGTGGTGTATTGTTGTTAAACATTGGACAATGGGGATTATTGGATGACAATGGTTCATTCATCATCCTGTATTGTTAGTAAGCAGTGAACAATGGTTGAAGGGGATAAAGATCATTGGTCATGTATTGTTGGTAAACAGTGAAGGGGTACTCTGAATGACAACAGATTTAATTAAGCAGTGGGGCTGTATCTCCACCCCCTTTGTGTTCACTTTTTAATTACAACGACCTATTGAGTCCACCCCCACCCCTCTTGTGATCAATACTTGTCTCACTGAGAACTGCCCCCCTATTTCCATTGAGGTGGGAGGAGTGCTAGTCATATAAAGAGTGAGTGATTTTCAGTCTATTCAGTACAAGGCAGCCATGGCAGAATCAACACACCAAGTATCACTGAGTAACAGGCTACACATGGAGACGAGTCCAAAGGTGTTGAAATTTATTCGGACAAATGGAATTTATAAGCGGACAGTATACATTCCAAGGCATGTTGTCAACTCTAGTTTCATTCACTCAAATCTATTGGGAGATTTGAATAAGAACAAGCCAGACGAAATTGTGCTATGCACATGTGATAACTGGATAGTGTCCGTGTCCTGCTTCAAAGGAAGGGGATACATGTGCTTTACAAAATTGAATCACTTTGGAATTACAGTGAGGTAAGCTATTTCACTTTTATTTATTGTCAATTTCAGTTTCTGTGTTTTTTAAGTAAGCCATTGTCAAATTTCGTTGTACCCTTTGTGAGTAACCTATAATCAAATTCATTTTTCTGTGTCTTTTTTATGTAACCTATTTTCAAATTTCGTTGTACCCTTATTTTTTTTAGTAACCTATGACCAAATCCATTTTTCTGTGTAATTTTTTAGTAACCTATAATCAAATCCATTTTTCTGTGTAATTTTTTTTATATTATCTAATCTATTTTCTGTGTACATGTGTTAACCTATAATCAAATTCATTTTTTTCTGTGTTTTTATGTAACCTATTATACAATCCATTTTCTGTTTATTTTTCATATCAAAGTTGAAACACAGATGCAGATGTCTATACATGATATATATATATATATATTTTTGCAGGTGCAAGTCGCTTAATCTGGAAGAAGCTGAATATAATCAGATGAGAAAGTGTTTGACTGCTTACGAACCTGGGGAAGATGTGGACACTGTAGATTCGCCAATATCAGAGGACTGTATAGATTATTGAGACCACTGTCAACATATATATATATATATATATATATATATATATATATATATATTCCAACTCAAGTAAACCTGTCATTTATATATGAATAAAGAAAAAAAAAAAAAAATTTCCTTCTTGTGTTTTTTGTGCTGCCACCTGTCTTTTGTGCTGCCACCTGGGTATATCAACATGAATACAATACAGTTCACACTCATTCATGGACGAGATGTCGTTGCAAATACAACCTGTGCAATCTTCTACGGAATGGAGCAAAAGTAACCTCAACAGTATACCCTGGTGGGAGAATAACAGTTTATTACCGTTTAAGCCATGTAGTAGCATATGTGTAAGTGGTACTACGGGGTGTGGTAAAACGCAGTGGGTGTATAAGCTGTTGAAAAATGTAAAAGGCATGTTTGCACAGGATCCACCCGAGACTATATTATACTGTTATGGGACTTGGCAAGATCTTTTTGACGACATGGAAGAAAATATACCAAACATTACGTTTCACGATGGTCTACCAGATGCTGCCTTAATGAACGATGTTGCTGCGAATGGGAAACACAATCTAATAGTTTTAGATGACCTTGGTTTCGAATTAGTGAGAAGTGCAGGGATCGAATCGTTGTTTACCCAGGGTTGTCATCACAAAAAGTTTTCCGTCATATACCTTCTACAAAACTTGTATCAGAAAGGCCCACAAAGTAGAACCATTCTACTAAATACATGGTATAACGTCTTGTTTAGAAACCTTAGGGATGCATCACAAGTCAGTACTTTAGGTCGGCAAATGTTTCCCGGACGTTCGGACATTCTGCAAGAGGCATACCAACATGCAACTGCAAAACCCTATGGCTACTTGGTCATTGACAATTCTCCTCATTGTGATCCCAAATACAGATTACGCACTAGAATATTTCCCAACGAAGATTCGTTAGTCTATGTGCCCAGAGTATAAAACCAATGTTGCAAGCTGACACAGAGTCATTACTTAAATTGTCTACGATGAGTAAACGTCTAAAGAACAACTTTAGCCTCATTAACCTGTTGTTAGATAACATTACGCTAGTCCAGTTAAAATCTATACTAAGGACTTTGTCTAAAGATCAAGTAGATACCATTAGTGAATTGGCAGCCAACATCTTGTACGGAAACATACCGATATCCAACAAGTATAAAAAATTACTCAAAAGATACAAATCAAAGATAGAATACATTGGTAATGCTAAAAAGAGCATTAATCATAGAAAGAAACTAATTACCAAAGAACATAGTTTGATAACCCGTCTTTTACATGCTGCAAAGCCAGTACTTAAAGCCTTATTACAATGAACGTTCAAAGAATGGTACTAGTTCCTGCAGAAAAATATGAACGCATAAAGTCTGGTCAAACACCCTCTCAAAAAAAAAACCCAGGAGTACAAATAACGGTTGAAGAAGAAGAAGAAAAAGTCAAGGATTCCTCCTCCACATTGGATAAAGAGATTATACTACAGGCCATACCTAAAATGTACAAATCTAAAGGTCTCGCACTTTTGAATTGTATCGAAAAGGGAAATGTGTTATCATGGAATGATAAAGGAGAACTCGTCTTTAGAGGGAGGACCATACGAAACAGTCATATTGCAGATTTGATAAAAGGTGCAATGAGAGAGTACAAGAATTTCGACCCTGTAGGAAAGTCTGAATTTTACGAAGGTCTTGCCGAGACAAATGTCCCTCTCTTACTAATCGACAATAGAGAAAATCGTGATTTGGTCATGAGAGGAAAAGTCAGAGACAAAGAAGAAGAGGGCAAAAAGAAAAAGATTAAAAAAAAAAAAAATCAGGTTCATCCTTGGATTCACATATAAATTACCATACTTTTTTCCATCCATCCTCATTCGTACATGGAAGCCCTAATAGAGAGGAGGTACCAAACCCCGTCAGTTCCCGGAAGTTTTCAAGGACCCGACAAGGTATATAAGAGTGCAAAACGTGACGGTATAGTGACTACGAAAAAAACAGTAGAAGATATATTAGGAGGTCAAGAGTCTTACACTCTCAACAGAGCGGTAGTACGCAAGTTTCCGAGAAACAGAGTTGTGGTAGAAGGCATAGATTCACAATGGGACAGCGACCTAGCGGACCTCGCTCTCTTGAGCACGAAGAACGATGGCTACAAGTATCTATTAGTGATGATAGACATATTCAGTCGGTACGCCTGGGTTCGCCCTCTCAAAACAAAAACGGGCAAAGAAGTCGTCAAAGCTATGGCGTCAATCTTCAAAGAGGGTCGCAAACCAGCCGTCCTGAGGACGGACGGAGGGAGAGAGTACCTGAACAATATAGTCAAGACGTACCTAGTGAGCAAAGGAATTCATCATTTCCGAACATTTAACGAGACAAAGGCCAACTACAGCGAACGCTTGATTCGTACAATCAAGAGTAAACTGTATCGATACATGGTTGCTAACAATACCCTTCGATACATCAATGTCGTGCAAGACGTGGTCGCGAGTTACAACAACACGATACATTCGAGTTTGGGTAGACCACCCTCTACCGTATATAAAGGAAACGAGGCAGAAGTCCGCTATGATCAGTACCTACGACGTCCCAAGCGTGAGGTCAAACTGCAGAAATTCAAATTTAAACGCGGTGACAACGTGCGTCTGTCATTGATCAAGGAAAAGTTTGATAGAGAGTATGGTCAAAGGTGGTCTGGAGAGGTCTTTGTAGTAGAAACCTGTCGTAAAAGAGAAGGCATCCCCGTATACACTGTAAAGGACTGGAACGGACGACCCGTAGATGGAACATTTTATCAGCAACAACTTCAAAAAGTGAATGTGGACGAAAACAGTTTGTTCAAAATTGAGAAAATACTAAAACGAAGAAGGCAGAACGGCAGGAACCAAATTTTAGTAAAGTGGTTACATTGGGGAAAAGACTTTAATTCGTGGATAGATGCAGATACCCTGGAAAGATGAACCAGTTTTATCTGTTTCTATCCAGTACGGATTCTTCTGAATATTATACGGGCAATTGTCCGTCCAATTTCAAAGTACTCTTACCAGAACCACTACGTTTAAAGGGCATGTGGACCTGTTCGCTGAGAGACATGAAATGTGTCACGACATCGGATACAGATCTATACGTCTATGCCGATATCCTTGAGGATTCCCACGTCAACAACAAGAAATTACCCTTGTTACAGTATGTACCAGGGGAAGAGGGCAAGATTGTGCGCCACTTTGACGGATCCATGTGTCCCAGGCTTGCAAGGCAAGACATTACTGTCATACACTTGTATATAAAAGACTTTCAAATGAAGAAGGCACCATTAACCGGAGAACGTACGACCTGTACACTACAATTTGAAAAAAAATATGAGTACCGAGAGGTGGACAGCACATTTTAAACGTATGCAAGACGGGTTAACACACCCGCAATACAATGGTACGTGGAGACTAGAATGCAGAGGGTTACCAACACCCATGGCAGCAGCAAAGAAGACAAACCGTAGTGGTAGAGTTACTAAAAAACGGAAGGTGTTGGCCCCTACGAAACATACAAGTCCAAAGAGGAAGCGTATAAAGACGTCCGTCAAACAGAAACCTAAGCAGACAGTTGGAAAACCTCAAAAGAGCAAGACCTCCAGGAAAAAAAGACCCATCAAAAGAAAAAAAACAGCATTCTAAAATGGCGGGACACAATGGAAATTTGGCCTTGTTTTATAAACCTGTTATGGATCAATGTAAACGCCAAGTGGAATGGATAGAATACAGACCCTCGGGACAACTCAACTCGGAGGGAGCCATTGAGTTCCATGTGCCTGGTAACTCTTCTAGGTACATTGACCTCAAAAACACCAAGCTCAAGATCAAGGCAAAAATCTTACAAGGCGATGGAAAGGATGTTCCAAGTTCAAGTCCCGTTGAGGGCAGTGGTGTTCCAGCTGCCTCGAAAGTAGGTCCGGTTAACCTGTTTCTCCAATCTTTATGGAGACAAGTCGACGTTAGTTTGCAACAACAGATTGTCTCTCCAGAGGTTGCCACTCGTTACCCTTACAAAGCCTACATCGAAACGGTGCTTGGAACTGGTGATGATCCAAAAGAATCCCAGCTGGCCTCACAACTGTACTACAAAGACCAAGGTGACCCCAGTAATGCAGATCCGATAGGAGGTACAAACTCTGGACTTCTCTTGCGATCCGTGCTTACCGAAAAGAGTAAAACCGTGGACATGGAGGGTCCTTTGTTTAACGACATGTGTCAACAGGATCGTTATTTACTGGACAATGTAGCCCTCAGTGTCAAACTCTGGCCTAGCAGCAACGAATTCAGACTCATGAGTTCTAATCCATCAGCTGACTATAAAGTCGAAATCAAGGAGGCTGTTCTCAAAGTGTGTATGGTCGAAGTGAGCCCTGAAGTGAAAGCTGCCCATGCCAATACCATCAAGAGGGGACCTGCTTTGTACTACTATAACAGGACAGATGTCAAGGCCTATGCCATTGCCAAGGGCCAATTCGGCACCACCATCGAGGACATGTACCAAGGAGATGTCCCTTCTAGACTCGTCATAGGAATAACCGAATCTGCTGGGTATAACGGAGACTATAAAAAGAACTGTTTCAACTTTACCAACCACAAATGCAACTTTGTAGGATTTTACGTCGATGGCAAATCAGTCCCTGCTGCACCGCTCACACCAAACTACACCAATGCTAACTACATGTCATCATACATGACTCTGTTTCCTAATGATTACAAGGCTGGTAATACCATTACTCGTAGTGAATATCCCAATGGATATTGCCTATACGTGTTTGACATTAACCAGACCCGTTGTGAAAAGTATGGTGGGCAAGTGCAAAAAGGCCACACACGTTTAGAGATTAAACTTTCCGAGGCATTGGCAGAACCGGCTACAGTTGTAGTCTATGCATTATTTCCAGGAGTCATAGAAATTGATGAAAACCGTAACATTCAGATTCGTTAATATATAGGGGGTAGGGGATTAGTGTCACTTTTAATCCCTTATATCAAAGTTTTGTTTGAATAAAAAATGAATGAAAAGATATAGCTTGTTCTCGTTATTTATGACTGGATGTTTATTTACATTATACTCCACACAATAATTACAATTAGATGTAACTTTACAATTATACTCCACACAATAATTACAATCAAATGTTTATTTACAATAAGTTGTAACTTTTTATTTATACTCCACAAGGCACTATATACAGATGTAACTTTTTATTTACAATCAGATGTAACTTATACTCCACACCATAATTACAATTATACTCCACACAATAATTACAATAAGCACAAGACACTATATACAGATATATTTCACACAATAATTACAATTAGATGTAACTTTTATTTATATTCCACACCATGTTTACAATTAGATGTAACTTATACTCCACACAATAAACATTATCACATGTGAGAACCCCTAGAGAGAGAGAGCCTAGAAACCGTATGGCAAGGTATCAAAATTTGGTTGGATTACTCGCTTTGTATATACCATCTTGTACTTTTTGGATTCTAGGGCATTGTACAACCTGTGTTGTGTTTTGTCTCTTAAGATTTTCTGGTTTCTAATTTCTAAATAGTTATCGTGGTTACAGTTTTGAATAATCTCTTTTACAGATTTGAAATTGATAATCCTAGAATTTGTATAATTTAGTGTGAATCCCCTTACCTTACATGTTTCTTTACCCAAACTCGTACGGTAGGCATAGTTTTTGGGGCCCCCCGATACAAACTCGACTATGTGTTCCCCACTCAACTCGTCTGTCAGATCCCCTAAAAAGTCACCCAGAACCACTTCAGACTCGTTGGGCTTCGTAGTGTATATGACAGAGTCTGTATCATAATACAAGACTCTTTGTTGCAAAGTATCCAACAGGTCATATAGTTTTAATCGAGCCCAACAGGTCGTGAAGGTTGCCAGAAATATGTTAGTCTTGTTATCAGCCTGAGTAAACTCCCACTTGTTCCGCCAAGTGAGATGCATTATGTCTTTGGCGAGAATGTTGAAATCAATGACTTCCTTTGAAACGTCTGTAATGATATCAAAGAAACGTTTCGGTTCCGACCCATTGACAAATGTACTCTGATGATAATCAAGACGTTGAGCCCACTTACCCCAAAAACTGTTTAGGGCAAGCTTACTCAGGGAACGCAAGCCAGGGTTCCTTTCGATCTTGTCGTAATCCAAAAGAATCCCCTCCCTTTCGAAATAATCACTAATGTATTTCTGACGGTCCTGCTCCGTCTCACACCAACTGGGCCACCCACTAGCCTGCTGCTTTAGTTTCAGAAATGCATTAATGTAATTGGAAAACAGGCCTGATTTCCCATCCTCCTCATTGTTATACTCGCTCACTGTGTCCCAATGATAAACTTCGTATATCTTTAGAAGCTGGTATCCCTTCTCTAGAGCTTTTGTTACCTCGGGTGTGCACCACGTCCCCTCTAGAGCTCTCTTATCAGCGGTACAGATGCAAGGAGTGGTTTGCTCCCTATCAGCACACTCACGACAGAGTGGAAATTTCAACTTCCCATTTGACCTATAAGGAAGTACAGGGTGATACAAACCCCTGGGAGGGAGAATGCGGACTTTAGCCAAGCCAAAGTACTGATCCAAGTCTTTAAAGTCACCCAGTATTATTTCGGGGTGACCTACTGGGTACTTGCCGTACTTGTTCACGTAGGGGTAAAGCGAGGTGAAATCCACATAGGAGATTTTCTCCCCTTCAGCTGTTTTACTATACAGCTTGGCTGCATTGGTTCTCCCTCCAAAGAAAGAGTCTCGAGGATTCAGTCTCTCAGGAATCTCTAAGCCCTGGACGAAATCCTTCACACCGTTTAGGTTGGCCTTCAATTCCGCTCTGAATTTACATTCCCAAATCCACTGGTAATTAAAACCCCTACGTCTAATCTCTTGCTCTCTCTTTAAGGTGAGCTCGTAGAGCTCTGCCATTGTCTGTTTGGTGTACGGATGGACCACTGGATTACATTTACTGGCTTCGGGATGATGTGAGTTGAAACATTCCTGACATCCGTGATGGATGCACCCCAACATTTCAAAGACTGTTTTCGAAGCGTGACAGTATCCATCAGCACTGTACCTACCAATTCTAAATTCCCCCGTCTCAGTATTTAACGCGTGTTGAATGGGTTGACCCCTGTTGTGGATGAGCCATTCCAACCACTGAATAGCTATTTTTGAATAGTTCCTCCCAGACGCATAACCCGTGGTTGGAACTTTGCCTATGGGAGAGGAAACAAATTTCAGAGACTGCATTTCCCAGGATTTGTTGTTTAATTCCCCTTCAGAAACCCATTCCCCATCTAAATCGAAAGATGTAGTCCCATCTACCCGAGTAGCAGCAATTGTCTTGGTTAAGCCAGAAGAAGAGTGCACTATGTGTGCAGTATGTTGTTCCTCCAAGTATTTGGTCTTGAAGATTTGCATACACATGGAGGCGATAGTGCAGCATTTAAAGGGGTCAACACCATTAAGCTTTGTTTTCACTCCCTGTTCCCTGTCTTCTTCTTCTTCTTCTTCTTCTTCTACTTCCTCAACTGAATCTACAATTTCGTTTTCAGGTTTCATTGTGACCTCTAGTGCAATCCTTCTAAAGGATAAACATGCCTCTCTCAAAATGGTAACGTCTGACTTACAGTAATCTCCCATTTCCCTACGAAAATCAAATTGAACCCCTAAAGTAATTTGCTCCTCGTACCATTTCAAAAACTCTACCCTCCCTTTGACGGACATGGAATCTACCCCGTAATATCGCATGTCAGGTAGTGGTCCCACATAATTTTGATTCTCCTCTGAATTAAAGAAATGAGGAAAATAACCCTTCTTCAGCTCTCTGAGACCAAAAGCTTTTGGTAGTGCCGCCAATGCCATGGGTAGAAAGTTTAAAGAATCCAACACAGTGATGTTCAGACCTTTGGCCACTCTCATAGACATGATCTTTGCTCCGTTGTATATGATGTTTTGCGGAGTCACACCCTGTTTAATCAAGTAGGCCATGAGAAAATACCCATCGAACGATCTCATATTATGTGCAAAGACGGTCACATTCTTGTGATATACACTAAACAGCCACTGACAAAAGTCGTTGTTGGTGTTTATGCCTTCAAATACTTTCTGCCGTTTACCACAACCATGACAGGGCTTCTGAATGTAGCGGCCAGATTTCTTGTCCTTCTTACCACAGTCAGAACAACGAGTGCCACACCCCTCACAGTCTTCGACAATAGGTAACTCGTGGCATTGATCACAAGCGGTTTGAGCTACTGCAAAGTTAGCCCTGTGCTCCTTGGAACCACAAGAATTTCTATTGCAGTTAAGACACTTGCGACACGTGATACACGGATCGTCCATACCCAAACACTTTCTACACCTTTCGTTATGTGGTGTATAACCTTGATCACAAGTGTAAGTTTCACATTGTGTCGTCTCGTAATCAAAGAACACATAGGAAAACCTACCAGTATTTGTGTGAGGCTTTGATCTTTGATAACAAAGGTGGTTCTGGTCAAGGACATATGTCCTACAGGTATTGCAATACCACTCACCACAACGATGTTTCTCTGGCTCTCTTTTCGACCGTTTTAGGACTCGTGAACATTCCCGACATTTCCACCACAATTGACACTCTGACCTCATGACATTAGCCAAGTTTTTCCTAGGGGTCTGTACCAAGTGTCGCTGGAAACACTCTTCGTTTCTACATGTCATGTGACAATTAGTACAAAACTTTTCTCTACCCATCAGACATCCGTCTGTTTTGCAAATGTTGCAGTAATAGGCACACATATGTTTGCTTTTAGAACTGTATGCCTTTTTACAAGTGTGACAAAAGTAGGCGACGCAAAGAAAACCAGTTATACTTCCTATAGTGTGAAAGTGTCCAATGTTTTCCATATGTTCTGATTCAATCAGATACAGATACAAGTGAGGCCAATTTTTGTTTTTACCTACCCTTATGAATCTGTTCTGATGTCTGGAACCGATAACTGATATGTTTACTTTCAAGACCTCTTCGAAAGCTGGAATATCCAACAAACTGCCTGGGCGATATGTGGGGACACCCGCCAACTTGCAAATGGCAACTGCCAATGACTTTTGATGGTTCCTAGAACGATCTCGCATCTTGTTATAATATGATTCTGACACCTTTCCTACAGCCAATAATCTGTCTTCACGCTCTCGGGGTATGTGGGGTAGAGATTCTTCTAATGTATTGTATCTATCCGTTTCTACCACATTTACTTTTGCCCATCCCATAGATATTGCTCTGGCTAAACACAAAACATCGTCGTTTACAATTTGGATGATCGATCTCTTTGTCTGAAGGCTATTGTTGTCCCCACAGAGGACGTTCAAGTAGGCCCTACTCCCTCCACGAGGAACCCGAATCACACCAATGTCTATTCTAAAAGTGTCATCTATCCCTAAATTTTCATTGCTATTTAATGTAGTTTCTATTTTCTCCATAATTCTTTGGGGTGTCAAGTCTTGTAATTTGACAAGAGATATGATGATTGCATGATGAAGGCTACGATGGTGTATAACAACACGTCCCAGATCATCAGGCTGCATTCCAGCTGTCATATTTTCCAAAAGATCTTCAAACATTTCAAAAAATGCACTATACAAATCACCAACCCTTCTCCCTTGCCATTGTTCATTGAAATTCACCTCGTAAGTGGTGTCAACCGCCCTGGTTCTAAACTCTCTCACACTCCGTATATGAAATCTATAGGGGTTCTCACCCTGTTTTTGTTGTTGTTGTTGTTGTTGCGCTGGACCCGGCTGTTGCTGCTGACCGGCTTGGGCTGGACCCGGCTGCTGCTGCTGCTGCTGACCGGCTTGGGCTGGACCGGGCTGGGTTGGCTCCTCATCAGCACCATTGAGAAAATAGTCCACCACGTCCTCCGCATCCTACAATGATTAGACAATTAATTAATTAAGTTATTTACACACAAAAAAAAAAAAATGTTGCTTTATAATTTTTAAACCAAGTAGTACAGGGGTATGTTGAGGTATTAGACGTATCGCTAGATTTATCCAGCTAGGTGAATTATAAAAATGTTGCTATAATAAAAATACTCACATCAGAATGGTACGTCTTTTGTTGCTTAACAGCAACTTCGTCCAGGGAACTGCTTCTTTTCATAGCCTGTAAAAAGAGAAAAGGTTGTAATGTACAAATTCAAATATTAGACTCACAATTCACAATAACTCAAATACTTACTGGACATTGTTTTGGTGAGCCTCCACCTTGTTGTAGCCCACTGGGTCCTGGTTGAATTTGCTGGGCAGACCATTCTGTAGCATCTAGAATGTGTTGCACCTCGTCAGGACTCACCATAGGCAACTAAATACATGAAAACACTGTGTTAGTGGCATCTATAGTCTAAATTAGACACCTAACAGGGCAAGGCGACTGGGGCAGCTAAAGTTTAGAGTTTATAAGGTTTGTGGAATGACACATAAGACACCACTCGACATCGCCGACACGGCCGTGTCGAACGCCTTTTGGTCGTACAAAACAACAACAAAGCGGTCACATGATGTACACGTGACGGCTGGACCAATCAGAAGCGCGTTATGACAGCAGAGACGGCTTCCATTTTCTCTCTATCAGTGGTCGCATTCAGTTACACCAATCGAACCTAATATATATATATATATATATATCCCCAACCTTAGAATTTGGATAGTTTATAAACCTTACTTACTTCACCATTTTCAATGTCCTGCAACAACTGTCTCAAGGCGTCATCATCCATATAGGCCATCTAGGAAAAAAAGAATATAAATAAATAAAGGCTGACTGAGCATACATGTATGGAAATAATGACATTTTTTTTTTTTTTTGACCTATAAACTGACTCCTTACCTTATTCACAGCCTCAATATCCTCAATCTATCCACACACACACGCACTGTCAGTGGTGAGTCTGCCAGCAGTGTGCTCTGTATACCATCCTGGTCTGAACTGATGACTGTCCTCTGACCTGTACCCCTTTTTGTACTCTCCCCAAACCAATAATGTTGTGACATGTGTGTCCTTTCATCTTCCCCTCTACCGTACTGATTATGACAGTTGTCAGTGTGTAGCAAAATCCGTTTTTTAATTAGACAGAATCCATAGAGTACTTGGGTACAGAGTACTGAAACGCCATACTGTCTGTCTACACTCATACACAGGGAGTGAGAGGGGGATTATATACAGGTGTTCACCGCCGCCTAACGGCCCACTGATACGCGGCCGCTCGCACCACGGTATGCATATATATATATATATATATATATATATATATAGAGTTATATTGTTTTTTAGTACTTACACATGTACTGTATAATTGATATACATCTTGGTTTTAACTTGGAAAAAAAAAAGAAGCATACTATGGCTAGGTCTACCAATGTATTAGTATGCAAAATTTGAGCCATAGAATACGTGTTGTTTCGGTGTTTAGAACACTGATATGATTTTCTGTGTATTAAAACACTGATATGATTTATATTAAAACTTTTAGAACACTGATATGATTTCTTACTTTCTGTGTATTAAAACAAAACATAAGGGATTAAAAGTGACACTAATCCCCTACCCCCCTATATATGCGCCTCTCTCTTTCCCTGCTTCATTTCCATCTCCAGCACCGGCAACTTCATTTCCAGCACCGGCAACTTCATTTCCAGCACCAGAAACTTCATCTCCACTATCAACATGGCATGTATATTTCATGACAATCTTAATGCCCCTTCCACCACATTGGCACTTGAAGAATGGGTTCGCCCTTTCTGTCAATGGATAACTGAACTGGGGATGTTCACTGAGGAACATGAGCACAATAAGTGGGAAGTTTTGCGTCTTAAAATCAGATTCTTCCTGAAATATGCACCAGATATCGATATATTTGGCTTTTGGTTCGATGAAGTGGATCTACATATCGAGCAGCTTAATACATTCTGTTATTCCATGAAAACCATGTTAAGGTATTATGACACGTTAGAAAGAGATTATAACATTGGTTTTGTTGCTAAACACTGGGAGAAGAAAGCTGCAAGAAAGATTATCAAAAAGCATCACATGCGTGCCTTCCATCTGGATCTATCTAGGATGTGCAAGAAAGTGATATGCACACAACTAGAAAATGTCGCATGCAAGAAGGTTCAAGAAAGTTCAGGTTGTTTCATCATGACATCCCAAGCCAGGTTAAATGTGAACCAGTTAGAGATCCCACATGCACTGAAGGAATACCTGAAACGTCCTTCATATGAGTACTTACTACCAGTAACACGACCGTTATACCTGGTAATGGAATGGTTTGCAAGAGAAAATGAACAACAGGAACCCTGGGAGGACTTTATGACAAGCAAGAACCTCTAACGTAAGTACATTTTATGAAATAATATTATAGCAATAGTATCTTGCTCATTATTATTGTAATAATAAGTAAGCATCAATTTGTTCCATGTATCTTGCTCATTATTATTTAGAGATACCTGTTTACATACCCACTACTACTTCCCCAAACTCTGTGTGTGTGTGTGTGTGTGTGTGTGTGTGTGTGTGTGTGTGTGTGTGTGTGTGTGTGTGTGCGCGCCGACATGGCACATGTGTTCACCATGCATGGGGGGTGGAGGGGGTAGGTGGACATTGGTGCGGCGTGCAAAGGGGGGTAGGGGGGTGGGGTGTAGGTGAGTGGAGGGGGGAGCTGTCACTAAAGACACCATCTCCACTGAAGCATCATGTGGTTTTGTCTCTTCATCCTTTTACCCTGTGTGTTCCTGACCTGTGATGGATACAAGTGTGGAGGAAACTGTGAGTGTATCAGGGAGAGGCACCTTATTACTTGTGCCTATAGGAATTTACGGACATTTCCCCACTTCCCTAAGGACCCTGTGTTCACAAGGCTGGATTTGTCCTATAATCGGATTACACAGTACCCTGGTGTGGAACAGCTTAGACAGTTTGCCTACATTGATCTCCGTGCTAATCCCTTAAGCTGTACAAACATAACCGCCCATATTAAGAGGGTTGTCATACAGGACTCTTGTGCTTTAGATGATGACATAGGTTTTAATACTACTGGAGTAACAAACCCTGGTAGTGCAAACAGGAAACATGGAAAGGAATCTGTATTACCTATACGTTATTCACCATCAGCGCCATCAGTAGATTCTACACCCATAATCACTGTAGCTATATCCAGTGTATCTGGTGTTGTTGGACTTGCTGTCTTTGCCTCTATTTGCATTGGTATATATGTAAAGAAGAGGGCACGTTATGAAGACAGGGATAGTATTACCAGTTCCAATGTTTCTTTACCAGCACCACCCCCGACATCGGAAGACAACAAAGTGGCCCCTTCATCATCTACACCACCACCACCACCACCACCACGGCCACCACCACCGCCACCGCCGCCACAGGACACGGGAGAGGTGGTAGATATGGACATTGACGGTGGTCAAAGGGATTACTTCACACATGGTGCCTCTATAATCCGTGCTGCCGTTTATGACACCTCCTGCCACCCCCTACCGCCACCAAGTGTCCAAGCGCCACCTACCGGCTGTAGTGATGACGCGATTACACCCACCGCCACATGTTCTCAGCGACCTCTGACACCACCACCGCTGCCACCGACACCACAGGTGTCAACTAGAGACAACCGCGACCATGGCTACCGAGTAGGGGGGCTTAAGAGACTTCACAAGAGGGGTCCGTATGAGCTCCCTAAAAGGTTGCGCCCCTCTACAGTTACCCATGGGCATCCGGAAAGGAAGAGGAAGCTGAGGACAAAGACTGTTAAAGCAAAGAAGAAGAGAAGTAATTAATAACTTTTTGTATATGAACGTGTAGACATTCCCTAGCCCCTATCATGTGGGTTGAGTTGAGTTAAGATGTACTAGTATAGGAACCTGCTACACAGTACTTATTGTTTTGGTTTATTGTTATATATTGGTTTAATGTTATATATTGGTTTATTGTTATATACATATATATACATATATATATATATATATATATATATATATATAAACTCGCACAAACCCAGGGACATGCACCTTGTACACTTGTAAGGGAAAGGCATTATCAGGGTTTCCCTATGCTGGGAAATCCCAATGATGATGTCACTGGGGTTTCCCTATGCTGGGAAATCCCAGTGATGATGTCATTATCACTCTCCCAATCATAGTACTAAACAAGTATGCTAGGAGAGTGAATCTGACTAACGCACGTGCCAGTGTCTACAGAGCCACGTTTAGGTGAGTTTTTTTTTAATCTACATAGTGGGAAATCCCAGTGATGATGTCATTATCACTCTCCCAATCATAGTACTAAACAAGTATGCTAGGAGAGTGAATCTGACTAACGCACGTGCCAGTGTCTACAGAGCCACGTTTAGGTGAGTTTTGAGTTTAATCTACATAGTGTCTTCTATAGCTATATACTGTATTGTACTCACTACCATAACCATGTAAACTAGCATGTAGTAGTAAACTCGCTAGCATGGAATACAGATTCATAGTCATGTATTGTACTTGGGGCTGTATGCTACAGTTGTATACTCACAGATACAGATTCATAGTCATGTATTGTACAGCTGTATACTTACTACCATAGGCGTGTTAACGTGTTGTAAACTACATAGAGTGATGCGAGATGTACATATATAGAGTAATGCGAGATATATACACAGAGGTGTATACTACATAGAGTGATGCGAGATGTATACACAGAGGTGTATACTACATACTACATAGATATACTACATATTTTGTTTGATAGAACATAGAGTTATAGAACATAGAGTTATAGAAAATTGTACTTACTGTATTCCGCCCTTAGAGAACCATGCAAAGAACCATGCTCTTATTTAACCTTCACAATCCGTGTACCAAGGGACGGCTTGGTTTAGGAACTGATTCAGTAACGTGGTTCTTCTGATGTCAAGTCTCTAGATGGTTCTAGAATGCATGAGCATCATCCCTCACATGAGCGAGAACTGGCATTGGTTCCAAAAAATTGAAAATTTTTTCCTTTTGTTCAGGGGTCTATCAGCTATGTGATAGACCCGACCACATACGTAGTATACACACCTCTTCTTTTCTTCACAATATGAAGCATATTTTCTCATAACCTTATGAAATACATTATACACTATAAAGCGGTGTTGACATTATATTTTTGAAAATAATACTCTCTTATATTCCAGACAAATAAGATATAACTACATGAACTTTTTACAATGGTCCATCAAGGTTTTATAATTATTCAAATGTTTTTAATTGATGTTTTTCACAGATTTGTCTCACCTTTCATCAAAGTTTGTTTAAAATCAGATTGTGATGTCCTCTGTAAGCAGAAGTTGGAACTAATAAATCTCTTTATCATTGTCAATGCTATGTCTATATGTTTCTATTAATACTTGTTATTAATACTTAAACGAGTGCGCTACCGACGCCGTGGTATCGTTGCGATACCGACGATGCGGTATCGTCACTGGGGGGTATAGGCATTTTTTACATTTTAGGCTATATCTCGGTTAATAATGGTCAGATCTGCACCAGATTTAAAACATATACTCATGAAGACGTGCTCTTCATGATAGACTGGTGCGAAACCAGCTAGGAACCAGACTAAAAAAGTTATATGGGCTATATCTCGGTTAATAATGGTCATATCTGCACCAGATTTAAAACATATACTCATGAAGACGTGCTCTTCATGATAGACTGGTGCGAAACCAGCTAGGAACCAGACTAAAAAAGTTATATGGGTTATATCTATGTTAATGTGAGACATAAGATTCGCTACACAGTAATGAGTGATGATTGATAATTCAAAAGACAAGAGTTTATCATGTTCCATGTTTTATTAGCAATGTTTGTCTGACTATATTACAATCCATCTATCTTGTTATACTCGTATACCAATGGTTTGTCCATGTACAGCACATCTACATAACTAACTTCCTTCAAAAAGTCAGCAATGGACTCTGCTGATTGATCATTGGCAACTTTAAACTCTAAACACATAGTGTGGAGTGCATGCTTAAATTGTGCAACTCTCAATACCTTATGGCAGCTGCTTCCATACATTTCTATCAACACATCTTTTTCATCTAAACAACCAAACTCCATGTGATCCCTTTGACTGTCCTTGTCATTCACACAGCCAAAGCAGTTAGCCTTCACCATAGTATCATAACTTGCATGCAACAAGTGATAGTAAATGTCTGCTAGTATGTCTGACGTCTTTGGGATCGGAATTGAGAGTGATTTGATTATCACCCTTTGGATTCTGTCCTTGTCTTGATTAGTGAAAGTGTTCAATTCACAAACTCCACGGTCCAAGTACTTCTGGGAGAACACTCTCTGCTTTCCTGTTGAGACATCTTCCAAAACACCATAATATATACTCATTAAGTGTACGCCAACATCCATCATCATCATACTGTCATCCTCCTCCTCCTCGGCCCAGTCACTGGGATTAAACCCAATAAACTGATTGACCATTTGAAGATAAATATCTTTTTCAACAAACGTCTCGACCCATCTGAAATAAATGAAGGAAAAAACTATTACACATAAATTTTTTTTGTCCCCCACCCCCTGGACGTATTTAATTAATGATAAATTACTGATATCCTTAAGCTATACATGAAATTATACTTACTGGACATTGTTTTGGTGAGCCTCCACCTTGTTGTAGCAGAAACATGGTTTCCCCTTTATGGTGGTCAAAGACAGCAGCCAGTCATGCTTGCGAGAAAGAAGAACTTCCTCTCCATCGGTTCCAGTCAGCCTGGAAAATGCAGAGCTGTGTTGTATACTCAGCTCTACAATAGATCTTGGGAAAACAGTTACCATGAATGTTTTATCCCTTCTCCTTCTGATCAATTGAACTGAACTATCAGAGATAGTCATATCAACTTTGACACTTAGTCTCATCTTGTCCATTCTGGAAACCTGCTCTGCTGATGCTATCCTGCTTGTTGCCATGGTTGTGTAGGACTAACAGCTTTCCCTCCATGTGCAGCTTTATACTCACAGTGAAAATTTAATTAAATCTGTTGTCAAGTACCATGTTGCCGCCATATGGTCCACTATTTACTAACAATGAAGCACTCTAGTATCATATTGAATGAAATTAATTTGTTGCCATTCAGAGTATCCCATTCAAATATAGTCCACTGTTTAGCACAGAACCAGTACCATGTTGAATGATCTTTATTTGTTGTCAAGTACCCCTTCAAAATACAATCCTCATATTGTCCACTGTTTATTAATTTCAGAGTACCCCTTCACATATTGTTTACCAACAATACACCCACTCCATGATCAATGATCTTTATCCCCTTCAACCATTGTTCAATGCTTACTAACAATACAGGATGATGAATGAACCATTGTCATCCAATAATCCCCATTGTCCAATGTTTAACAACAATACACCACTCAAGTACCCTCCTGAAAAGAAATTCAATAGATCCATTGTCAAGCACCTACTCGAGTACCACTCAACAATAGACCATTGTCTCTCAAGTACCCCACTCAAGTAGGTTACGTCATCTCAAGTGATGACGTCATCTGGTCACAGCTGTAGGGTGGGGCTGAAGAACCTCCCTAGTAGTAGTACTGAAGACACGTAGCATGTAACATACACACGTGGTACCGAGCTTTCTGCTATACACATGGATTATCAATGGAAAGACTGAAGACACGTAGCATGCATACAGGGTGACAAGCTCTCCACTATATATATTTACTATATATTTACTAATTTTGTGAGGTTCTTTTTAGTGTATATGGTGAATCTATTTTCCACACACCAAGTGCCCAACCACCAAGTTATTGGTGTAAATAATTGAAAAAACCTCTTTTATAAAACAAGGTAAACTGGCTATATAGATCAGGAATAACACATGGCCCAGTAAGGAGCCCTGTGGTACCCCATATTTTACTACCATCTCTTGCATTGCGTAATAGAGGGAAACTATGTTCCGTTGAGCAAAAGTTCAAAGTTACGAGGTAAGGCTTGGAAAAATTACTGCCCAAGGCATCAGCCGCGGGCAGTAATTTTTCCAAGCCTTACCTAGTAAAGGGCTAAGTTCTTCCTTGCACCATAACATTTAGCAGTTCAATCTCGGCAGAATTATCTCATTGTAACTTCCATGTTATTATTGTCCTATTAGTCAGTGATAGGTTGTTATGATATCCAGCTTTATTGCTGGTGTTACTGCAATGCGCTACACTAGTTGGACTGACTAGAATGCATCAAGATCAGGATTATATGCTTGCTCAGTGTTTACCGTGTGGGGGCGACTGTGCTGATCGTAACCAAGGGGTCGCCTCCAGCCATGTGTTACGTAGAGCCAGCCTGATCAGTTAGGCCAAGGGATCAGAGGTCAACCTCGAAACTTATTTTTAATGCATCCCCCAGCAGCGGTATGTAACTCTAGTTAGTTCAATAATGGGTATATAGGAATACAATATAGTTTATGTGAT
Source organism: Alentia gelatinosa (assembly GCA_950022655.1). Lineage (NCBI taxonomy): Eukaryota > Metazoa > Annelida > Polychaeta > Phyllodocida > Polynoidae > Alentia > Alentia gelatinosa. The sequence goes on along the minus strand of OX465587.1, from coordinate 62,942,068 downwards.
TGAGAGTTGAACACAAAACAACCACTAGTCCACCAATTGGTTTTGGTTAGGCTTTATTGTTCATAGTTTGTTACAGTATACGTAGAACCTGCGTTTCGACACTTATAATGTCTTCATCAGGATTATGTTATACTGTGATAGTTCTTCTGAGGTAGGAAATTGAGTCACTTTGGACAAAATGGTATACAGGCTAATGCTAGTACGATCGGGAGATATAATGGATTCTTGACAGGTCATTTTATGAAGTACTCTAAAATCATTGGTGCTATAGAGATGTTAAATAGGCTTTAGTGCTCTTGATCAGATCTTTTAAATTTCTGAGGAATTTATATATATTATATACATATATATATATTTCTTGGATTTGATTAAATAGTGATATAATGTCATTATCTGGTCAGTTTAGAGTACATTGGTCAGGAATTATTTTTTTAAAGTATAGTTTACACCATCAATATCTGAGGACTTACCGTGTTTCACAGGTAAAGCGCTAATTTTCGTGTCATCCACTAGGAGGCCTTGCAATCGTCTGTAGTCACCAGTTTTAACCACCAGGAGTTAGAATGTACCTTTTCTCTGGAGAATTAGACAAATTAAATAAGCAAAGAAACAGCTGAGAATAGTGAAATCACCAATCCTTCCTGTCACAGCCCAATGGGGATCCCGGGTATCCGAGTGTCCGCTGTATGATCCCGGGTATCCGAGTGTCCGCTGTATGATCCCGGGTATCCGAGTGTCCCCTGTATGATCCCGGGTATCCGAGTGTCCGCTGTATGATCCCGGGTATCGCAGTGTCCGCTGTATGATCCCGGGTATCCGAGTGTCCGCTGTATGATCCCGGGTATCCGAGTGTCCGCTGTATGATCCCGGGTATCGCAGTGTCCCCTGTATGATCCCGGGTATCCGAGTGTCCGCTGTATGATCCCGGGTATCCGAGGGTCCCCTGTATGATCCCGGGTATCGCAGTGTCCGCTGTATGATCCCGGGTATCGCAGTGTCCGCTGTATGATCCCGGGTATCTGAGTGTCCGCTGTATGATCCCGGGTATCGCAGTGTCCGCTGTATGATCCCGGGTATCCGAGTGTCCGCTGTATGATCCCGGGTATCCGAGTGTCCCCTGTATGATCCCGGGTATCGCAGTGTCCGCTGTATGATCCCGGGTATCCGAGTGTCCCCTGTATGATCCCGGGTATCGCAGTGTCCGCTGTATGATCCCGGGTATCCGAGTGTCCCCTGTATGATCCCGGGTATCCGAGTGTCCCCTGTATGATCCCGGGTATCCGAGTGTCCCCTGTATGATCCCGGGTATCCGCGTGTCCCCTGTATGATCCCGGGTATCCGAGTGTCCCCTGTATGATCCCGGGTATCCGAGTGTCCCCTGTATGATCCCGGGTATCCGAGTGTCCCCTGTATGATCCCGGGTATCCGAGTGTCCCCTGTATGATCCCGGGTATCCGAGTGTCCGCTGTATGATCCCGGGTATCCGAGTGTCCCCTGTATGATCCCGGGTCTCCGAGTGTCCGCTGTATGATCCCGGGTATCTGAGTGTCCGCTGTATGATCCCGGGTATCCGAGTGTCCCCTGTATGATCCCGGGTATCCGAGTGTCCCCTGTATGATCCCGGGTATCCGAGTGTCCCCTGTATGATCCCGGGTATCCGAGTGTCCCCTGTATGATCCTGGGTATCCGAGTGTCCGCTGTATGATCCCGGGTATCCGAGTGTCCGCTGTATGATCCCGGGTATCGCAGTGTCCGCTGTATGATCCCGGGTATCGCAGTGTCCGCTGTATGATCCCGGGTATCCGAGTGTCCGCTGTATGATCCTGGGTATCCGAGTGTCCGCTGTATGATCCCGGGTATCCGAGTGTCCGCTGTATGATCCCGGGTATCGCAGTGTCCACTGTATGATCCCGGGTATCGCAGTGTCCCCTGTATGATCCCGGGTATCCGAGTGTCCCCTGTATGATCCCGGGTATCGCAGTGTCCGCTGTATGATCCCGGGTATCCGAGTGTCCGCTGTATGATCCCGGGTATCCGAGTGTCCCCTGTATGATCCCGGGTATCCGAGTGTCCCCTGTATGACCCCGGGTATCCGAGTGTCCGCTGTATGATCCCGGGTATCCGAGTGTCCGCTGTATGATCCCGGGTATCCGAGTGTCCCCTGTATGATCCCGGGTATCCGAGTGTCCGCTGTATGATCCCGGGTATCCGAGTGTCCCCTGTATGATCCCGGGTATCCGAGTGTCCCCTGTATGATCCCGGGTATCCGAGTGTCCCCTGTATGATCCCGGGTATCCGAGTGTCCGCTGTATGATCCCGGGTATCGCAGTGTCCGCTGTATGATCCTGGGTATCCGAGTGTCCGCTGTATGATCCCGGGTATCCGAGTGTCCGCTGTATGATCCCGGGTATCGCAGTGTCCGCTGTATGATCCCGGGTATCGCAGTGTCCGCTGTATGATCCCGGGTATCCGAGTGTCCGCTGTATGATCCCGGGTATCGCAGTGTCCGCTGTATGATCCCGGGTATCGCAGTGTCCGCTGTATGATCCCGGGTATCCGAGGGTCCCCTGTATGATCCCGGGTATCGCAGTGTCCGCTGTATGATCCCGGGTATCCGAGTGTCCCCTGTATGATCCCGGGTATCCGAGTGTCCCCTGTATGATCCCGGGTATCCGAGTGTCCCCTGTATGATCCCGGGTATCCGAGTGTCCGCTGTATGATCCCGGGTATCTGAGTGTCCGCTGTATGATCCCGGGTATCCGAGTGTCCCGTGTATGATCCCGGGTACCCGAGTGTCCCCTGTATGATCCCGGGTATCCGAGTGTCCGCTATATGATCCTGGGTATCCGAGTGTCCGCTGTATGATCCCGGGTATCTGAGTGTCCGCTGTATGATCCCGGGTATCCGAGTGTCCCGTGTATGATCCCGGGTACCCGAGTGTCCCCTGTATGATCCCGGGTATCCGAGTGTCCGCTATATGATCCCGGGTATCTGAGTGTCCGCTGTATGATCCTGGGTATCCGAGTGTCCCCTGTATGATCCCGGGTATCGCAGTGTCCGCTGTATGATCCCGGGTATCTGAGTGTCCGCTGTATGATCCCGGGTATCCGAGTGTCCCCTGTATGATCCCGGGTATCCGAGTGTCCGCTGTATGATCCCGGGTATCCGAGTGTCCCCTGTATGATCCCGGGTATCCGAGTGTCCGCTGTATGATCCCGGGTATCCGAGTGTCCCCTGTATGATCCCGGGTATCTGAGTGTCCGCTGTATGATCCTGGGTATCCGAGTGTCCCCTGTATGATCCCGGGTATCTGAGTGTCCGCTGTATGATCCCGGGTATCTGAGTGTCCGCTGTATGATCCCGGGTATCCGAGTGTCCCCTGTATGATCCCGGGTATCCGAGTGTCCCCTGTATGATCCCGGGTATCCGAGTGTCCCCTGTATGATCCCGGGTATCCGAGGGTCCCCTGTATGATCCCGGGTATCCGAGTGTCCCCTGTATGATCCCGGGTATCCGAGGGTCCCCTGTATGACCCGTGGTATCTGAGTGTCCGCTGTATGATCCCGGGTATCCGAGTGTCCCCTGTATGATCCCGGGTATCCGAGTGTCCCCTGTATGATCCCGGGTATCCGAGTGTCCCCTGTATGATCCCGGGTATCCGAGGGTCCCCTGTATGACCCCTGGTATCTGAGTGTCCGCTGTATGATCCCGGGTATCCGAGTGTCCCCTGTATGATCCCGGGTATCTGAGTGTCCGCTGTATGATCCTGGGTATCCGAGTGTCCCCTGTATGATCCCGGGTATCTGAGTGTCCGCTGTATGATCCCGGGTATCCGAGTGTCCGCTGTATGATCCCGGGTATCCGAGTGTCCGCTGTATGATCCCGGGTATCCGAGTGTCCCCTGTATGATCCCGGGTATCCGAGTGTCCCCTGTATGATCCCGGGTATCCGAGTGTCTGCTATATGATCCCGGGTATCCGAGTGTCCCCTGTATGATCCCGGGTATCCGAGTGTCTGCTATATGATCCTGGGTATCCGAGTGTCCGCTGTATGATCCCGGGTATCCGAGTGTCCCCTGTATGATCCCGGGTATCGCAGTGTCCGCTGTATGATCCCGGGTATCCGAGTGTCCCCTGTATGATCCCGGGTATCGCAGTGTCCGCTGTATGATCCCGGGTATCCGAGTGTCCCCTGTATGATCCCGGGTATCCGAGTGTCCCCTGTATGATCCCGGGTACCCGAGTGTCCCCTGTATGATCCCGGGTATCCGAGTGTCCGCTGTATGATCCTGGGTATCCGAGTGTCCGCTGTATGATCCCGGGTATCCGAGTGTCCCCTGTATGATCCCGGGTATCCGAGTGTCCGCTGTACTCCCGGGTATCCGAGTGTCCGCTGTACTCCCGGGTATCCGAGTGTCCGCTGTATGATCCCGGGTATCAGCAGGGCTGTGAGACTGTCCAGGTCTCCCCTGTATGATCCCGGGTATCAGCAGGGCTGTGAGACTGTCCATGATCCCGGGTATCAGCAGGGCTGTGAGACTGTCCAGGTCTCCCCTGTATGATCCCGGGTATCAGCAGGGCTGTGAGACTGTCCATGATCCCGGGTATCAGCAGGGCTGTGAGACTGTCCAGGTCTGCCCTGTATGATCCAGGGTATCAGCAGGGCTGTGAGACTGTCCAGGTCTCCCCTGTATGATCCCGGGTATCAGCAGGGCTGTGAGACTGTCCAGGTCTCCCCTGTATGATCCCGGGTATCAGCAGGGCTGTGAGACTCTCCATGATCCCGGGTATCAGCAGGGCTGTGAGACTGTCCAGGTCTCCCCTGTATGATCCCGGGTATCAGCAGGGCTGTGAGACTGTCCAGGTGGCTGTGGTAAAACACAGCTGTGGGTTTGTGGGTGGGACCAGCACTGGAACGGCATTCTGGACCAAAACTGTGGTGGTACTCGGGAGGAGCTTTGGCTGGACCCCACACCCGGCCACTACACAACTAACCCAATACCAGCACAAACCACCAATGAAATGCCGATGTACCACATATAAAAAACACTGTTCTAATTGTAAAGTACTTTCTAATCTGAAATGAAGACACCCCGATACAGTCATATCATTGACAAATTAGGTGTGCATTGTGGAATATCATTCTTATCCCATCTCATCCCATCTGAACTCACCATGCATGATAGAACAAAAATATTTCTTGCCTATTACCCTGTATTAACGTATATGGTATCCTGTACCTACACTGCAATATGTTACTATCTATATTTATTACCTACTCAGATCGAAATCATGGTAATATCATGTATGTATTTCTCTTTATTACTCTATATCTACATAACATTAGCATCTTAAGTGACATCAGAGGAATACAATTGTAATCAAAGGAGGGAGCCTAAAAAAAACCCAAACTTTTAAATCATTATCTAAACAGGGATATAAGTGTCCACTATTAAATCATTATTCATACGGGATATCTGTATCCTATTTTATATCATTATTTGTACAGCATGTAAATATACACTTTTACATCATTATTTATACGGGATATCAGTCTACACTTTTATATTATTATTTATACAGGATGTCAGTCTACACTTTTATATTAATGTAGTAGGGTGGGAATCCAGCAGTGTTCGTATGTTTCACGGAAGGTGGCGCGACGTGCCGATCCTTACTGTGTAGTGATTCCGGACAACGCCGCACACGAGAGTGGCTCGGCGGAGACCGGGATTACGTAACGCTGGGTATATATACTCAGCGTTCACAGTAGGTCGACAGGCTGTACTCGCGCGTCTCTTCTACGGAACAGACCCTTGGGCCCTCACTTTGCAGGCAGGTTCTCGTAACCTTCCTGGTGGTTAGGCGAGTCTTCCAGATTAGCCTCTCCAGCGTTACCTGGCACCTACGTGCTGGGGTACTGTACTTGTGGGAAAGATCTTCCAGATCTTTCCGGGAAGTAGTGAGTAATAAACATCTCTGTTTATTAAAAGACGTTGTTGTGTTATGTGTGACTAGGTTTGTGCAAACTAACCGAAAACCGAACCAACCTACGTAGAGTGCGTAGTGTGGGATCCTGCCTGGAAGTAGCGTTCCGGATTGGGGTCATCCAACCTGCTAGACAGGCGGCGACCACCACATTATTATTTATACGGGAGGTCAGTCTACACTTTTATATTATTATTTATACGGGATGTCAGTGTACACTTTTATATAATTATTTATACAGGGATGTCAGTGTCCTCTTTTATATTATTATTTATACGGGATATCAGTGTCCACTTTTATATTATTATTTATACGGGATATCAGTCTACACTTTTATATTATTATTTATACGGGATATCAGTCTACACTTTTATATTATTATTTATACGGGATATCAGTCTACACTTTTATATCATTATTTATACGGGATATCAGTCTACACTTTTATATTATTATTTATACGGGATATCAGTCTACACTTTTATATCATTATTTATACGGGATGTCAGTCTACACTTTTATACTTTTATATCATTATTTATACGGGATATCAGTCTCCACTTTTATATTATTATTTATACGGGATGTCAGTCTACACTTTTATATTATTATTTATACAGGGATGTCAAAAGCACATCATAACATCGTCGATGATTTTAATAGCTCCTTTCATTGTGTTTTATTGTGTTGATTTCATTTCCCTAAAGGATCTTTGTAGATACTACAGACAAAACACTTTCAACAAAATATGATCAGACTTGTATGCTTTGCAGAACGCAGTGCCATTTATTGATAGTTTACTATCTGAGATGTAAGACAGTAAACTGAATGTAGTCAGTCCAAGAATCTTAAAGTCTCGTATGGCAGGTCCTCCATCACATGTAGTACCTGCACCGTGAAACTTCGATACACGAATAGCAGTTAATCATGGATAATGCAAACAATTGATATACAGGAAGTTCAGATAAAAATACATGCATATTCTCACTTTGAGACCTATTTTAACCCTTTAAGGATGGATTATGCCCTATGGGATATTTATGAAATTGTTTTCAAAAGGAAATATTTTAGCAATAAACCTGAAATTTGCACAGAATGTAGGTGTAACATCCTATTTTTGAATTTTAAATAATAGAAATAAAGATATAAAGAATGACATATCACATCACATGATAAACCTTCAAAGTCTGAGTTGAGAGGTCACTGCCCCCATCCCCTACAAGTGTACATAGTCATTAGTAGCCGTCCCAAAGTGTGTAGTTCTGCCATGGGCTGCCATCTTTAAAGGGTTAACAGATACCACATAAAAGTCCAATCTATACTTTACTTGTAGTCATGCTGACACAGGCAGGTTCCAATATCCACTCAATATATCTACTCTAGATCTAAGCCAATCTACAAACTACAGTGTGCAACAATTAACTACATAGGGGCATCAAGTACACATTCCATGGCACCCTGTATCCGTGATTTTTACGAAACATTAAGTTCAAACAAAGATACAATCACCTCCTTTTCTCCAATTCTCCCACTTTGTCTTGTGGGGAAGAATGTATCACAACAATTTCTGACACTATTCCTTTTTCAACTATTTTACCCACGACATAGTCAGGGGTCAGGGCAGTCGAGCAGCGTTGTTTCACTTTAGAACTAGGTGGCGCGAGTGCCGATTCCTGCTGTGCGGTATGGCCGGGGGACCCGCAGTATGCAAATGCTGCGGGTTCACCCGCATTACGTAACTCGGCCACTATATAAGGTCGAGTCCACAGCAGGTTGACAGGACTTCTCAAGGTGCCTCTTTACGGAGTGAACGTCTGGAGCCTCATGAGTTGGTTAGGTTGTGTTGAAACACCTTTCAACGTTGAAGAGACCAGTATCTCTTCCCGCGCTAGTTGGTGCCCCGCAGCACCAACGGATTGGGTATTACATCCAGTAATAAAAGTAGGGTGAACTGAAACTGTCCGGAGTCTGGTTTTCTATTCGCGGTTAAGCGGTAGTTGGTAGATCTTGTATCTCCCTCCCTTCTCCAGTAGGTAAAGCCGAACCCCCCTGTATTGGCACGGTAAGTACAGGGTAGCGACTAGTCTCGGAACCTCTGGTCGACTGATGATCGCGGAGAGTGGTAATACACTTTCAGCGACTAGAGGGTAACCGCTACACAATCTATATAATAGTCAACAGACAACTTATGAGTATATCTGTAATGTAATAACATTAAACCTCGTTCCTAAACCTAATACCTAATACACAAAAATTACTTCTTAAATCTAATTTGAGGTATTCTAATATGACATCTATTACTTAGTTACACCCAGCAAACTAACAATCATGGGCATATGACCGTAAGATGAAGCAGTAATCAGAGTTCTATCACAACCATTAGTTATCTCTCTAAGATCGACTGCTCCTTACTTTGGAAAAATTTAATAAAACTTGGGGCCCTGATTTTCTGGCAAGAATCTTTTTGCACATAGTCTTGAATATATACATGTACAGATATGCTTTCCTGCAGGCATAGTACCTTGACTCATTCACCCAGCTCACCAAAACTCTGTCGGGGAGTGACCCATTTTAAAGTTAAGCCTCTCGAGGGAATATCATGATTTCTACCAGGCCTGATTCAATCCTTTATCCTACCCCTAATAAAAAACCGCCATAGACTTAACAGAGGGAAATTTTATGTGGCAGGCCATGACATAAAGTGTTTTTTATGCCACTAGAGTAATAACAATATTGACCAATCAGAGAGCAGGATGTCAGCTACTATGAAAAAAAAGCTCTGTTGGTCATTGACTCAATATCTATCTTTTAGTAATACAAAAGCATAGACAAGGTAGGATAAATACGAAACCGAACTCGAGTTAGACTTGTCAGTGTCTATGCCACTCTGGTCAGGTCTGCTCCTCACTACACTCGGCTACGCCTCGTGTAGTAATACGCGACCTTCCCGTTGTGGCATAAACATTGTCAAGTCTAACTCTCGTTCGGTTTCTACTAATTATGCAAACTAATCCCTCCTTCCTTGGCTTTCCACTCTGCTTTAAGAGTAAGTTGTCACAAAGTAAGTTGACAACAGTTTTTCTGTTCACACATAGTAACACTGAGATTCAAGATTAGGCTTGGTTCGCACTATTTTGTTACAGCACGTTTACTCATAGCATGAACATCCGTGTGCAAGGTCTTTGTAAAACTCCTTACCCTTGTTTTGGTCCTCTTCATACATGAAGACAACTAGAGTCTCTGTTCTTCAGACTTGAGTGCTCCTAATGATCTCATACCGACAGATGTGACACCAGCTTACCTGTTTTAAGATTAGCTGAGACAGAAATGAACATGGTGTTCTTTCATTTAATCAGATGACAGCAAATTAACATTTGGTTGGTTTGACGGTGTTTACTGTATACAGTGCCAACATTTTTTAAATTCATCTGATTTGTATTGAGGATGAGTTAATATTATCCAGATCTAGAAGCTTCTTGAGAGTTTGATTGATTGCATCCACTGATTTCCAAATTATAATCACCGGAACTTTCTAAGATGGTGCTGCCATGTCTGTGTGACTAAAAGAAACACTGTCAGCCTGGTCAAATATTACCGTTTAGCACAAATCTGAGAAAAAGTTTCAAAAGGCAGATTCCAAGGTGTAATTTAACAAATCTGTATGTTGCAATTCCACAGAAGCTGACTCATTACCAATTAATTCACACAGATACTGAAAACATACTGGTGCCAGGAGTAAACATGTATCTGTCCATCCCTCGTTGTATGCCCTACTCACCCTATCCACCAATTTATCTACATCAGGGGGTAAACCTTTCACATGCTTGAATATAGCCACAGACGACAATCTATATTAATGATAGAGCAGCCAGACATAATTTTCTGATTAAACAACAGAGATCTTCAGACTCTGCATTAACATTTATCTGCACTTTTACCAATAGACTGTGGTCATACCCATTAATTAACCTGTTGTACATCCAGCTGGGATTGGTCTTATGTTACTGGACAACTCTGAAAATGAAGTTACTGCTGAATGTTATGCATCTTTACCTTTCATAGTATTTATGCGAGCATAGGAAATGTAGACCTGACCATCTTGTGTATTAAAGATTTTATCATTCCACCACTTGTGCAGAGGTTTTAAGAAAAGGCAGGTGGTTTGACTAATAGATGATGCATATACTAGAAATTGGATGGTCATAAGCATTTCAGCATTTTCTGATATTTGCATTATAGTGTGTGCAAACACTCCAATAATGAAGTTCATTAAGAGGAGAGTGCCCATGATTAGTGACAGCGTATACCACAATGTGAATAGATACTCGGGTGTTGAAGTGTATTCAAAGTCAAATCCAGAAATAAGAAGTCTAAAGAAAATGGAAATAGAGGTTGGGTAGTCAACCAGCTCATCAGGACATGGGGTTACAAGATTCCGGACAACAATTGTCTGGTGCAGAAGAAAAATGAAAATAACTAAAGAAGTTGACAGCAAGTCATTGAGCATCTGCTTTAGGGTGAACACATACTTTATGAGAAATGGTACTGATAGCAAGCAAGATAGCAACTGAGAGAATGAGAGTAGATTGAGTATAAGACTCACTATCTGTATATGCACAGCATTCAGCGAGTCACTTACAAAGATGAGGATACCATAGATGAGAGAAAACACCAAAAACAAATATGTTAAAAACCATCCTGCTGTTGCATGCTTAGGAGGAGACTTTTGACCATATGGAGTTGAAAAAACATTGATGTATTTGCATGTATGAGCCAATTTGATTATGTGCAATGTAATGAAAAATACTGAGAGAAAAACCAGTAATGCTGCAACTGTATAAATGACAGGGAGGTTGATCTCATTTGCTAACAGCCTTGGGCAAATACTTACATTGACTGTTACATTCATTCTAACACTTTCCACTGAAGTAGCATAATGTCTCGTAGCTTCATTTAAGTAACAGATACTTAAAACCATAGAAAACAGCAGGAATGAAACAAATTGGAATTTTGGAGCACATTCTTTCTTTTTTAAGGAAATCCATGTTTTGAATGGTTCAGTCTGGAAGAGTTCCTTTGTAGCGGCATCATCATACCTGTCCTCGGGTATGTAAGCAAGGTGACGTACAGGTGAAACCGTCATTCTGTAACCTCCAGCTGAACCCTCGTAGTCGGAAATGTTAAATGCTTTGTATTCATATATCCCGCTCTTCCAGGTGATGAGATACAGATCCTCAGTGTGAAAGAATGCAGTTGTCAATTTGTGTGTTGCAAGAGAAACACTTAACTCGAGCGGTCGCATCCCAACTGAGTTTTCCTGCAGTAAGAGTGTCATTAAATCATCCTTCTCCAGTATTGTCTTTAACCACTTGTAATAGTCGCAGATGAGGTTCTCTTCATCACGAAGGATGAAAGCCAATTTGATGAGTGTATGGAGAATATTCTGCCCTCCTTCCTCCTGTTGTAGAACATCCACCCCATTGTCGACCAGCAGCTTGGCAACGTGATTCGCACTGAAAACTGCACAGAGACACCAGGGTGTTGTTACATCAAACTTCGGCTGTGTTGCTGGCATCAGATGATGTTGCTCATCTTTTGTAAACACAAATGATCCATTGATCAGCATATCAATGCTCGTAATGTTGTCATGAATAATGGTGAGGGCTGTTTCTGAATCATCCTCTTCAATGCAGTTCCACCATTTCAGATGCAGTGGATTGGATGTATTGAGTCTGCGACCAGAGACACAGTCCTCAGCGCCTGTCTCTGGATTGATATTCTTACCTCTCATGTTGCCTTCACTGGAGTCCTCTCTGTGGTCTGCTGGACTATATAAGGTGCTGCAGCCTCATATGGATATCAGGTGAGCCAAAATGCTCAATTTTATGAGATTTTTATGAGACCAGTATTTTTGTCATAGAAGATTTCCCTCAAAAATATATCTAGGCACTAAAACACACACCTACAATCCTTATCTGGGTGGAATATTAATAAGATAATTTATTGCTGTAGTTGCTAAAATTGTATGCAAGATTTGGATGCCATCGTTTTAGCACACCCTGTATGTGTGACTCCAAAGTAAACAAAGTAAATGCATACTCTCCGTGCCATTACTACACCATGTATGCTGTAGTAATACTATATATTATTGATTCCCGGTAATGTGATTGTCCACATACCTAGCTTTTAACACACTGAATACACAGAAACAGAAGGCGACTCAAGTGTAAAGGCTTTTTAGCATGAAGCTCAGTTGGAATGGATGAAGCCTGGGATTGTGAAATTGCAAAAAGTATGGGAAATTTGGTCCTGTTTTGGGGGATGCCCAGTCGCCCAGTGGGGTTCAGGGACAAAACCCTAGCGGTTATATATCAGGCATCATCTTCCAGGTTTTCTCTTCTTTTTGAGCAATGACATTTTAATTCTTTCAACATGAGAATGTAACGTTATAGGCAGGTTACAGAACATGTTATTCAGCAAGGAGATACATTTGTGTGGTCATACTCAGTCTCCCTCCCTTTTCCTTCCCAATTTTTTATTTTATGTTTCCCCCCCCCCCTCTTTTTCCCCCTTCCCTTCCTTAGTCAAGAAGGAATTACTTCCCATAAACCCATGAGCTAAAGGATTCTAATCTCTAAACCTTCTAAGAGTTCCCTTATCTAGTTTCTTGCAACATATGTCTCTTGGGAAGAAGCTAAGTTGAGTCAAAAGTCCATTTACATTCAGCTGGCTAGTAAAGCAAAGTCCAAATACATCACCCCCCAGAGCGTGGTGTAAGCATAGAGTGTACAGCCATAGGTATATAGGAATATGCCTTCCTGACCTATAGTAAAGCAAAGTCCAAATACATCTATATCTATATCTAATTTGGACCTGTAGAATGGTGAGTTCTTAGGGGCCAGGAGAGCCCTTTAATGGTATGATAATATAGTAATCTAACGATAGTAAAAGACATATAATATAGACTGAAGACACATAGAGTGTAACATGCACACGCGGTAACAAGCTCTCCGCTATACACATGGATTATCAATGGAAAGACTGAAGACACGTAGAGAGTAATATAGAATTACTATGTTGTCGCTCGTGTATGGGGGCCGTACGCCGAGGTTTGTCTCACGGCTGTACTTACCAAGGCCGTAGGCCGCGGTGAGTACAGCTGTGAGCCTAACCGAGACGTTAATGCGATTTCTAAAATCAGCACAAAGACATAGTCTCAAAAAATAGATTTTTTTTGCAATTTCTCCAGTAGAGCTTTTTGTCCATCTCTATACAAAACATCAGCATGATCAAAATATGGAGGGATAAAGGATTTATATACACACACAGCAGAATCGGTATCAATAAATAAACGCATCTTCTCTAACTGATATGCTCTAAATGTTACGTTTTTTATTGTTTCTGCGATGCGGAATTTATAAATTAAATTTAGATCTAAACTAAGGCCCAAGTATTTGTAGGATAAAACATTTTGTAGGTTATTTCCACTGAGTTCTAACATGATGCGACCAAGTCGTTTGACAATATAATCACACCCGAATCTCATATGTTTAGTTTTCAGTGCGTTAGTGGTGAGCTTATTTTGGTCATTGCAATTTCGGCAAATTGCTGGAAAAAAGACCAAATAAAACAATCTTTGCAAAACGAATTGATACAAAAAAACCACCAAACACCTTCCTCTACTCTTTATCTCCATTCCATTTTTTGTTTGATATCTCTATGTTGGATATTTTCTGAGATATTTCCAGAGATGTACAGTGGTTTTAACATTGGTTTCAATGGCGTGAAAAGATGTTTAACCCTTCGCGCGCACTGCACCGCTTTCGGGAAAACAAACTGAAAAGCGAGAAACCCGAGCGGCGCAGTGTAGGTTTTTGCGGCCGGACGTACCCGTTACTACGTTGTGTGACGTCGGCGCCGCTCCCGAGAATGGCTCGATAGTATCATCAGTGTGTATTGTCATTAATATAGGAAGTGTTTCTCATTAATGAGTTGATCATTAGCAAAAGATTAAATTTGGTACACATGTATCACATATGTATATGATTTTAAGTTGAAATATATTTTAATTTGAATAAGATTAAGTGCATGAGAAGTCGCCACAAAACTTTTAGAAAATTGAAATTACTGAAAAAAAAAAGTTTGCCTCAGATAGGGTTAGAACTCTCAACCCTCAGGCTGAGAGACCAACGCCTAACCTGTTAGTCCACAGAGGTCGATGCCCTTAAACCAATAAACACAGGATACGATACCAGAGGGCATGGTACTGCAGTTTGACTGGTACCTGGTCCACAATTTGCATGTTTTGTGGTCCCCGTGGATATAGGTCAATTATAGATCATTCTACGATAATTCTACGATATTAGGCACGGACGACAGTGGTCACATGGACGACCAGTTTTATGCTACACTGAAAATAAATTGTCTTCTATTTATCTTCCATCCTTCAATATGTCTTATCCTACCCCTAATAAAAAACTCCATAGGCTTAACATTGGGTCACTGTATTCGGTCTGGAATTCAGAAAAATGAAAAATATTGCTCTAGTGGGATACACTTGACAAATGACGTCATTTGTTAATGTAGAAGTAATTTAGACGGGCGGGGTAGGATAAATTCTAAACCAAACTCGAGTTAGTTGTGTTATTGTTCATCGCATTCCGGCAAGATCGCGTTTTACTGCTCTCGGCTTCGCCTTGCACAGTAATATCGCGATCTTGCCGTCGTGCGATAAACAACAACATGACTAACTCTTGTTTGGTTTCTCCAAAATTGTCCAGCCTCACGGACGACGATTTTTTATTCAACGGGGCCCAGGTTTAAAATAAATACATTACATATAAGTCCATTTGCTTTGGTATTTTGTGTAGAATCTTTTAGATAATTTCAAATTTCAAATTTTTGTCTCTTATTCCATATTCACTTAATTCTAAGAGAAAGGTGTGGTGGTCTACGGTGTCAAAGCCTTCTTTATGTCTATAAAAACAGTTTCAGTCATATTCCCCACAAATCAAAAATTATGTTACATAAAACCGTAAATACATTGCATTTGATGAGCAGAAAATCTCTCAATATTTGAGATTTCACACCAGGTATACCAGAGGGTTTTTTAACATTAAAGTTGTGTCTATTGATGAGGGTGAGGTTGTGTGTGAGGTATTTTGTTGTTGTTGTATTTAGTGTTTTGCGTGAGTGTCAGGTTGTGTGGTCACCTGAGGGAGCGGATGTCACTGGGTTTACCGCCAACGGCCCCTGAGGTCCTGAAGACACAGGCCGCCAGAGATGGGCCGCACCCCCTGTCTGTCTGTCTGTCTGTCTGTCTGTCTGTCTGTTGGATCTTGGTGTCAGCCCCCATGTAGCCCCATAATCGGGGCATGGGTGATTTGAGGAAGATCTGTAACTGGAGACGGCTAAAACGCCAAACTGTTAACTCCAAGATAGATAAAAGTCTTAAAAACAGACAAAATATTATCATAAATCTAATATCTCATTGTGCTAATAAATCATTGTGTATGTCTGTAACTGAGACAACTTTACTGGAAACATAATTTGTACTCACCAGTAGATATATTTTCATTCACTTTACACAGAAAGCAACATTGTACCAGATATTATATAGGTCAACCTCAAAAGTCCATTCACAGTTACAACACAGTTATCAGTAGGCCTGTACTGTGTCAACCCCTCACCACCCTAGTCCATTGTTTTGGGTCTACTTTACAATATAGATTACATTATAGTCCAGCTTTAACACAGTTATCAGTAGGCCTGTACTGTGTCAACCCCTCACCACCCTAGTCCATTGTTTTGGGTCTACTTTACAATATAGATTACATTATAGTCCAGCTTTAACACAGTTATCAGTAGGCCTGTACTGTGTCAACCCCTCACCACCCTAGTCTATTGTTTTGGGTCTACTTTACAATATAGATTACATTATAGTCCAGCTTTAACACAGTTATCAGTAGGCCTGTACTGTGTCAACCCCTCACCACCCTAGTCCATTGTTTTGGGTCTACTTTACAATATAGATTACATTATAGTCCAGCTTTAACACAGTTATCAGTAGGCCTGTACTGTGTCAACCCCTCACCACCCTAGTCCATTGTTTTGGGTCTACTTTACAATATAGATTACATTATAGTCCAGCTTTAACACAGTTATCAGTAGGCCTGTACTGTGTCAACCCCTCACCACCCTAGTCCATTGTTTTGGGTCTACTTTACAATATAGATTACATTATAGTCCAGCTTTAACACAGTTATCAGTAGGCCTGTACTGTGTCAACCCCTCACCACCCTAGTCTATTGTTTTGGGTCTACTTTACAATATAGATTACATTATAGTCCAGCTTTAACACAGTTATCAGTAGGCCTGTACTGTGTCAACCCCTCACCACCCTAGTCCATTGTTTTGGGTCTACTTTACAATATAGATTACATTATAGTCCAGCTTTAACACAGTTATCAGTAGGCCTGTACTGTGTCAACCCCTCACCACCCTAGTCCATTGTTTTGGGTCTACTTTACAATATAGATTACATTATAGTCCAGCTTTAACACAGTTATCAGTAGGCCTGTACTGTGTCAACCCCTCACCACCCTAGTCCATTGTTTTGGGTCTACTTTACAATATAGAATGCAGGACGAAAGCAAGCCAACAAAACAGACGGGAACTACTCCAACCCAAGGAAAAGGGAACAGAAAAGGACAACGAAAAAGTGATATTGGTCACCACGTATCAACCCAACAACAACACTGTGGGTGGAATCATAGAGAAGAACTGGGACCTTCTAGCAAGATCAATCACCACGAAGAACATCCACAAGAAAAAACTAGTAAAAGGATATCGACGTCCGAAAAACCTGAGGGACCACCTGGTCAGAGCAAGAACCAACTACAACACAGAAAAAGAGACGACAGAAACTGCAACAGAAGAAAGTAAAACCACCAACGAACAACAGACAAACAAAGACACCAACAAGAAGAATGACGCCAATGGAAGAGACTCCAATAAATGTACAAAGAAGAACTGCAAGTATTGCAACATGCTATGCATGGATGGCCAGATTACATCAAAAACGACGGGAAGAACACATCACACGAAGTGGAACGTAACATGCAACAGCTCCAACGTAATCTACTGTTTGGAGTGCAAAACGTGCAACACCCAGTATGTGGGCCAGACGAAAAGACGAATCAAGGAACGAGTCAGAGAACACCTAAACTGTATCCGGAAACACTCAAGCAAGAACGAAATACCAGAACACTACAACAAGAACTCACACCACGGGACAGACGACGTCAAGGTATATATACTGGACTATATATACAGACACCCCGAATCGAAAGAAGCACAACGACTACGAAACAAGATAGAATTCAACTGGATCCATCGACTAAAAAGCCACGCACCAAATGGGCTCAACACTCTGGACAATAGGTACGGCTAGCCTACACAATCCCCCTAGAAAGTTTTTTCGCCAGCTCCGACACTGCCACAACGCCATGTCAAATTTTTTTTTCCTACCACGGAGAACTAACGTGATCCATTGGAACGAAAAGATTCTAACATAAAGGTAATCCCCGCAGTGTGGACTAGAAGAAATGGGAAAGGCTAGGACTGCAAAAAAATGGAGAGATCATCTGTTTGTGAATTCACCAATTCGCATCTAGGGCTGTCATATCCTCCCACGGCACAGAGTGACCGTGAGAAAGACCACAGAAGAGTACCCACCGCAATTTTGCCTGACGAGACTGGATAACAGTCGAAACCATGAGAGAAATCGAGGGTAATCTCCCCTCGCCACATACACCCTGACGCTGGCCGTTCAGGGTAGACTTCACTGCTGTCAATCAGACATGATGACAGCAGTCAAAACCACAAACAACACCATCTGAGGGGCATCCTCCCAGGGAGTGATATTCACTGGGTTTGGGAAACTTGGTTTATCCCATAGTAAGGGCTTCTACTCGGTTAGATCCCCATAGGACCTGTGTGGAATGACACACAGAGCCCCATACTCGACATCGCCGTATGAACGAGTATAACAGAGCGCACTCCGACGCTCGACCAACCGCAACAAGGCTCGAGGGTCACGTGCACGCCTCGACCAATCAGCGACAACGAAAACAAGGGTAGACAGACAGAGCGCGGGAAATTTCACCGTGCCGACACCCAGTTCTCTCCATTAGTGGTCGCAACAGCGGTGGGTTTGAGACGCAATAGAAGATACGCCTCGTTCACAGACCTACTTTACAATATAGATTACATTATAGTCCAGCTTTAACACAGCTATCAGTAGGCCTGTACTGTGTCAACCCCTCACCACCCTAGTCCATTGTTTTGGGTCTACTTTACAATATAGATTACATTATAGTCCAGCTTTAACACAGTTATCAGTAGGCCTGTACTGTGTCAACCCCTCACCACCCTAGTCCATTGTTTTGGGTCTACTTTACAATATAGATTACATTGTAGTCCAGCTTTAATCCAGCTAGTAAAACAGAATTTTGGCCAGCGTATGCCACAACTGGAATTAGGCATAGTGACTTCATGAGGCATAGCTAAACGGCTAAACTCAATATTGAACTTATGGGATTTTATATCCCAGACAACCAGACAAAAACATTGTGTGACGCTCATACAACGGTTGTTGGAACATCTAGTGGAATTTTGTTTTTGTCTGTTTGGTGGAGCATCGCGCGATGCCGCATGATGCCCACCTCCCAGATGTCTGCTCTTGGTTGCTGGGTGAGTTGAGCGTCTGTTGGGGGTGGCTGGCGCATCGCCCTAGGGCTGCTCATGGTTGCTGGAGGGTTGCTGGACCATCGGCTGTGGTTTCTGCTGAAAATCGCTTCCACCAACCAGATTTTTCAGGCGATATCCCAGCCGATGATCCAACAACCCTCCAAGGGACAGAATCATAGCGTCGGCCGAATATCTGATTCATTAGTTTTTGTTTGCTGGAATTGGGCATCTGGCCGATGCATTTGAAGAGTATGACACCCGCCCGCAAGCTTTGCCAGGACCTGCCACCAACATGGCGCGGGCGCTACCCGGGAGCAAACAGAGACCGAAAACTCTGATAATTTCTGTAGTTTGGGCAGTATTATAGCACCATAGCGTGCCATACACATTCATAACATCAAGTCTTATCTTTATTTACCTTCATTGTTCGATCTAATCTGTAATTCCGAGGTTTTTTGACGTTCTCTGACGGTTTAGGGGTATGATAAATGTGGATATCTAATGCTGAGCTACCCTAGTCTACTGTTCACACATCCCATGGCTATCTGTGTGGGTTTTCCCAGGTCTGCTAAGTTTGACAGGTTTGTGGATGACCTATATAGTATGTGATACCTGTTTCATTATATGAGAATTAAATGATCACAATATTAAAGCATGCAAATAAGACGAATTTCAAAATATGTAAATGCATGACAGCACAGAGGAGAACTTATTAGGTGTGAGTGATCTTTTAAACAGGGGCCGTTTCACTAGTAGGGGGGTCAAAGCGAGAGGTAGGACTGCAACAGTGACACTAACAGTGATACCAACAGTGTCAAGACCAAATTCGTGTTTTATCAGTGGTCTCACTGTTGAGGTGAGACCAACTCTCACTGTTGGCACAGGTCTCGCTATACACACACATTTGACATTGGAATTTATTCGTCGATGGGCCGGGATAACGTAGAATTTCACCCCTTCCCCTAGGAATTAAGCAATTAACTTTTTACACGAGTAAGGTATATAAATAACCTATAATCGTACCAAATATGAAGATGATCGGATGAAGCAATCTGCCGATATCGGCGTTTGAATTTCGTCATTGCAAACGTCTGCTCTGTTGGTCGCTGTTCTTTTTCACTCCCTCCGTAGTGTGGCGGGGTTTCGGCTGTTCTTTTTGTCTCCCCCCTGAGGCCGGCAGGACACTGGCCACCAGAGCAGTATTTGCTATGACAAAATTCAAACGCCGATATCTTCAGAACGGTGCAGCGGACTTTCTCCATATTTGGTACGATTATAGGTTATATGTTGACCTTATTCATTGCTTAATTCTCACGGGAAGTGGGTGAAAGTATGCCCTACTCTGACATAAACAAATCTCTAAACCCAACAATGACATGGTCTACCCTGTCACTAATAGTGCCTCAACAGTGATAGGTACTGTAAACCTAATTTCTAGTGAAACATACTCTCTCACTGTTGGTCTCACTCCTTACCTGACTCATGTTCATGCTTGACTGCACCTTCTCATGAAACGCAAACTATCACTGTGGTCTCACTATGACAGCTTACCCTCCTAGAGAAACAGCCCTGTACTTCCGAATATGAGAGCGTGTCGGGAGCACCACAGTTATAGTATAGAGAGACTCAATGGAATCTGTTCAGAGATATTTTGGTCAAAAACACTCACCGAATTCAAATGCTTGTTAACGTTTTTCAGGGTCACTTCCGGTTGACCTCCAGAGCTGGGCGTGACTCAGTAAGTGTCCAGACTACGTTATTTCACTTGTATTTTAGACTACTTTTTCAAATTGTATATATCCTCACTGTATTTGCCGTTAGTATTTCCGTATTTGGCTCTTGTAGTATGATATGGACCATTATCGATATGAATCGAGGGAAACCTCTCCTAGTGCGTAAACGTGATACATTTGTGCATTTGTACAAAATGATAAAGTTTAGTACACGGAGAGTAATACGTGCAATATTGATAGGTGCATGAGGTACAAGCTAAGAATATGATACTTACAAGAGCTATATACAATTTAATACTTCCTAAGAGCATGTTAGTTATCAATCTCAGCATCGTCAGGTTCATGCCATTCAGCACACCCTCACTACCCAGCTTAGTGGGATGCACAAATATTTGGTTTCTGAAAATCAGCTACCTCAAAAATGGGGTGCCCGATACAGCCGGATAATGTCAAACACCTGATAGGTTGAAAAAGGTTCAGTTCTAATCTAAAGCACACTAAGGTCCTGGCTTCCCATCTAATATACCTGTACAGTAGAACCTAATGGACACCCTGTGTAATAGGACACCCTGCATAAACGGACACCTTTGCTCGGAACATTTTCCTCTATCAAATGTTTATTTCAACCCTGTGTAAGCAGACACCCCATGTAAGCGGACACTTTGGCCCGGAATGGAGGGTGTCCGCTTACGCCAGGTTCTACTGTAGTTGAAATTTGGCTGTTTTAATTCTTTGCAGATTCAGTGACATTCCAAGAACAACTACTCAAATACCTGCTGCTGATAGAGTGAAAATATTAACTCTAGGCATTACAATTACTTCTATTGAAGGATGAGAAAATACCAGAGTGCATCCTGCCTGTTTCTTGCAGCAGTGACAGTTTTGTGCCTGGTCTCTTTCCTCGCAACAATGGATTTTCAAGTAAATACACCAGCAGGATGGGGCCTGATCAAAAGGTATATTCCACCCAAAATGTCCGAGGAATTCCATAAGTGTCAAGGACACTTTCATTTGTGTCGTCTCCAGGAAAAGGTGTTCAGATCTAAGTCATATGGAGGTGGTTCGTTTCTGACAAATAACCTCTATGATATGAAAGACATCAGACATTTTCAAACAAGATACTTCAGGACCAATCCAAAGGCAGCCAGAGAAAAGAAGGGATTTGTTGTGATGGACAGACTTGCGAAATATATGCATCTGGAATTTACTGAGGACTGGTTCAATAACTATCTTAATCAGGGGAGACCAAGAGGAGCAATATTAATGTCTTTGTGCTCAATAAGGCCTCGAGACTACTTCCATTATGTTTTCAGTGAGGTGAAGGTAGCTAACCATCGATGGCCAAAGAAGATCCTCATTGATGTAAAAGAAACACAGATCAAGGCATTGCCTCTGCCTACTTTGTATTCAGATATCTATTCAATTATTTCAACTCCTGATACCAAAGCTGCTTGTACAATAGAAAGATATGTGGCCCAAAAATACCAGATTCAATGCCCGTTGTTGCAAGCTAAGTTTACTATTATTTTAAAGGTTTCATATCTCACAGGGACAATACATTTCATTGGGTGTAAGGCACCTTCCACTTGGCTTCTGAAGACCTATAATAAAACCATCAATCAAGATATAGATGTGCTAAAAAGTATGAATTCTTCACATGCTGTAGGTCTTCCAGTCTGTCTGTTGAGGGTGTCTGTTGAGGGTGGAAGGTGCCTTACACCCAATGAAATGTATTGTCCCTGTGAGATATGAAACCTTTACAATAATATCAGATTCAATGTCCGTTGTTGCAAGCTAAATTTACTATAATTTTTGCGTAACCTTTTCGTTCCGTTAGACCTCCCGAAGGCGATCCATAGTTCGAAAGCTATTCCGTGGTCGCCACGTGGTGGGGAAAGGAGCTCGGACTTTGCAACGCCCCGTAACAAAACATAACTTTACTATAATTGTAAAGGTTTCATATCTAACAGGGACGATAAATTGGATTAGGTGTAAGGCACCTACCACTTGGGTTCTGAAGTGCTATAATGAAACCAACAATCAAGATAAAGACGTGCTAAAAAGTATGAATTCTGCACATGCTTTAGGTCTTCCAATCTGCCCATTAAACGTCATGGAGCATTCCCCAGGGTTCTGGGTAAAAAGGCAAGGTGTCTGGTATTGGTCCTCATATGAGTGTTATTTCTCATTTACTGTCAGTAAATATTTGAAAAGATGCCTCAATAAAATGATATAATCTTGATGGGTGATTCACATATGATTCGCAGACATGAGGCCAATAGGAAATATGGACTTGCAAATTCAACTAAACTTATGAGAATTACAGTTCCAGCCCATCTAATGTATGAACTTCGTAGACCCTCATTGCAGCTAGGTAAGGGACATTCACGTAAAACTGTTGTCCTGAACACAGGCCATTGCGCCCTTAAATTTACTCACCCAGTCTCTTATATGGCAGGCATGACGGAGGTCTTTGATTTTATGAAGACTATGATGAAAACGTCAAATACTACTACATTCATCTGGGTAGACACAAGTGTAATAGCACATAATGCAAGAGTATATCGGTGGAAAACCAATAATGTCATAGCTGCAATGAATGACTGGGTGAATTACCACATTAGGAAAATTGGAGTACAGATAGTAAATGCATTTGATATATCTTTGCCCATGGAATCAGCAACAAGTGATGGCTATCATTTTCACACGTTATTGGGAAAAGATGCTATTTACGAAAAACGTAATGTTAGTGTTGGCGGAGCGGTCGATATTGTAATTTTTCATATGATCTGTGATGGACAATGAGAGCATCCAGAGGATGTCTACCCTTAATTAATTCAGACACGGGTTGGAGGTACAAATTATTTTATAAAAATTCTGTATCTGTATCGTTCGTTCAGTTTTTTTTTGGAAATAACAAAGTCACAAAGGGCTAGTTCTGAGCACCTTACAACGAACCGTCCTGAGACATAGTACGCCACATGAATCCTCAAATGGGGCCCTATCTCTAAGAGACAATAAGTGTTATGGCGACAGCCCAAACTACAACCAAACAAGACATCAATGATACCAAATGATCAGAATACCAGGAGATATTCAACCACTATAAGAACTCGCCAGAAACGTTGCCAACAGCTTAACAAAGCAAAACAACATGAAAACTTCCTCGACACGTGTATAATGAAGAACATAGTTCTGAAAGGACTCCAACAAACATCACCGCCCAAGTCCCAGACACCAATTGGAACTTCCAAATGAAATGAAGAAGTCCATCTGAAGTGCGGCAAAGACCTACGAGACTTACTCAACAACTACTATGCAGAACGGCGACTAGAACCAGAACAGAAATACAGAGAAATCATCAGCCAAATAACATCAAAATGTCACAAGGAAGTACTAGACCTGAGAAAAAAACTAATCGAAAACCTACAAACAGAAATCAGCAAAAACAAGGACAGAAAAGTAACAAAAAAAATTGCAGATTGAAAAGATACTGGGAGGAAATTGACCAATCGGCCACCTGCAATTTATCGGCCAAGCACCTCTCAATAAACCATCTACAATTACTTAACAAGGTCCTCTCTCTCGTCCCAAGCCCGACCAATACCAACCACATTCACGCAGTCAAAGACACGCCACTGTTTAACCGACGAGTTTACCTGAAATACCATTTTAGAGACCAGGGAGCTGTTTCAAAAGTCAGGAGGGTGCTAAACGAGAGTACTCATCGTCAAAGCGAGAGTTAGCAATGGCACTTGAAGCGTCGCTGTCGAGGTGGAGGTGCCGCTCGCTATTGGGTATTGGTAGCGGTTTTGCTGCCGCTTTGATTCAAAGTGCCGCTCGCTGTTGTGGCCTCTCGCTTTGAAATGCGATGTGCCGCTGGCGAGACCTCACTCGACTTTCGAAACATCTCCAATGGACCATATAATCCAAAGAAGACCATCTACCCAAAAGACACGGGACACGGCAACCCAATCCAGCCTGCCATGAAGATGTTGTCACCTCTACTTCATACAAACTGAAAAACATGCTGAAACAAGAGAAAATAAGACCAGAAAGCAGCCTCTACTTCATACAAACTGAACAACATGCTGAAACAAGAGAAAATAAGACCAGAAAGCAGCCTCTACTTCATACAGACTGAACAACATGCTGAAACCGGAGAAAATAAGACCAGAAAGCAGCCTCTACTTCATACATACTGAACAACATGCTGAAACAGGAGAAAATAAGACCAGAAAGCAGCCTCTACTTCATACATACTGAACAACATGCTGAAACAAGAGAAAATAAGACCAGAAAGCAGCCTCTACTTCATACAGACTGAACAACATGCTGAAACAAGAGAAAATAAGACCAGAAAGCAGCCTCTACTTCATACATACTGAACAACATGCTGAAACAGGAGAAAAGAAGACCAGAAAGCAGCCTCTACTTCATACAGACTGAACAACATGCTGAAACAGGAGAAAATAAGACCAGAAAGCAGCCTCTACTTCATACAGACTGAACAACATGCTGAAACAGGAGAAAATAAGACCAGAAAGCAGCCTCTACTTCATACATACTGAACAACATGCTGAAACAGGAGAAAATAAGACCAGAAAGCAGCCTCTACTTCATACAGACTGAACAACATGCTGAAACAGGAGAAAATAAGACCAGAAAGCAGCCTCTACTTCATACATACTGAACAACATGCTGAAACAGGAGAAAATAAGACCAGAAAGCAGCCTCTACTTCATACAGACTGAACAACATGCTGAAACAAGAGAAAATAAGACCAGAAAGCAGCCTCTACTTCATACAAACTGAACAACATGCTGAAACAGGAGAAAATAAGACCAGAAAGCAGCCTCTACTTCATACAAACTGAACAACATGCTGAAACAAGAGAAAATAAGACCAGAAAGCAGCCTCAGTAGAGAAGGACACAATGGTAATTAGACCAGCCGACAAGGAGGGAGCCATAGTCACCATGGACATGCAAGACAAACAAAACTGTGAAACACAACTAAACAATACCAAATACTACAGAGAATGAGAATGACAGAACGAAAGTAATTACCCTCATGGACCTGTTTCACTAGTTTCGTGACATGTCTGTGACACCATACAGACATTGGGGTTGTCTAATTTCATGACAACACAAGTAGCTGCCCTTAGGTAAAGACAGACCCCGAACATAAGAATTAGACAAATCTACACATCATGGACCTGTTTCACTAGGTACTGACAAAAGTGTTAGACAGACATGAAAAGCGGCACCAACAGTGCAAGCAAGAACAAACAAAATGAAGTCTAATGTCTAGTTAGACATCTAGACGCCATCTAGACATGTCATGAAACTAGTGAAACCCTGATTAAAAAAGGAAATCCCGGCCATGGAGAAGAATGGCAAACTAGCTACAGTGAGACTCCTACCACAAAACATCAGAACGGCACAGTTTTATACATTATTATATACCTGTGGTAGTATATCCTACACATACGGCCCGCTCCTACCCATGTCGTATTTATGTCCGTACGCCACCTAGGTGACATACGGGTATGTATGTGCCGTATGGGGCATGTAGGGCGGCGAAATCCAAAAACTCACCCAGAAGCAAGATTAAAAATTGGATATTTTAAGGTATATAATAATAGAGAAACAGGCTGACTGTCTCCGTACAGATAAAATACTTGGTAAAATCGGCGATCAGATGAACCTCTGCCTCCGGCATCGGTTCATCTGATCGTCGATTTTACCGCGTATTTTATCCGTACAGTAGTAAGCCTGTTTCTCTATACTACTGAAATACACAAAGCGGGAAATCCAGGACGCCATATTGTATCAGGAGTAAACTCACCAACAGATGGAATCCCAGAAACACTCGACCATGTACTCAAACCGACTCCATCTAATATCCCATGCCTGCTAAATACACAATAATGACTCTCCGAGTAGTTGATGCGTAGTAATATGCGAGCGATTGGCGAGGATATTACGTCGTCAACTACGAGGAGATTACGGTCACTCGAATACAAAACCAGTCATTATTGTATTCATTACCCACCTACAAGATAAACAACAAGTCCTTTGTTATTAAAAAGATTCTGTAAGCCATCTAGTACCAGACACCATAGCACTGTCAGGCATGGCAGTAATTCGGTGTAGACTTACACCAACAATATGGTTCGCCATTAACCTGTGAAATTTGCACAATCCTCCAAAATCCACGTCAAGACCTCCTCAGGCAAAACTAGAAAGCACAGAAATCAGTTATTCCGTTCATCATACAACACACCCCTGACAACTCAAGAGCTAAACGCTATGGGACTAGTTGAATAGGACCAATAAAGAAATACTTGTTGGCGTAACACAACACAAACAATGGAATAAGAGCAGGTTATAATTACATCATGCTGTCAGCTGAGATGTATCTACACCGGCAGAGACTGTTCTGGAGTGGAATAAGAGCAGGTTATAATTACATCATGCTGTCAGCTGAGATGTATCTACACAGGCAGAGACTGTTCTGGAGTGGTGTGTTGGATATGCCAGCCTTTCCATGTGAGTTAAGACAAAGAGTAACCACTGAGAAAAGTACATGTTTTAATCTTAATAAAACCCACAAATTTCATTTCCTGGAGGCCTTGCACAGAGCACTCTAATGTGGTTAAGGGTAATCAGTTTGATATTCGATGGTTTGATGAGCTGGGGTGTACTGTAGTCATCTCTTGTCATAGTCATCATTACATCAGTAGGTTTAATTCTCTGCTTGCTGTGTAGTCCTGTGTTGTCTGGGTTTGTCCTGTAAGATTATGATCAAGTTTGAGAATAATAATGATGGTTACTTTTTATATATTTCACCTGGAGTCTGTAACTTTAACAAAATGATACAGAAGCACACGATACTGCTGGAAAACTATGTGTCAATAGTTTGAATGTGGAATTCAGTATTTGATAATTACAGTGCAAAGGTACAGGAAAGGTATCAAGAGGTGAACGATGTATTATAGCCAAGAATTTTGCATCTATCCACTAAGATGTATTAAGACTCTTTCTTGAAGTGGCAAAGGTTAAATTGGTAATGAAGCAAGGTTAGGCCTGGCGTCCACCTACAACGATAGAAATTTAGACCTACTGATATGGCTCCGATACAAAAAGTCAACCTCAAAGACATATCGGAAGGTGCAAAATCGTAGTCATATGTCTAGACATGCCAATCCACCATACATTGTATGAGGTTTTTATCGGTGTCTAATCGCAGAAATATGGTCAACTACCCCAATATTTGGTGACCGGCCGAAGCGATTTTAATTTTATATCGGGATGTGCATCATAGACCATATCGGATCCATATCATAGTAGGTGGATGCCGGGCCTTATGTGAGGTATAAAACTGTTGATCTCAGATCCAGATTAGCGTAAGCATTAAGAGCTACAACCAATAGAAGATAAATATATGAACAATGCTGTATATAGTTTTTGAAGTGATCTGTATTTGATGTTGTGGAATTAGGACTTTTTCAGCAACCCTGAGGTATTTCCAGGTATGATGCTAGAATCTCAGATATTTGAATCATTGACTCTGATAAGAAACAAATATTGGATGAGGGAAAGTCGCATGTAATTTGATGTCAAATGAATAAATAAAGTTTTTGCTAAAAAAAAAAATTACCAATTGTTATCGTAAATAAATTCTTACGATTGGATATCAATTGATTAATCAGACATGATAAACCTGGAATTCTTTTGTATTTTAACTGATTTCTAATAGTTTTTACTTTCAAAACACCATTGTTCTGTGTGATTCATTGTAGGTCTGTTTATAATGCATAAGTTTACTGAAGCTGTAGACTATGGTTGACCCTCTAACCCTTCAAGAGCCACACATAATTCACCATGTACCCATACTACAGCCTGCACCAGAACCAATTGTGGTGTTTGTATGACCGGCTTTTGTAGTCAATCTTGTTAAAAATATTACAAATTTGAAATGTCCAATAAATTCTAAGAAGTTACTGGCAACACATAGCCTGACATGTCCCGTAATTTTCATAATTCTACAATAATTTTCCAAAAAGTTATAAATGAACTAATATAGCATTTTTCTTCTATGCCCATAGGAATGCCATATGGCACTGTCCTACCACGGCCAGGGGAATGCCATATGGCATTGTCCTGCCATGGCCAGGGGAATGCCATATGGCATTGCCATGCCAGAAAGGGCTAAGGACGGCTGCCTGTGGCCGAGCTATTCCCTTAAGGACGGGTGCCGATGGCAGTTTGTCCCGCTAGGCACAAAATGGTCGAATCTCATAATTCAAGTTTGTAATCAAGTAATATGATACATAATCATTAACATTTTATTTCGTTTTGAATAGAAATATTAAATGTGGTGTCATATCTATATTTTGTGAAGATTTCATGTATATTGCTCTATTATTTCAGGGTTATAACATGTTTGTATATATTGGAACAATGATGCCTCAAGGCATCATGCATCTTTAGTGTGGTGATGCCTAAAGGCATTATGCAGCTTTCGTGTGGTGATGCCTCCAGGCATCATGTGTTGTTCGTGTGGTGATGCCTCCAGGCATCATGTGTCTTTCGTGTGGTGATGCCTCCAGGCATCATGTGTTTTGTGTGATGCCTCCAGGCATCATGTGTCTTTCATGTGGTGATGCCTCCAAGCACCATGTGTCTTTCGTGTGGTGATGCCTCCAGGCATCATGTGTCTTTTGTGTGATGCCTCATGGCATCATGTGTCTTTTGTGTGGTGATGCCTTATGGCATTGTGTGTCTTTAGTGCGGTGATGCCTCCAGGCATCATGTGTCTTTAGTGCGGTGATGCTTCCAGGCATCGTGTGTCTTTAGTGTTGTGATGAATCCAGGCATCATGTGTCTTTAGTGTGGTGATGCCTCCAGGCATCATGCGTCTTTAGTGTGGTGATGCCTCCAGGCATCATGTGTCTTTAGTGTTGTGATGAATCCAGGCATCATGTGTCTTTAGTGTGGTGATGCCTCCAGGCATCGTGTGTCTCTAGTGTGGTGATGCCTCCAGGCATCATGTGTCTTTCATGTGGTGATGCCTCATGGCATCATGTGTCTTTTGTGTGGTGATGTCTCATGGCATCATGCGTCCTTAAAGGGTTACAGAGGCTTGCTTGGGATCGGGGTCAGGGTCGGGGTCCAAATTGGAATCGGTATCATGTAGGGTTTGTTTGTTTTGGTAGTTTAACGTCCAATTTGTTCAATTAGACTTTCATGTAGGGTGGCCCGAGGTGGGTAGGACACAGGGACTGAGGCCAGGCTGTGTTGGTGCAGGCACACAGTGAGTGTAGGGAGACAGTGATATGCAGATGGGAGCCTGCCAGCCCCAAGACAAAGCACTAATAATGTGTGTAGGCAGAGGACATACACAGCGGTGGCGGCGACAGGGGCAGCTAGAAAAAATAGGGAGGCAGGAGCTGGGCGGGCGGGCGGGCGGGCGGGCGGGCGGGCGGGCGGGCGGCCGGGCGGCCGGGCGGCCGGGCGGCCGGGTGTTGGCAGAGTGGGCAAGTCAGTGTGGTTGTAAGGGGAGTGGGTAAACCTTTTTTATTTTTTATCTTTATACATATATATGCCAAACGTATATAAAATATATACGACCTGCGTATATCGTACACAGACATTTCTCTTTAAATACGCTTTGCGGCAAATACAGTTATTACGCTGACGTATACAAGGAAAAACACAGTTGTATATGCCATATGAATACCGAAGTATGATATAGGTGTATAGATGTACAAATATGCCAATATACATTGTAGATGAGTATTGGTGTATAGATGAAATAATATGCAATTTTCATGCACTGATAAAAGTAATGCATAGTTTGTTCAATCAACACTCAGATGCAAGTCCAAAAGTATGTGTAATCTCTCCAAGGGTCAGTGGATGAAGAACATACAAATCCCGATTCAGGATACAAGGGTTTTGGATAATCTCTGCTTTGACCTCTGATAATTGAGTCATCTTTAGATCACGTGGATTATAAACTGCGTAACCCAATTGTATCTCATTTTGTAGGATTCTATAGCAATCTCTTTGACCATCTGACCAGACAGGCCATAAGCTGGGCCAAAGCAGTATGATGTGTATCGGGCATTTGAGTAAGACTGCCTTCCTACACCATAGCGATGAAATGGAATCCGAATGACTGGAGGGGTACGTTCACAGTGACCAAACATCACGGTCTGCAATTGTTCCATCTGAGGTCCAAACATCAGCATCCTCCATTTTGGGATATTAAGCCAGATATCGCTATCCACTTTCATTATATACTTAGCTTTGGGACAGTTCTTGGCTGCCCACCTAATACCAGAGATTGTCTTGATGGTCATATTTCTATAATTATCGACATAATCCCTCTGTAGAATATCACCATATTGTTGACTTTCTCTGACAAGTCCATGCTGAATTACCTTGTCTGCTGATTTCCCAATAAGGAAAATATGCTGCACATCATCTGGATTGTGTTTTGCAGCATTCAGCCATGTTTTCCTCAGTACCTCTCTTGCTGCCCAGTCCTGCGCACGTGTGAAAATGATTAATAGAATATCTGGCTCAATACCATTAGAACATATATTTTTTGGGCTCAGCATAATCGGAAAGTCAATAGCCAGACAGTTCTTACACTCATCTTCCCTGAAACAGCGTAAATGTTCCATGATAGATACGTTCAATGACCTCCTTGAGAGAGCTTTCCCAGCTAGGATCCGTCTCCGTGTTGCGGGATGTGAGTTGATGGGAATCTCTCATCATAAAGCAATAAAATGCATAAATGGCAAAGAAGATCAAGAGAACTTTTAGTAACAACTGACTGTTTAATCTATGCCACTGAAGTTTCATGGTGTCTCCACTTAATTCCTAGTAGACGATGTCCTGGAATGAATAAAGGATAATTTAAAAATGAGTTATATATTCGTATGATCTTAAAGATACTCATACTCAGGGTCTAGGTTGGTATTTAGAAATTATAAATAACAATAATAAAAATATGATAGGCCTGTAGCTTTGCATGTCACTACACAACACAGATGATGTAAGTTTTCTTTTAAGACAGCTTTTCTTTTCCAAATATAAATATACAATTATTTCATAATGTAGTAGAATCGTGAATTGAGTTGGAATGAAGATGCATAATTTGTGATTAAGAGAGATAAATGAAAACTTATATTTTGTTTGCTTTATTTGGGGCTCGAGGAGCTTATTCAAGATTAATATCAATGTTGATATAATACAGGCCTAAATGTATACGTAAATAACATTGCATTGCATTCACCAATAGTTACCTACCACTTATAAAATGTGCACATTCTGTCGGATCCGCTTGGAGTTTCTGCTGCACATAGAGACAGACTGAGGCAGACCTAGAGACTGAGAGAACGAGTCTTACAGTGATCAACTCAAACCTGCTATTCTTTTTTGAATTTCTCTACTTAGACGTATTTCTATCCTTAAAATTCATTTCATAACATACTGGAAACATAATTAAGAACTGTAGTTTCCTGATCCCCTTGCCGTGAGACAAGGCACTGAGGTTTTAAGTAATTAATTAAGCTGGAAGCAAAAAGGGCAAACACTCGGAAAATTTTACATTCACCACTGTATGTGGGCAAGCAACTATGGGACAAACTTGAACCCGAGATACTACACCTACAGAGCAATTCTGTATTGAAGGAACGGGGTAAAACCTGGGAGCTGTTTCAAAAGTCGAGTGAGGTCTCGCCAGCGGCACGTCACATTTTATAAGCGAGAGGCCGCAACAGCGAGCGGCACCTCAAATCAAAGCGGCAGCAAAACTACTACCAATATCCCATAGAGAGCGGCACCTCCACCTCGACAGCGACGCCTCAAGTTCCATTGTTAGCCTCTCGCATTGGCGATGAGTACTCTCGTTTAGCACCCTCCCGACTTTTGAAACAGCTCCCTGGTTAGCTTCATTGACCGTATACATGATGTAGAATCCCCGTATGGCAATTAATAGCACTGGTCAAAAGATCAAAATTTTTTTTTTTTTTCCCATATGATTTGATAGTTTTGATCATAAGATCATCAACTGAGATACTCATAACAAGAGTTTCACTATACGTTCATTTTTGCGTATGTATGTCCTGTGCTCGTCCTATTTCCGGCCTAGAATGGGAACCGCCTCTTCAGGTGAATTGTATGTCGTTGTTGAATAAAAAAAGAGGAAGGTAACGCACTATTTGTAAAGACTTACCGGTCATCTGCGGGACACAAACATTTCCCGCCCACCTACGACTCTGAACTCTGGGCTTCCAGCGCACCCCTCTCATAAGATCTCACACTCTCTAAGTGGTATTCTGTACAATGTTCTCACTACACACCCCTCTCATAGATCTCACACTCTCTAAGTAGTATTCTGTACAAGGTTCTCACTGTGCACCCTCTCATAGGATCTCACAGTCTCTAAGTGGTATTCTGTACAAGGTTCTCACTGTGCACCCTCTCATAGGATCTCACACTCTCTAAGTGGTATTCTGTACAAGGTTCTCACTATGCACCCCTCTCATAGGATCTCACAGTCTCTAAGTGGTATTCTGTACAAGGTTCTCACTATGCACCCCTCTCATAGGATCTCACAGTCTCTAAGTGGTATTCTGTACAAGGTTCTCACTATGCACCCCTCTCATAGGATCTCACAGTCTCTAAGTGGTATTCTGTACAAGGTTCTCACTACGCACCCCTCTCATAAGATCTCACAGTCTCTAAGTGGTATTCTGTACAAGGTTCTCACTGTGCACTCCTCTCATAGATCTCACACTCTCTAAGTAGTATTCTGTACAAGGTTCTCACTGTGCACCCTCTCATAGGATCTCACAGTCTCTAAGTGGTATTCTGTACAAGGTTCTCACTGTGCACCCTCTCATAGGATCTCACACTCTCTAAGTGGTATTCTGTACAAGGTTCTCACTATGCACCCCTCTCATAAGATCTCACACTCTCTAAGTGGTATTCTGTAGAAGGTTCTCACTATGCACCCCTCTCATAAGATCTCACACTCTCTAATTGGTATTCTGTACAAGGTTCTCACTACACTCTATCACCCCTCTCATAAGATCTCACACTCTCTAATTGGTATTCTGTACAAGGTTCTCACTACACTCTATCACCCCTCTCATAAGATCTCACAGTCTCTAAGTGGTATTCTGTACAAGGTTCTCACTACGCACCCCTCTCATAAGATCTCACGGTCTCTAAGTGGTATTCTGTACAAGGTTCTCACTATGCACCCCTCTCATAGGATCTCACAGTCTCTAAGTGGTATTCTGTACAAGGTTCTCACTGTGCACTCCTCTCATAGATCTCACACTCTCTAAGTAGTATTCTGTACAAGGTTCTCACTGTGCACCCTCTCATAGGATCTCACAGTCTCTAAGTGGTATTCTGTACAAGGTTCTCACTGTGCACCCTCTCATAGGATCTCACACTCTCTAAGTGGTATTCTGTACAAGGTTCTCACTATGCACCCCTCTCATAAGATCTCACACTCTCTAAGTGGTATTCTGTAGAAGGTTCTCACTATGCACCCCTCTCATAAGATCTCACACTCTCTAATTGGTATTCTGTACAAGGTTCTCACTACACTCTATCACCCCTCTCATAGGATCTCACACTCTCTAAGTGGTTCTCTGTACAAGGTTCTCACTACGCTCTATCACCCCTCTCATAAGATCTCACACTCTCTAAGTGGTATTCTGTACAAGGTTCTAACTATGCACCCCTCTCATAAGATCTCACGGTCTCTAAGTGGTATTCTGTACAAGGTTCTCACTATGCACCCCTCTCATAAGATCTCACAGTCTCTAAGTGGTATTCTGTACAAGGTTCTCACTACGCACCCCTCTTATAAGATGTCAGTCTCTCAAAGTGGTATTCTGTACAAGGTTCTCACTATGCACCCCTCTCATAAGATCTCACAATCTCTAAGTGGTATTCTGTACAAGGTTCTCACTACGCACCCCTCTCATAAGATCTTACACTCTCTAAGTGGTGTTCTGTACAAGGTTCTCACTGTGCACTCCTCTCATAAGATCTCACACTCTCTACGTGGTATTCTGTACAGGGTTCTCACTACGCACCCTTCTCATAAGATCTCACACTCTCTAAGTGGTATTCTGTACAAGGTTCTCACTACGCTCTATCACCCCTCTCATAAGATCTCACACTCTCTAAGTGGTATTCTGTACAAGGTTCTCACTGTGCACCCTCTCATAAGATCTCACACTTTCTAAGTAGTATTCTGTACAAGGTTCTCACTACGCACCCCTCTCATAAGATCTCACACTCTCAACGTGGTATTCTGTACAAGGTTCTCACTACGCACCCCTCTCATAAGATCTCACACTCTATAAGTGGTGTTCTGTAAAAGGTTCTCACTGTGCACCCTCTCATAAGATCTCACACTTTTTAAGTAGTATTCTGTACAAGGTTCTCACTATGCACCCCTCGCATAAGATCTCACACTCTCTACGTGGTATTCTGTACAAGGTTCTCACTACGCACCCCTCTCATAAGATCTCACACTCTCTAAGTGGTATTCTGTACAAGGTTCTCACTGTGCACCCTCTCATAAGATCTCACACTTTCTAAGTTGTATTCTGTACAAGGTTCTCACTATGCACCCCTCTCATAAGATCTCACTCTCTACGTGGTAATCTGTACAAGGTTCTCACTACGCACCCCTCTCATAAGATCTCACACTCTCTCAGTGGTATTCTGTACAAGGTTCTCACTACGCACCCCTCTCATAAGATCTCACACTCTCTACGTGGTATTCTGTTCAAGGTTCTCACTATGCACCCCTCTCATAGGATCTCACACTCTCTAAGTGGTTCTCTGTACAAGGTTCTCACTACGCTCTATCACCCCTCTCATAAGATCTCACAGTCTCTAAGTGGTATTCTGTAGAAGGTTCTCACTATGCACCCCTCTCATAAGATCTCACACTCTCTAAGTGGTATTCTGTAGAAGGTTCTCACTACGCACCCCTCTCATAGGATCTCACACTCTCTAAGTGGTTCTCTGTACAAGGTTCTCACTACGCTCTATCACCCCTCTCATAAGATCTCACACTCTCTAAGTGGTATTCTGTACAAGGTTCTAACTATGCACCCCTCTCATAAGATATCACACTCTATAAGTGGTGTTCTGTAAAAGGTTCTCACTGTGCACCCTCTCATAAGATCTCACACTTTTTAAGTAGTATTCTGTACAAGGTTCTCACTATGCACCCCTCGCATAAGATCTCACACTCTCTATGTGGTATTCTGTACAAGGTTCTCACTACGCACCCCTCTCATAAGATCTCACACTCTCTAAGTGGTATTCTGTACAAGGTTCTCACTGTGCACCCTCTCATAAGATCTCACACTTTCTAAGTTGTATTCTGTACAAGGTTCTCACTATGCACCCCTCTCATAAGATCTCACTCTCTACGTGGTAATCTGTACAAGGTTCTCACTACGCACCCCTCTCATAAGATCTCACACTCTCTCAGTGGTATTCTGTACAAGGTTCTCACTACGCACCCCTCTCATAAGATCTCACACTCTCTAAGTGGTATTCTGTACAAGGTTCCCACTATGCACCCCTCTCATAAGATCTCACACTCTCTAAGTGGTATTCTGTACAAGGTTCCCACTATGCACCCCTCTCATAAGATCCCCCACTCTCTAAGTGGTATTCTGTACAAGGTTCTCACTACGCTCTAACACCCCTCTCATAAGATCTCACAGTCTCTAAGTGGTATTCTGTACAAGGTTCTCACTACGCTCTATCACCCCTCTCATAAGATCTCACACTCTCTAAGTGGTATTCTGTACAAGGTTCTCACTATGCACCCCTCTCATAAGATCTCACACTCTCTAAGTGGTATTCTGTACAAGGTTCTCACTATGCATCCCTCTCATAAGATCTCACACTCTCTAAGTCGTATTCTGTACTCTCAATACTCTCTGTGAGAAGAATATTTCTTAAAAAACTAGGCTTAGAGCCTTGAGAAGCCACTGGCCTGCCTCCCGAGCTTAATACCTACATCAATGTAACCAAAGATCCCTAAAGTCTCAATGATGCCACCTACTGTGTACTGCAATTCAGCGTGATTTAGGGACCAGCACCAGTTGCGCCATTTTACAATGGCGGAGGCTGTCAGAAGATCTCAGGGTTAAGAAATCAGAAAACTACGGAATTAAATTTAGTTTTTAACATGGCTACAATCAAATTATAAGAGAAAAGTATATATGGGTATAAACCTACAAAAACAAATGAGCAGGTGCAAGATTTTTTCTGCACACGAGAATCTCACTCTCGTGGCACTTCAGTCTCCATACACAGGTCTGGTTCTGTCTATGTCTATGTGAGGGAGCAACTCCAAGCAGATCCTGTCATACTCGTGCCTTTTATATATGGTAGGTAAAAAGCTATATATACACTCACCAACCAACCAATCCAGTAAGCAATATGCCAAAGTTAAAAAAAAAATAAATTTCGATTGACGCTATCAGCCCCCCACACCCCACCAGGAACGCGGAGACTGCAGCCAGACCGGAATGTGTTTTTGATTCACAATATGCCAAGTAAGTAAGACGACTTGAAACAGGCCAGTCTCTGGACGTGGGCCCAGTTAGACGGGATGGACTCAGCTCAGATCACTCGTCAATGTGAACATTATTTCTGATATTCAAGAGAAGACGCACATTTAAGTGTAGGACTCCCAAACACAGAGCTGGGACCTGTTTCACTAGTTTTATGACACGTTTTATATGTGGTAGGTAATTATATAGAACGTCCTGACCATGCTGTACAAGTCACAGAACGAGATGGTAATTTTCGGTTTGCCTCGTTCCGTACAAACCGTAAATTATCATCGAGTACTGTGACTTGTACAAGCATGTTTGGACGTTATATATTTACAATATACCCAAATTTAAAAAAAAAGAAGATTAATTTAATTTTTAACTACTGATATGTTAATAAACGTGCATCGCAAGGTGGTCCGTATTTTAGTGTACGGACCAGCGGTCCGTACAGTATTCTTATGTTAGATGCCTAAACGGTGCGTATTTACAGTATATACGGCATGGGTATATAGTAAAGGGTGCGTATTTACAGTATATACGGCATGGGTATATAGTAAAGGGTGCGTATTTACAGTATATACGGCATGGGTATATAGTAAAGGGTGCGTATTTACAGTATATACGGCATGGGTATATAGTAAAGGGTGCGTATTTACAGTATATACGGCATGGGTATATAGTAAACGGTGCATATTTACAGTATATACGGCATGGGTATATAGTAAAGGGTGCGTATTTACAGTATATACGGCATGGGTATATAGTAAAGGGTGCGTATTTACAGTATATACGGCATGGGTATATAGTAAAGGGTGCGTATTTACAGTATATACGGCATGGGTATATAGTAAACGGTGCGTATTTACAGTATATACGGCATGGGTATATAGTAAACGGGGCGTATTTACAGTATATACGGCATGGGTATATAGTAAAGGGTGCGTATTTACAGTATATACGGCATGGGTATATAGTAAAGGGTGCGTATTTACAGTATATACGGCATGGGTATATAGTAAACGGTGCGTATTTACAGTATATACGGCATGGGTATATAGTAAACGGGGCGTATTTACAGTATATACGGCATGGGTATATAGTAAAGGGTGCATATTTACAGTATATACGGCATGGGTATATAGTAAACGGGGCGTATTTACAGTATATACGGCATGGGTATATAGTAAACGGTGCGTATTTACAGTATATACGGCATGGGTATATAGTAATAAACCTGAAGGTAAGAGCTTGCCTTGACCACCTGTCGCAGTGGCATCACGTTGGGCGCGCTGCCGGCGGCACGTTCTCTCGCGCTGATATTAGCGCTCACACAAACCTCACGCCCATCCTTAATGTTCACCTTGTCTTTTCCAGTCTAGTAGCGGGATGGTCAAATACCGCTGGTCGCCATCGCGTCAAATCCGTAAAGGTAAATCTCAGATGAGTGCGGCCGTTTTAATCCCCCCCCCCCTCCTGTGTTTAGCTCGGCGCGTCGCCACCTAGCGAGCATGACGTCAGATTCCTGACTCACTGACGCCCACCGGGACATTTTTTCATCTTATTTAGTGAACCTACTTACATTCACCCCTATGGGCGTTCGTACATGCAGTTTGTAGCAACAGTATGTACGTCAATGTACTCGATGTCAAATGGAGTTATATGTCAGTACATGGACAGGCAGGACAACACATCAGTAGGACAAGACAGACAAGTACATAGGACAGCACATGACAAACAAGTAACCACCAGTATTATGAGAAAACGGGGTTACTGAGCCCGTACGGGTGGCCGTTCGAGGTCATTTGATGAAAAAATACGGCCCGACGCCGTACGGGCTCAGTAACCACGTTTTCTTATTATTATATACCTGTGCTTAAACTCACTATGATAACTGACTGCTCCTCGGGGTATAGTAATAATACCATACACCAAAGGTACTCCATCCAGCTTGTAAAGATCTGCAGTCGTTATTATTATATACCTATGCACTAACTCAGTGTAAATACACACTGCTGCTAGGGGTATAGTTATCGTACACAGATTGCACTGTACGCCGTGAAACTATGTACAGGTGCCTTTGGATACCTACAGACTGCATACTTTGGCTGACAGACTGCTTCCTTTGAGCCTTACCTGCATGCTTTGGCTGACAGACTGCACCCTTTGAAGAAATAACGCAATCTGACTGGCCGAGAGGCCGACAACAGAATTCTAGGTGCCAGAAAATACATCAAACATCAAGGTGAAATATGATAACGAATCACATGATACACTTTAGATAGCTTAGATATGCAAGAAATATCGATTTCGATACATTTGCGGGCCGAGTGGGCGACTCGTCTATGTCAACAAATAGCGGAGACAGTGCACCGCTCGAGTATAACTGTCCGACGCGACGATCGAGCGTAGCAGGGTGACCGTGCGTTAATTTATGCGGCGCTACAATGTATTCGCGCCTGCGCGGTGATCACTTCCGGTTATCAACATCCGGCGTGTCTGCTAACGTACACATCGTCTTTGCGAGTTGTAAAATGTGACTTCGACGTCGAATTACGGCCATTTTTAGCGAAATAAGACCGAATTAAGGTATATAATAATATGAAACCATAGTGATGGTGACAATACGGGGTAGATTTACTCGTTGTTTCGAAGAAATTCGTTCTGAACTCGCCGTATTTACTGCTCCCCTAAATTTAGAACGTTTTCATCATCTCCGAGGCTTTGGACCCGGTAGTTATTTAAATCACAACTTCCTCCTGGAGGGAAGGTGGCCGTTGGTGAGAGGCCTGGAGCTACTAAGAGAAACGCTGACGTGGCCTCTTCTCATACCGCCACGTCGCCTCCTTTCAAGGCGCCACGACGGTGTTAGTTAAAGAATATGTTAATCATTCACCTATATAACCCTGAAGAAGATTCAATAAACCGTCAGACCCTGCCCGGATCTCGCCTTCACTACACTTATGCGTTGACTCAACCATATTAACGTATATCGACTGCTGGGGACCTGATAACTATGTTTCATCATAGCGGGTAGAGGACTGAATCTTTACATATTGCCACTATAGACAGACGTAGGTCACGGCGGGCCGTACATTTTTACCTTATAAAGCCTATGGGAATCACTACGGCCCGCTGCACGGTGGGCCCGAACACTATTTATACGACACCCGTAGCAGCGAGCAGTATTTCATAGACGTTTGCTCATACGTGTATAATAATACTATTTTGTAATATGAGTAAAGACTGGCTGACCAAGCTTCACTAGCCTACCATAAGTATTGTTTGATGTAGTTTTCAAAATGCGAATTGTCATGATTTGTGCAGTCGGAGTCCTGTATAATGAGGTATGTGTATAACTGGGCGGTATCATGTCCATATTTACAGAATACTCGGTGGGTGCTCCCACCAACCTGTCAGCCCTTTCTTTGACAGCACTTGGACTGTTCCTAGCGGCCACCCCTCAGAACATCGCTTTGCTGTAAAATGGACTATTCCAAACTGTAAATGTATACCATAAATACTCACTTATTAGCAATACCCTGTACTACATGTTACCTTTTTTTAGAGCATGCTTGCACGAACCATATACATCACCTAGAGGTTAGAGGGGTCCATATAGACTTTCAGATTACTGCATACAAAATATCCTTTCACTATCTGTGTACTATTCACTGTGATATTGATAAGAGAGCAGGGAGCCAGTGTCTCAGAGTCTTAGAAGTATGCTAAGCTGACCATGACCAATCACTCAAGACCGAAATACCTCAAGACACACTGGTGCTTGATGTGTTTGGATCCTAGACTCAGGAAATTGCAGAAATGGCAAGTTGACTGGGTGTAAGTGGGTTACAGACAACTATCCATAAGCAGAGTTTAAATCAAACCTGTTTATTGTTATTCATAAATAATTGCACGCTCAATCATCAGTGATGAACATACTACTTACTCCTAGTATACACTTGGAAAACCTACCGAAAATGATGCATGGCCCTGGAGCCTACTAAAATAGGAAACCATATATATCCTAGCAGTTACCTCCAGAATAAATATTAACACAAAAAGCCCTACTGCGCCGCTCCGTTTGATAGCTTCGTAGGCTGCTCAAGCGGTGCAGTGTGAACTGCCACGGACAGCGGAGGGTGCCAGTGAACTTATTGTTACTGATTCATTTCGCATATCACAGCTATTTAAACAGTGTCAGGTGAATTCCCAACGTAATATTCGATATATGGCCATTATGCACAACGAGTTGTAACTGGGAGGGTGTAGCGTGTCTCTGAACTCACGAATGGGTAAGATACTTAGATTGAATTTTAAAACGTCTGTAATTGAAGTTTTGTTACTTACTATATACCTACTGCCGTAAGTGACGTAATTACTACACGCTACTCCCCATGATGTACTGCACAGCTGTGCAGTATATCAGGGTTCATTTCACGGTCGTAACGGATATGATTACGAGGTCGATATTTAAAAATGGCCGCCGGTGTCTCCGCTTCGACATCGGTAACGTTAACGTTGGAGTACATAAAGAAGACTTACTGAAATACTGTGAAATCAAAAATACATATATGAATTACAGAAAAACTTTGAAGTATTGTAATAAAAACCTGAATAAACATGGCAAGCATCTTAAAAAAAGGAGAGCAATGAGAGAACAACTGCTATGTTTTCTTCCCGACGTTTTCCCGCTGGTTCCCCGCTGGTTTGCAAGTGACAACAAGTGTTGCTATGCAGGTTGCTATGTGTGTTGCTATGCGACAATGTCACATCCGCATTCCACGATCGAAGCGAAAGCTAGGGTTCATGTCGACCGTTCTGTGCCCAAATTGGATTTAAAATGGCTCCTACAACTTAATTAAGGTACCTTTATTGATGTTTTGAAGGTATATAGTAAAAATAAAACGTTGTGCCTATAAAAGGCTGGGGCCCCTGGGATGTTTACAATTAGGTGTTTACACCAAGCTGTAAACGTCCCAGGGCCTGAGTGAGGATCGAAATTTGTACGTTTACAGGAACATCGTTTTATCCCACCCCTAATAAAAAAACTCCATAGGCTTAACATGGGATT
Source organism: Alentia gelatinosa (assembly GCA_950022655.1). Lineage (NCBI taxonomy): Eukaryota > Metazoa > Annelida > Polychaeta > Phyllodocida > Polynoidae > Alentia > Alentia gelatinosa. The sequence continues at coordinate 62,899,892 of OX465587.1, read as the reverse complement.
TCTTTATGTCACGGGTGTGACATAAAGTGTTGTTTATGTCACTACTTTCTAATGCTGAAAAAATGTGGAAACGGGGTAGGATAAAATCTAGACGCCACTCGTTTGAGTTTGAGTTTATGTCACTCATTTTGTTGGCTCCATAATTTCACGAGTCGAAGACGAATGACATTACGAAGCCAACAAAATGAGTGACATAAATAAACTCATACTCAAACTCGTATGAATATGCTGCTTGTAATCATGGCCTTTTGTGAAGATAGTGTGGCAGTTCCAGAGTTTTGACAAAAACAATTTTCCAAACTCTCAAGTCCTCTAACGCCTTTAATATTTCCAACATACAGCACTATGATTCATGGAGCCTCACTCATTTCAAACACCATTCGCCACCACAACACAACATTCCCGCTTCTTTTTAACCCTTCTGGTTTTCCCCAAAGACCTGTGTATTTAATACTGGACCAGACCTCTGCACAAATAGAGAGCTACATAAGAAATGTACAGGTAAGGGAGTGCTCTGGTGTATAGAGAAGTAGAGGCACATCCCAGATAAGGGTCTGGTAGTCAGCAAGCCCAATACATTGTAGCATGCTGAAGTCATGGGGGCAGTTTCATAACCCAGGGCCCCGTTGAATAAAAAATTGTCGTCCGTGAGGCTGGACGATAAGGCATAGTGAAGGATGGACGAGAAATAAAAAATAATTTATTTTCAGTGTAGCATAAAACTGCTCGTCCATGTGAGCACTGTCGTCCGTGATAATATCGTTCAATTATCATAGAATGATTGTATAATTGACCTATATCCACAGGGACCACTAGACATGTCTCCAACCCCATCCAAGGCAAACTTTTTATTTCCAGTAATTTTCAAACATTTCACAAAAGAATGATTCAATCGTTAATAAATGTTGGAATTTGGTATACATGTATCAAATATGAATAGAAATCGCTGTTGAAAATATCTTTTAATTTGGAATGGATTTAGTGCATGAAAGACGAGTTTGACATTGGCTACGGCGCAGAAAACGTGGTCGTCCGCAAGGAGACCCGCGATAAATAAATGATATTTCTAAAATGAACGATTTTCTATTCAACACCACTCACGATCAATCATTTTATCCTCTCGTCCAATGCTCGTCCACCTCCACAATAGTTTTTTATACCACAGTTTGCCACTGACGAGACTTGTAAGATACTTTTTTTATCGTTCATTTATTTATTCAACGGGGCCCTGGATCGTACAAGTAGACCCTTTTTTGTACGCCATAGAGACCCAGGAACAATGTGGGTCAATTTCATTCAACACTTATGGACGACCTTATGGACGGCCAATGCTGTCTTAAACAACAGACTTAAATATTATTAGACTATAACCATTGTACGAGGTACAGAAAAGGGTCTTCATGTACGATCCTAGATTATGAAACTGCCCCAGAGAGTAGTTAGATGGTTGTTTTCAGTAACTGTCAGTCAGTCCTGGTCCTAGTCAGAACAACATCAGGGCTCAATACGTCTCCTCTGATTGATTTTAAGTTGATCCATATTTCGGCTCCTGTATTTATCACCGATTTATTTTATGATTACAGTAGAACCCTGCCTAAAGGACACCCCGCGTAAGCGAACACCCCACGTAAGCGGACACTTTTGCTCGGAATGGAAATTTTGCCCTCCATTAGATGTTTAATTTTAACCCCGCGTATGCGTACACCCCGCGTAAGTGGCCACCCCGCGTAAACGGACAGTTATTTCGGTTCAAAAAGGCCTAAAACCCCGTGTAAGCGGGCACCTCCAACTTATTTCCCTAATAGGGACGGGTCCTCGTCCCTTGTTACTTTCGCTAAAACTACTCTACGAGCTCATGTGGTAGTTTTAGCGAAAGTAACGCGGGACGAGGACCCGTCCCAATTAGGTTAACTAGATTCCCTTAATAGTTACGGCAGGAGGTATTTAGTAAACCTTGTATCCTGGTCTGGCACAAACTGAATAGACCTTATTTTTTAAATTATGACAGGTGAAACTGTAATAAAAAAAACACCACTACTTAGGTAGACATAAAATCATGAGATATGATTATAAAACGGTAGGATATATATTTATCCTACCCCTAATATAAAATCCCATAGGCTTAACATTGGGTTTCCGTATGCCAAACTCCAGTCGTGGAATACGGTGGCCAAGATTAAACCTCATCCAGTTTTACGATAATATATTTTTTTATAAACCTTTATTCATTCTGTATGTATAGTTCTTCAATGAATAGATGAAACATTGGTAACAAGATAAATTGATCAAGAAAGTCCTCAAACTGTTTAAAGGTAAGAAGAGATACATTGTGTAAAATTCATAAAATATGATATTGTATAAAGTGGTACATTTCATCTCTTAGAGTAGTTCAATTGGAATGAAGCAGGGTAATGACATGAGAAATGATTATCACGTAGAAGTGCATTAAGTAGTTGAAAGTTGATAATAGCGGTGTGGTGGGTGGGCTTTCAAAATGTAAGTCCGAACCCGTTGGTGGATTGACAGACACAGGTGGAGGTGAGGATGTGACGTAGTCGTGGAGGTAACCAGTTAACTAGTGGATATGACTAGTCGTGGAGGTAACCGGTTAACTAGTGGATATGACGTAGTCGTGGAGATTATGTAAGCGGTTAACTAGTGGATGTGACGTAGTCGTGGAGGTAACCAGTTAACTAGTGGATATGACTAGTCGTGGAGGTAACCGGTTAACTAGTGGATGTGACATAGTCGTGGAGATTATGTAACCGGTTAACTAGTGGATGTGACGTAGTCGTGGAGGTTACGTGACCGGTTAACTAGTGGATGTGACGTAGTCGTGGAGGTTACGTGACCGGTTAACTAGTGGATGTGACGTAGTCGTGGAGGTAACCGGTTAACTAGTGGATGTGACGTAGTCCTGGAGATTATGTAACCGGTTAACTAGTGGATGTGACGTAGTCGTGGAGGTAACCGGTTAACTAGGTGATGTGACGTAGTCCTGGAGATTATGTAACCGGTTAACTAGTGGATGTGACGTAGTCGTGGAGGTTACGTGACCGGTTAACTAGTGGATGTGACGTAGTCGTGGAGGTAACCGGTTAACTAGTGGATGTGACGTAGTCCTGGAGATTATGTAACCGGTTAACTAGTGGATGTGACGTAGTCGTGGAGGTAACCGGTTAACTAGTGGATGTGACGTAGTCATGGAGGTTACATGACTGGTCAACTAGTGGATGTGACGTAGTCGTGGAGGTTACGTGACCGGTTAACTAGTGAATGTGACGTAGTCGTGGAGGTTACGTGACCGGTTAACTAGTGGATGTGATGTAGTCGTGGAGGTTATGTGACCGGTTAACTAGTGGATGTGACGTAGTCGTGGAGGTCACGTGACCGGCTAACTAGTGGGTGTGCAGCAGTCCACCGCAGAATTCTAATAATTCACAATTACCTCCAATTAAGATACTCAACATACTCCTAAGCACAGTTTAAGGAACTTGCTACTTTAAGTAATGTTATGATATACACTACTACCGTTCAGCTAACGAATCTGCCAACTATAGACTGCATAATTCTACAAAATTAATAATGTTGACTGTTCTACCAAATCATTGAAGCTGTTATTAGAAGCTGTTACTACACCCATGACTCCAGCATCATCTACTACTACAATAAGACCCACTCAGGGTCTACTGAGAGCAGACGAGTAAGACGAGCAGCACCAACGACTCACAGAGCGGCTCAGTGCCCAAGTACCAGTAGTGTTTAACCTTGACAAAGACCATGTGGGAGTCGAAACACAGTTCTACACAATAAACGCCGTCATATATAACGCTAACCTTGATGGTGGTTGTGCTATTTATGCCTTACTTTCTTTACTTTTAACCTTATACTTGAAATACTTGAACTATTTGACAGCGGCAGGGACGTCCTGACACACCTGATAAAAGGCCGCAGTACACGATGTGGTTCCTTGTGATTCTCAGAAGGCAGTCTCCTTGCTTGGTGACATGTTTTTACTGTGGTGTTTGTTTAAGGTTCGCCGGACGCATTGTGTATGTTCAGCCCGCGTGGTTCTCACTTCCTGCTCTGTCAGTCTCTCAGAGAGATCGACCTTCAGAAATCCAGGTCTGTGTGCATTGAGTATATCATATAGAACTTCACATTCCTCTTCTTCAAAATAACACCTGCCCTCAAAAACCTGGAGGCACCCCCCCCCAATCAGGGACCTCCCTCCGATATTCCCGAAGAGTGTTTAATCGTTAAGCTGTCTGTAATTAAAAAAAACAAGTCCATAAAGATGATTTGTTGACCAGGAGCGGCTACTAAAATAAAAGGAATCATTGGATAACAATGTTTGATACAGTACTGTTTCTTAGACTGGTGTATGAGACTATTCTTACCATAGTTATTTACATTCCAACACATCATACTGGATCAGACAGGGGCATGTTTCATAAATTTTGAACGATCATCTCAAAAATCGTATAATGATCGTAGGGCTGATATAGTTGCATAAATGGGTTTGGTCGTACACGTGCGTCCTTTGTACGATACGATCAAATGAGAACGGCAAATATCGTTGCACGAACATTGACCTACATCTTGCAAATGGTCTTATATCGTCCAAAATCGTCCTAACGTACGACACCTCTAGAGGGTTTCGTGGGTCTCGATTCATGTATTCATTTATTCAGATCTAAAATTGAAATAAGGCTTTATTAAAGTTAAGATACACAGCTTAAAAATAAACCCTCGAAAAATCACTAAAATTGCCTGAAATAGCTAAGGCCCAACTTTGTGCTGTGGGATCATTCCTGTATTCTAAAGTTACCGATGACGGCAGCGGACAGAGCGGAAGAGCGCCCTCACCGAGCTCTGGTCATGGAAATGATTTACCCGAATAAAAAGTGTCAACCCCCCCCCCCCCCAAAAAAAAACCCAACCCACCACGCTGTGAAGGTTGAGTGTGTGTGAAGAGACGACTGCTCCGGGAGTCTAGGACAACCGACAGTTTGTGGACTGATTCTCATGAGGAGAATGTATGCACAGAGTAATATCCTACCCCTAATGTAAAATCCCATAGGCTTAACATTGACTGGCACACGGAGTTCTGTATGCCACTAGTGGCATACATAACTGTTATCATACCCCTAATGTAAAATCCCAGAGGCTTAACATTGACTGGCATACAGAGTTTTGTATGCCACTACGCATATCATTAACATATAATTACATAAAGGCTGCATGTGTAGCGGGGTATGAGAACATACGCATATCATTAACATATAATTACATAAAGGCTGCATGTGTAGCGGGGTATGAGAACATACACATATCATTAACATATAATTACATAAAGGCTGCATGTGTAGCGGGGTATGAGAACATACGCACATCATTAAGATATAATTACATAAAGGCTGCATGTGTAGCGGGGTATGAGAACATACACATATCATTAACATATAATTACATAAAGGCTGCATGTGTAGCGGGGTATGAGAACATATGCATACCATTAACATATAATTACATAAAGGCTGCATGTGTAGCGGGGTATGAGAACATACGCATACCATTAACATATAATTACATTAAAGCTGCATGTGTAGCGGGGTATGAGAACATACACATATCATTAACATATAATTACATAAAGGCTGCATGTGTAGCGGGGTATGAGAACATATGCATATCATTAACATATGATTACATAAAGGCTGCATGTGTAGCAGGGTATGAGAACATACGCATATCATTAACATATGATTACATAAAGGCTGTAATTGAGCTTGTGATATATATCTTGGTAAGACAATGACGGATTAGCGCTATGGGTATATTATTTAATTATATTTGATACATTACGGACGAGAGGAAGTGAGTAGCAATTGATTGGGACTTTAAGGTGATAAACGAACACCCCATTTATTGAAACAATAATGTATGATTAATTAACATAAATTAAATAAAGATAAAACAAAGATTGTCCAGCTTATTACCTACCACATATAAAACGTGTAATTTTCTGTGATATCCGCTTGGAGACTCTTCCGCACATATAGACATAGTGAACCAAACTTAGGCTTGGAGACTGAAGGGCCACGAGAGTGAGATTCTCATGCAGTACTTAACTGAATCCTGTTACTATTTTTTGTGTTTCTCTACACAGATGTAATTTATCCTTAGGATTTGTTTCTATCCATACCGAAATTATAATTTAAAACTGTAGTTTTCAAATTGCCTTGCTCCGTGATCAGGCACGAGAATAATTGCGCTGGTTCCTGGCAATAATCCTGAACGTGAAATAATAGGAGTCGTAATTTCCTAAAGTTGAGAATGGCAGCCGAGAGAGGGCACCACTTTCAGAAACATCTTAATCTCCAACTCGACGAAGTCGCTAGTTACCTATTATATCTAAAACGGTAGAATTTTGTAATATCCGCTTGAAGTTGCTCCCGCACATAGAGACAGAGTGAACCAGACCTAGGCATGGAGACTGAAGGGGCACGAGAGTGAGATTCTCGTGCAATACTTAACTGAATCCTGCTAATTATTTTGTGTTTCTTTCCACAGATGTACTTCTATCCTTAAGATTTGTTGCTAGCTGTACTGAAAACATAATTTAGAACTATACTTTTCCAATCTCATTGGCATGAGATCGGTCTGTGAGACTATTGCGCTGGTTGCCTGTACACACACTGATAGCCCTATCAAAACTCCGCTGATTCCCCCCACCCACCACCAGACTAAGTATTTGGCCTACATAGGCCACCTGTTTCTGTGAAGCAGTCAGCAGAGCTCTTGCTTGGGAATGCATGGGATGAGCGTTCGATTCCCGCTGTCGGCTGTCCGGTGTTTCGTTTTTCAATATTTTCCCCTTTAACTCGGTCTTGACGAAGTCGCTAGTATGTGTGTACAATGGCGCTGGCTGAATGAAGGCCTGTGAAAGCGGAAGTGAGGAGGGAGGCTTGTTGAACAGGTGCCCCCTAGTGTCATACCGGGTGAACTAATATACCACTGTAACTCCCTCTAGTGTTTTACACTACCCATATTTGATACATACGGACGTGAGGAAGTGAGTTACAACTAATTGGGATTTTAAGGTGATAAACGAACACCCCAAACTCCAAAAACTAAGATATCTTCTCTAGTTCTTTAACAACGAAAAAATCCTTACTTATTCTATTCTCCATAGTCTCGGATAACTACAATAGCACACTAAGAGATTTCCAATCTCCCATCTTCTGGATTTCGTGAAGTGGGAAACCGATGGATGCCAGAAAGGACGCCCCCCCCCCCTCCTTAGACTGTGCGGGGTCTATCTAACAGCAAAACCCGACTTGATACATTCAGATTTGAAAAGTAAAAGAAAATACATCAAATTTCAACCGCGTAGGGGCGCCTTTAATACCACTTGGGATTAATGGATCCCCAGGCAAACTTGTGTATTTCTTCTGTAACATTTTTGATGCATGATAAGGACATAATGGTGAAGACGATTTCACAACAGGTATTCTTACCATTCTTTCCGAAAACTGAATAGTCTTAGAAGAAACATTATTCAATATGAATCCAAATTCAGTAGAAATGACATCTCTAACTTTTAGAGTATGGTCTGAACACGTAATATGACGTTTACGCAACAAACAACGGAATGAAATACATACAGCAACAATAAGTCATCTATACGTGTCAAATCTAAATTTAAGAAGATTAATAATAGCTGAGTCGGAGTGATTAACTCAGCCCTATTAGGAATGTCTCCCAGAAGGCGACAGCTCCCAAAGTGTCATGCTGATGACAAAGGCTGATTTTTCCACATGTGAAAATCCCATGTAGTTGTGTAATGACAACAATGAACTAAGATAATTGGTAATAGAGGAAAAACATAAGAAATATGATAGATGATAAATATTTAAACATATCATAGTAACAGAAGCCGGTAATGGTTGAAATTCATATTTTTCGCAGAACTGAAAATAACATTTCCAATGACTCTTTTTTGCTGTCCACGTGTTAGAATCCACTAATTTGCAACTTAGAGCATCATCTCTAAGTCAACTCCTCCATGTGGCCCGGGAGAAGCAACAATTTTCATGAGAAAAAATAGTATTTCTAACTATCTCGTAACATGATTGTTCAGAAAGTCTCGATAAGGGATCAGCTACAACGTCTTTTGACGATACATAGTGAGGAACAATACGGAAATTATACAGGGCTGAGAGCCAAAGAATGTCCCTCATCTAAATCACGGCGGATACGTTATTGCTATGTCCTGTCAAACACATGGCCATCACTTGAGTGTTGTCTTTATACAAATGCAATGTAGTATCACGAAAGGATTCTACACCTCTAGAAATGCCTTTTACTACTGGCCATAATTCCATTGCTGAACAGAGTGGAGACAGAGGTGGTAGCCAATCTAAATGACAACAGAGTGGAGACAGAGGTGGTGGCCAATCTAAATCAGAACAGAGTGGAGACAGAGGTGGTGGCCAATCTAAGTGAGAACAGAGTGGAGACAGAGGTGGTGGCCAATCTAAGTTAGGACAGAGTGGAGACAGAGGTGGTGACCAATCTATGTCAGAACAGAGTGGAGACAGAGGTGGTGGCCAATCTAAGTGAGAACAGAGTGGAGACAGAGGTGGTGACCAATCTTTGTCAGAACAGAGTGGAGACAGAGGTGGCGGCCAGTCTAAGTCAGAACAGAGTGAAGACAGAGGTGGCGGCCAATCTAAGACAGAACAGAGTGGAGACAGAGGTGGCGGCCAGTCTAAGTCAGAACAGAGTGGAGACAGAGGTGGCGGCCAATCTAAGTCAGAACAGAGTGGAGACAGAGGTGGCGGCCAATCTAAGTGAGAACAGAGTGGAGACAGAGGTGGTGACCAATCTTTGTCAGAACAGAGTGGAGACAGAGGTGGTGACCAATCTAAGTGAGAACAGAGTGGAGACAGAGGTGGTGGCCAATCTAAGTGAGAACAGAGTGGAGACAGAGGTGGTGGCCAATCTAAGTCAGAACACAGTGGAGACAGAGGTGGTGGCCAATCTAAGTGAGAACAGAGTGGAGACAGAGGTGGTGGTCAATCTAAATGACAACAGAGTGGAGACAGAGGTGGTGGCCAATCTAAATGACAACAGAGTGGAGACAGAGGTGGTAGTCAATCTAAGTGAGAACAGAGTGGAGACAGAGGTGGTGGTCAATCTAAGACAGAACAGAGTGGAGACAGAGGTGGTGGTCAATCTAAGTCAGAACAGAGTGGAGACAGTGGTGGTGGCCAATCTAAGTCAGAACAGAGTGGAGACAGAGGTGGCGGCCAATCTAAATCAGAACAGAGTGGAGACAGAGGTGGTGGCCAATCTAAGTCAGAACAGAGTGAAGACAGAGGTGGTGGCCAATCCCAGTCAGAACAGAGTGGAGACAGAGGTGGCGGTCAATCTAAGTCAGAACAGAGTGGAGACAGAGGTGGTGGCCAATCTAAATGACAACAGAGTGGAGACAGAGGTGGCGGCCAATCTAAGTCAGAACAGAGTGGAGACAGAGGTGGTGGTCAATCTAAGTGAGAACAGAGTGGAGACAGAGGTGGTGACCAATCTAAGTCAGAACAGAGTGGAGACAGAGGTGGCGGCCAATCTAAGTCAGAATAGAGTGGAGATAGGAGTGGCAGCCAATCTAAATGAGAACAGAGTGGAGACAGAGGTGGCGGCCAATCTATGTCAGGACAGAGTGGAGACAGAGGTGGTGACCAATCTAAGTGAGAACAGAGTGGAGACAGAGGTGGTGGCCAATCTAAGTCAGAACAGAGTGGAGACAGAGGTGGTGGCCAATCTAAGTTAGAACAGAGTGGAGACAGAGTTGGTGACCAATCTATGTCAGAACAGAGTGGAGACAGAGGTGGTGACCAATCTAAGTCAGAACAGAGTGGAGACAGAGGTGGTGGCCAATCTAAGTGAGAACAGAGTGGAGACAGAGGTGGTGACCAATCTAAGTCAGAACAGAGTGGAGACAGAGGTGGTGACCAATCTATGTCAGAACAGAGTGGAGACAGAGGTGGTGGTCAATCTAAGTGAGAACAGAGTGGAGACAGAGGTGGTGACCAGTCTAAGTCAGAACAGAGTGGAGACAGAGGTGGTGGCCAGTCTAAGTCAGAACAGAGTGAAGACAGAGGTGGTGACCAATCTATGTCAGAACAGAGTGGAGACAGAGGTGGTGGCCAATCTAAGTGAGAACAGAGTGGAGACAGAGGTGGTGACCACTCTAAGTCAGAACAGAGTGGAAACAGAGGTGGTGACCAATCTAAGTCAGAACAGAGTAGAGACAGACGTGGTGACCAATCTAAGTCAGAACAGAGTGAAGACAGAGGTGGCTGCCAACCTCCGAGTACGCAGACTTTTGTTAGTGTAATACACACTTCTTGATAAAATAAAAGTCTTCACAAATATAATCAGCGGAACGTCGTAAGAAATCGAAGTTCCGAACGCAGGAGAATGACCTTACAGGGTGACTAGAGGTCAGAAACCACAAACTATCGAGTAACTAGGGATTAGGATAACAATTCCCGATTTCCAGCACAACACTACAGAGCGTTAGTTCGCCCGGATTCCGACTGGGGGCGCACGGCTCGGTAGCCTATATGATAGTCTCTTATTGCTCCGCTAGGTTTGAACTCTATGGGGCGCTTGGCGCTGCTGTAGTGCTGAGACCTGACATCAGGGGCCCGTTTAATAATCTAGGCTCGTACATGAAGACCCTTTTCTGTACGCCGAAGAGACTCAGGAATTAAAGGGGTCAACTTAATTCAACACTTATCGACGACATTATGGATGGCTAAGACTCACTCTCTCTCACACTTTGCTCTGCACTCGCACCGTACACACGTACCTTTTTCTACCCACCCACCCTCACCACTTTCTCCTACTCACTTCAATCGTAGGGCTATTATATTATTATTACTTTATTACACACTTATGTAATAACTCATAATAACTATACTTATTATGTCATATTCATTATAATTGACATCAAACATATATATGTCAATTATCTATTATCATTGTTATTATTAATATTCATGGTAATAATGTATTATCACTTATTCACATTAATAAGACCTTATAAAATTAAATAAAATTTTATTCGCCCACTTCGGCCTCCCCTTCGTTCATCCAGGGATATGGGGTAATGAGTTCACAGATAGTGTGTTAACTGAAATAAATGGGTCATTTAACAATATTGAGGCAGCACTACAGGGGGTGCTACAAGGTGTGACATCCCCTGGTTCTCAGACTCCCTCCATGCTCTATTAGGTTGACCTCATGTTTCTTACACCTCCTTTACAAGTTATACTTCTCACTTACTCAGATTCACAGTCGCACATACACATATAAGCCAGCAGGGGGAGCTCTACGTGACCTACATTGATGAACAACTCCAGACGTTTGTGTGTAAGATAACGGTCAGACTGATGTGTAGAGAATACCAATATACAGAGCTGTAGGCTGGTCGGTGTGAGTGTCTAAGATTCCGACAGCAGTTTCAGTGGCAAGAGATATAATGAGCTGGCAACTAACAGAAGGGAGGGTTCTTATACTTAACCCTTTAACAGCAGGAAGATGCCGCCAGGCATTCCCCTGGCTATGGCAGGAAGATTCCTCCAGGCATTCCCCTGGCTATGGCAGGAAGATTCCTCCAGGCATTCCCCTGGCTATGGCAGGAAGATTCCTCCAGGCATTCCCCTGGCTATGACAGGAAGATGCCTCCAGGCATTCCCCTGGCTATGGCAGGAAGATGCCTCCAGGCATTCCCCTGGCTATGACAGGAAGATGCCTCCAGGCATTCCCCTGGCTATGACAGGAAGATGCCTCCAGGCATTCCCCTGGCTATGACAGGAAGATGCCTCCAGGTATTCCCCTGGCTAAGGCAGGAAGATGCCTCCAGGCATTCCCCTGGCTATGGCAGGAAGATGCCTCCAGGCATTCCCCTGGCTACGGCAGGAAGATGCCTCCAGGCATTCCCCTGGCTATGGCAGGAAGATGCCTCCAGGCATTCCCCTGGCTATGGCAGGAAGATGCCTCCAGGCATTCCCCTGACTATGGCAGGAAGATGCCTGCAGGCATTCCCCTGGCTACGGCAGGAAGATGCCTCCAGGCATTCCCCTGGCTACGGCAGGAAGATGCCTCCAGGCATTCCCCCGACTATGACAGGAAGATGCCTCCAGGCATTCCCCTGGCTATGGCAGGAAGATGCCTCTAGGCATTCCCCCGACTATGACAGGAAGATGCCTCCGGGCATTCCCCTGGCTATGACAGGAAGATGCCTCCAGGCATTCCCCTGGCTAAGGCAGGAAGATGCCTCCAGGCATTCCCCTGGCTACAGCAGCATGATGCTTCAAGGCATTCCCCTGGCTATGACAGGAAGATGCCTCCAGGCATTCCCCTGGCTATGACAGGAAGATGCCTCCAGGCATTCCCCTGGCTATGGCAGGAAGATGCCTCCAGGCATTCCCCCGACTATGACAGGAAGATGCCTCCAGGCATTCCGCTGGCTACAGCAGGAAGATGCCTCCAGGCATTCCCCTGGCTATGGCAGGAAGATGCCTCCAGGCATTCCCCTGCCTATGGCAGGAAGATGCCTCCAGGCATCTTAGAGGCATTATTGATACTTCTACTTTGTGTACACAAAATCATACCTATATACGCTGGGTGTCTACATATATAAACTGGTGGTACTTCTGTGCAGCGTAGTGAACTGCAAATCCCACTTGATAACTCACAAATACACACTCCATACTTTCATTTTAAGTCCCTTTGCACGATGAGACCTAAATGAAATGCTTGTAGTCATTTCACGCAGGTCACCTAAACAGATCCCGAGGCATGGCGACCATTTCGGACATGGTCTACATCCCTCATTTATACCCGACACACCGCTGCCTTCATCACCGTGAGAGGCGACAGCGAAGGGCTTTGTCGAGAGAAAAACGGGTAAGAATTTCTTAATTTCCCCTTCATTATCAGCACCACACTTAGATATATAATGGATATATTAGCATGTCATAATGTTATACGCGATTTATTGATGGGTTCATCATTCAGTCTTCGATCCCTTTCCATATGCAGCCTATTCTTGCTAATTACAGGTAAAACAGTCCACATATGATGTAGAAAACTTCTGGTAATCTCATAAAGTAAGATGCTGAACAGTTTATTATGGCTAGAAGACATACAAATCTCAATTGAATAACTCCAGGATTTTCAATGATTGTTTTTATTTATACATATTATGTAGTTTCAATGACACAACATTTCAGTAATTTTGATGCCTTCTTCAGGTATACGTTCTGTAAATTGTTAGTTACTGATTTACATTTTTGGAGCACTTTAGGTTGGTTGTTGCTATGGCAACGTGGATATTTAAAAAGAATTGTCTTTGCTTCTTCTGATCTGGTACAGAATAGTTAATCACATTGACTATTTTAAATTAGGAACCTGGTAAATTTGGAAAGGTTTTATATTTCTTCACTAATTGTGATGTAACTAATTGGAATTTTATGTGGTAATACTCATTCATCTAATTGATAACACTGCATGAAACTAACCACTTTATATGCGCCCGGCGTATATAGGTATGCTTTTGTGTATACAAGGTCGTCCTATGTAATGTGTATACGCCTCATCTGTAGGCGCCTGATTCATATAGAGGCCTGATTCTGTTGTATTTACACCACTATACAATAGTTCCTATCTCTGCCATTTGGGGACACCACTGTGTCATATTTCATATGCCATCAGTCATTAAGTCCTTCGTATATGGAAAATACAAAGTTATATTTTCAAATTTGATTATAAAATTGTTCTAAAACTTATTTGTTATCTTTTCATTAAATACATATATTAAACTAAGTCTTTTTTTGTTTTTTTAAATGCTTTTAAAATAGATTGTACGATCAAAACACCACTCTTCTGTTGGGTTCTCAATGTAAGCCTTTATAAGCTTTTAAGAAGTTGAGACATTCAGAGCCTCACCGCTGCCTCCCGCCGCCCCCGCTCAAGTGTGCCTGCGGCCACCGCCCTCCCAGCTACCCTCCCAGCCGCTCGCTCGCACGTTTGTATGTTGGTAGAGGTATAGGCGGCTGAGATGGTAGTGAGAGAAAATCCCAATACAAAGGGGCAGGAGAGCGAACTAGAACTTCTCCAGCTATAAGCCTTGTGATACATTAGAGGGGGCGTCAGGGTACGCCTCGGGGTACGCGGCGGGGTACGCGGCAGGGTACGCTGGGGTTAGTCGGCGGGAGGCGGCGGGCAGTGGCAGGGGCGAAGGTTTCCCACTCAGACATTGGGACACACACCCCCGCCTTATCCCCGCCTAACCCCCACCTAACTGTTGGGAGGAGGACTTTTTTATGTTATATACGCCAAATGTATATAACATTTATATGACCGGCATATACATGTTGCACAGAGGATATTTCCTCTCATATACACCTGGTGTGAAATACAGCCAAGACGCGTTTGTATATAAAAGGAGACAGTCTTGTAGACGCCTCATACACTGGTGTGAAATACGGGCATATATATATGAAAACATGTCAATATTCAGCCGATACATGCACTTCTGCGATGGCGTATATAGCAGTAAACTGGTAGCTTTCACGCGGTGTAGATACAGATGTTCGTTCACGTATGCATCCCTCTGTTCTTTGACTCTAGATAGTGCTTTGCTACTGTTTTTAAATTTCTTTGGTAATTAATTTGTATATAATAGTATTAGTATATATCCTAACATTCTAGACACTCTTTTAGAGGTACTTAGAAGAAGTGTAGTTGTGTCTCACCTCATGTCTTGTCTTGTGATCGTCATATTCCGTGTGCATCTCTCTGTTGCTCAAGTAACTCCCGAACCATTTTAATAAATCATTATTTAGTCTAGCTTCTGACAATTTAAATAGAAGGCTGTGATCCAGGCAATCCAATGACTTTCTGATGTCTATATTGGCGGCGATTGATGGTTTTTTTTTCTGTTTTCAGCTTCACACAACCACATTAATAATTGTAAAACTGCCCCTCCCTTTCCCCTGCATTTTCTAAACCATATTGTGCTATGTTAAATAATGCGGTGTTCTCTAACTTTTGATAGAAGAAGTCATGCATTACTTTTTTTTAAGATCTTACCTAACACAGGCAGAACACAGACAGGACGCCAATTGCTCACTCGTTCCAGCTTGCCCTGTTTGGGTAGTGGAGTAATCCTTCACTGCTTCCACCCAGATGGGAAGACATTCTCGTTCATACACTTTTTTATCAGCCCTGTAAAAAAATCAATACTTACTTAAACTATCTTTTTTTTTTTTTAGGAAATCAGAGATTAGGTAATATACTCCTGAGGATTTATGTCTTTTACCCACATAGTTACTAGTTTTGATATCTTATCAACTGAAAAGTATTTTCTGAAAAGTATTTTCATAATTTCTTGTTTGGAAGTTTGTGCAATTATTTAGTTCTTCATTTAGTTTGATCCCTATACAGCAAAAATAATTGTTGATGTGTTTGGCACGATTTTCTAGTCTAAACTGGTTCCCCTCATGGTCCTGCAAGCAGACTGCTTGTTTCCCCAATAAAAGTTTTATCATTTTGTTGACCTCCTTCTAATAATTTCTGGGATTGTTTGCATGTTCGAGAAGTTTTTGCTTCATAGAGGCTTTTTTCACCGCATGGATCAGCTTTGAAATCTCTGTTGTTCTTGATCTTACTTCTAGTTCTAGTTTCATGGCTGCAGCTGCACTCAAGAAAACTTAAAAAAAAATGAAATGGATCAGTCAAAACATCAGTGAACGTGTATAATTGTGTAATTTGTATTTACAGTTTCTTACCATGACGACCAGAGAGGATGACGTCATTGCCAGCCGAGACGCAGGGAGAGACTCGGAGAAGGTCTCCTCACCACCTGGACGTCCACCTTCTCCATTTCTCACCGCAGGACTGTTCTCCAAACTCACATTCTGGTAATATGAAGAGACGTCACGAGTTTGAGTCTGAGTTTATTTATGTCACACATTTTGTTGGTTCAGTAATTTCACGAGTCGAAGACGAGTGACAATACGAAGCCAACAGAATGCGTGACATAGATAACCTCAAACTCAAACAAGTGGCGTCTAGATTTTATCCTACCCCGTTTCCACATTTTTTCGGCATCAGAAAGAAGTGACATAAACAACACTTTATGTCACACCCGTGACATAAAGAAATTCCATGTTAAGCCTATAGAGTTTTTTTATTAGGGGTAGGATAATACTTCTTTCCTCTGTGTCTGGTCTAGAGCAC
The DNA here is from genome assembly GCA_950022655.1 of Alentia gelatinosa. Taxonomy (NCBI): domain Eukaryota; kingdom Metazoa; phylum Annelida; class Polychaeta; order Phyllodocida; family Polynoidae; genus Alentia; species Alentia gelatinosa. Next base: position 62,883,572 of record OX465587.1, on the reverse strand, counting down.
CGGCATTATTTCTAAGGCGTTGTTTACCTTCGGCATCGGTTTGTTTTAGTGTCAATTTTACAGCATATTTATCACATACAGACACAGTAAGCATGTTTCTGTACATTATTATAAACCTTTTGTCAGACAGCTATGAAATACTGCCCACTGCAGTATAAATTATGTTTGGCCTCACTGTGATTCAGGAACGAGCTGGAATCGATGACTTAGAAAGTAAATAAAATTATGTTTTCTCATTAATTCTATGTATATAATCATAAGAAAATTTAGTGACTGAGTCCATAGGGATGTCATTCTCGGTCTTTTGTTGAATAAAATATGTCCCTCTGCCTCCAGTGTCAGGACATATTTTATTTTACAAAATACCTCAAACAGGCATCCCTATGGACTTAATAACCACAGTTTCTGTTATTCCTGAATTTTAATCAGAAATATTGCGAGTTAGTTGATGTAGAGTAATTGCAGGCTACTCATGTCCTTCGACAGGTGGATGGGGAGCCTGGTGCTTGCGGCCAGGAGAAGACCGCTCAATGATGACGATGTGTACCAAGTACCTTCCTGGGCTGCGGCAAAGGAAACTCTCTCTGATTTTGAAAGGTAGCTCTATAGTAGAGAACAGGGTACACATTATCAAATATGCTAATGTGCAGATAGAGTTGAACTATAAGTCGAAATATTTTTTGTATTGTTCTCCCCCATTTGAATTAACCTCTGTATTGGTCAATTCGTTGTGGGATAACTTTTTTTGGGTTATATTTTTTTAGGGTCACTTGCTCAATAATCGCGTTGGCACGTCCAGCTTATATAAATCAAAATAAATCTTCTATTTATCATTTACCTATGCTGGTAACATCTGCTTAGGAGATTGATGAACACAAATTTTGTGGAAGTGTTTCATAAATGTTTTCATTTTGAAGGTATGTACTCGCTTCGGCAGTACACATACATTTTGAATGTCTGTTTTCATTTGTTGTTCATATTTCCAACAGCGAACAATCCTAAATTGCCCGATAAGTGACCCTTGTTCACAAGAAGTGTCTGCGGGATGCAATGAATTGCAACATAACGCTTACGCTCCTTGTGAGAATCTGAGAACCCACTTCACTGCCACCAGCGGTCAGGAGGGAAGTAACATAAAAAACAAAAACAAAAACACCTGAGAGACTTACTGTTTGTTTAAAGTGGAACATATGTTGATCTCTCTATGAACTTTTGATTGATATGTTATAATGTGGAGAGAGGTTTATTGAAACACTAAAAACACGGCCCGGCAGTGTATATTTCATGGAGGTGCTCCACCGGTGAAGGGGGCGTGAGGTCGAACACAGGCAGGTGTTTCACAGTAGTGACCATCAGGGATAGTGACTGTTTCCGTGGCACGGTCGAATTTTCTTAACTGCACATGTATGACACAGCTATATCCAAATAGGCCTTAGACCATCTAAATGCTGAATTGTACCTTTACATAAAGTGTTATATCAATGGCATTTGCACCAAGTGTAAAGGGTAGATGGAGCATTCTAAATAGGTCATTGATTTTGATATGGGAAAGTGAAATCCATTTGATATGTGCTGTGCAGCCCTTACTTGCATTGTCAAGTATACACAGATTTGATTGTGCATTCATTCAATTTAGTCGTGTGTTTCAACGATGTAGGGTGTACTTAGGGAGGCACATTAGAATTGCCCTATAACCCATGATTAAGTATTGTAAAAATATCATTAGTCCAACAAGTCTTAAAATTGTATCCAATGTTAACACACATCTACAAACTTATCTCTTTCCCTTAATGTAACACAGTGGTATGTATTAACAGTATTATAACTGAGACTGTGTTTGTTTGTTTTGCCCCTGCTTGGAGAGTGAGCAGGCTGTGGAATGTATGACGTAGTTCCAGCCACACTGGGCTGGGGTAGATAGAAAGTAGCGCGAGCCCTCACGAGCAGTTGCTCCCCGACACTCCGACAGACGACATGAGTGTCCTGTAGCATCATCACAGGTCACATGTAACTTGTATAACACAATGAGAAGTACCAACACATTTATTCAAAGAACCTGTTGAGTTGTGTTCTGTGGGACATTAACCACTGGTCAAAGACCATGTTATTTGAGGTGCTGCTTGCCATGTTGCTCCTAACGTATCGTACGTTTTGATAACAAACTAAATTTAGGTCCTCATGTTTCAGCCGCTGGACTGGCCTGTCAGGGGAGAAACAGAAGAAAAAAGGTCAGCTATTGTTACAGCTAATTCTCCACTTCAAATGGAAGATCACGCGTGTGCTGCTGGTGTTCACAGTCCTCGTAAGTCAAAGAGCATTATTGCTGCTGCGTATCCCACAGCATATTGTAAAGTCAAAGCGAGAGGCTGCAACAGCGAGCCGCACTTTGAATCAAAGCAGCAGCAAAACCGCTACCAATACCCAATAGCGAGCGGCACCTCCACCTCGACAGCGACGCTTCAAGTGCCATTGTTAGCTCTCACTTTGGCAGTGAGTACTCTCGTTTAGCACCCTCCCGACTTTTGAAACAGCTCCCTGGATTAAACCCAAATGCCTATTAACGCTTTAAGGGCGCATGATGCCTTGAGGCATCATCCGGCCCAGGGCGAATGATGCCCTGATGCATCATTTATCACAAACATACAAATTCGTATTTAACAAGGAAATAGGGCAGCAATATTAATCAAATCTTTACAGAATGTAGGTCTAACACCACAAATACTATTTCTATTCAAAAGGAAAAAAAACTATTAAGATAATGTTTCATATCACGTGATTAAACATTCAAATTATGAGTTTTAACATCATGTCCCCATCCCCTAGCGGGACAAACTCCCACCACCACCGTCCTTACGGGGGTAGCTCAGCCACTGGCACCCGTCATTAAAGGGTTAAATGATATTTTGCCCCACGTGAGGCTGGATGATAACACATACCAAATGATAAACTACATCCTGGACAACCTTTTCCGTTCTGAGTAGGATAAAACGTGTCGTGGGCATCAGCAGTATCGTCCGTACAAAATACTGTACAGTTGTAGTATAATTGACTAATTTCCAAGTATGTGAAAATACATTTCCTATATTAATGCTGATTAACACCTATATACATCAAGTGATGCAGTGCTATGTCTAAGACATAATGTCATTCGTCTTCGACTCATGAAATTATGGAGCCAACAAAATGTGTGACATAAATAAACTCAAACTCAATCGAGTGGCGTCTAGATTTTATCCTACCCTGATTCCACATTTTTTCAGCGTTAGAAAGTAGTGACATAAACAATACTTTATGTCACACCCGTGACATAAACAAATCCCATGTTAAACCTATGGAGTTTTTTTATTAGAGGTAGGATAATATTTAGAACATACCATTGAGTGTAGATGCGGCTGTGGTTTGTTTCACATGCCCACATTGTAGTACCGTGCGGCTGTGGTTTGTTTCACATGCCCACATTGTAGTACCGTGCGGCTGTGGTTTGTTTCACATGCCCACATTGTAGTACCGTGCGGCTGTGGTTTGTTTCACATGCCCACATTGTAGTACCGTGCGGCTGTGGTTTGTTTCACATGCCCACATTGTAGTACCGTGCGGCTGTGGTTTGTTTCACATGCCCACATTGTAGTACCGTGCGGCTGTGGTTTGTTTCACATGCCCACATTGTAGTACCGTGCGGCTGTGGTTTGTTTCACATGCCCACATTGTAGTACCGTGCGGCTGTGGTTTGTTTCACATGCCCACATTGTAGTACCGTGCGGCTGTGGTTTGTTTCACATGCCCACATTGTAGTACCGTGCGGCTGTGGTTTGTTTCACATGCCCACATTGTAATACCATGCGGCTGTGGTTTGTTTCACATGCCCACATGTAGGACCGTGTATGCTTCCCCTGACCTAGCTTTCCTGCATTTCCTGAAATGTGTTCGGACAGCAGGCAGATCAGAAATCCTCTCTCTCAGTTCAAGGAGATTCGGCATGACTTGGGGGTCCATCAGCCAGACATTAATATATATCTCAACGTTTAGGATCAAATTTTGTATAATGTTGACAGAAGATAATAAATGTGCAAAATACAGCAAAAAACAGTAAAACCCCACTTAAGGGGGCACCCTGCTTAAGAAAACAGTCTGCTTGGAACCCCTTAGGCAGGATTTTAAAATATCAGCAACATTTTTCAGTACATATAAATCAAGCATATGAAAAAGGGCTTAGGTCAAACTACACAAAACTCAAATTTTGCTCTTTTTAGTTTGGAATATGCCACAAATCACCAATTTCGATGGATGAAAGTTAACATTTGAAAATCACCAGGTGGCGCCACCGTGAATTGTAGGATATGCCTTTCAGCATTTGAAATGTTCCTTTGCCTTATCTCGTTAATGATTTGTAGGGGACCTGCAGTCGTCCATTAGCCGTTGCCGCGCTAAGAAGATGCCGCCTCCGCTATTTTCGGCACAGTGTCAGAACCAGTCCAACTGGGTTATCTGGCCATCTGGCAGTACCGAGAGTATAGGCTGGTTTTGTGTTGGTAAGAAAGGTCCCAGCAAAATTGACTGGTCAAATGGGTACCAGACTGACACAGGTAAACCAGTGGGGACCCAGCAGGGTTCTGCACATGCCCAGTGAGGCCCACCAGGTGTATATAAGAGGCCTGCTGAAGCTCAGCTGAACACACTGGGGGTGAGGGACTACATGCGGTCCCTCCACGCGGCTCTGACTCTGTTCCCTGCCGGGGTAGACCTTCGGGTCCCCTATTGACGGGGTTCGGAGAGTCCCGGATCTCTAGAAGGAGGGGGTTGACTTTCAGGACCTCCCTTTGGATGGAGTCCGGGATCCCGGGTATCAGCAGGGCTGTGAGACTGTCCATGATCCCGGGTATCAGCAGGGCTGTGAGACTGTCCAGGTCTCCCCTGTATGATCCCGGGTATCAGCAGGGCTGTGAGACTGTCCATGATCCCGGGTATCAGCAGGGCTGTGAGACTGTCCGGGTCTCCCCTGTATGATCCCGGGTATCAGCAGGGCTGTGAGACTGTCCAGGTCTGCCCTGTATGATCCCGGGTATCAGCAGGGCTGTGAGACTGTCCGAGTGTCCCCTGTATGATCCCGGGTATCAGCAGGGCTATGAGACTGTCCATGATCCCGGGTATCAGCAGGACTGTGAGACTGTCCAGGTCTGCCCTGTATGATCCCGGGTATCAGCAGGACTGTGAGACTGTCCAGGTCTGCCCTGTGTGATCCCGGGTATCAGCAGGGCTGTGTGACTGTCCAGGTCTCCCTTGTATGATCCCGGGTATCAGCAGGACTGTGAGACTGTCCAGGTCTGCCCTGTGTGATCCCGGGTATCAGCAGGGCTGTGAGACTGTCCAGGTCTCCCCTGTATGATCCCGGGTATCAGCAGGACTGTGAGACTGTCCAGGTCTGCCCTGTGTGATCCCGGGTATCAGCAGGGCCGTGAGACTGTCCAGGTCTCCCCTGTATGATCCCGGGTATCAGCAGGACTGTGAGACTGTCCAGGTCTGCCCTGTATGATCCCGGGTATCAGCAGGGCTGTGAGACTGTCCAGGTCTCCCCTGTATGATCCCGGGTATCAGCAGGACTGTGAGACTGTCCAGGTCTGCCCTGTATGAGCCCGGGTATCAGCAGGGCTGTGAGACTGTCCAGGTCTGCCCTGTATGATCCCGGGTATCAGCAGGGCTGTGAGACTGTCCGAGTGTCCCCTGTATGATCCCGGGTATCAGCAGGGCTGTGAGACTGTCCATGATCCCGGGTATCAGCAGGGCTGTGAGACTGTCCAGGTCTGCCCTGTATGTTCCCGGGTATCAGCAGGGCTGTGAGACTCTCCATGATCCCGGGTATCAGCAGGGCCGTGAGACTGTCCAGGTCTCCCCTGTGTGATCCCGGGTATCAGCAGGGCTATGAGACTGTCCAGGTCTGCCCTGTATGATCCCGGGTATCAGCAGGGCTGTAAGACTTTACACATCTGCCCTGTATGTTCCCGGGCTGAGCAGACGATGCTCGGTGGCTGTGGTAAAACACGGCTGCGGGTTCGCGGGTTGGACCAGCACCGGGATGGCGTTCTGGACCCAAACTGTGGTGGTGCTCTGGATGAAGTTCGGCTGTACCCGACACCCAGCCACCACAGACTTATATAGCCTGTAAACAGCTATGGTCGTGTATGCCATTCTCTAACTCACATATGAATTTTCAGGAGGTGATGAGGTTCATTCAACCGATACTTGTAGCTACATTAGTTGTTCGACTGAGTGAAGAGAAGGGCAATTTAGACCCTCTGACCTATGTGTACTGGGCTGGAATAGTGGTCTGCTTCATCGTGGTTTGTTTTATCACTCACCACATGTACTTTCAATCTGACGCTATTGGAATGGCGATGAGAACAACATGCTCAGCGATGATCTACAAAAAGGTAAGTGAATACTCAAAGGAATCACATCAAGGCATGTTTAGTATTTCATTTAAATTCTGATTATTCTGATTAGATTGAGTATAGCAGGACATATTAGTTACAAATATAATGAATGATAAAATAGTTGAAAGAATGAGACCAGTGAATTTGATACCGCGACCACTGTCGTGGTTGGTGGACCACAGTTCCCGACAAGAGGCTACGACAAGGCCACGACAGGCTGTGACATGAAGCTTGTCGGGGGCCTGTCAGGGGCCTTCCGACCAGGTTACGACAAAATCGAACATGTGTCGTGGCGTGTCGGGAGGTTGTCGCAGAGGTCTAAGATAGAATATTTAGGTGGAGCATGCACTTCCCGACAGGCTGCGACAAGGGGTCACGACAGCTCCCCTCCTCACAACAATACTGCGACAAGGCACCAATTGGAACTTTCTTGTCGGCGCATGTCGCAGCCTTGTCGTGGTTGGTGGACGCCCCCTCTTACTCTAACCCTATCCCTAACTTTAACTTATCCCTAACCTTAGGGGCCCCTCTCACCTATTACGATTTAGTCTATGATTAACCCTTTGGCCTCGTCGGCGACAAACTGAAAATTTGTGGAGTTGTCGCCGACGAACTAGTCAATTAGTCAGGTTTTGCCGCCGCCGAACTTGCAGAACGCTACGACGCCCTACAACAAAAATCTGTTAATCATAGAGGGTCTACGAAATTCAAACATGTTTGAATTTCGTAACCAGTCATAGGCCATCAGAAGGTTAATTGCAGAGCGTGGCGGGTTGTCACTGCAATTAGGGGCTCCTCCCACCTACTACGACGGGCTACGACGGGCTACGACGGGCTATGATTAATTGTTAATAGCCATTGTTAGTTCATAAAGCAGTCACCATTTCTAAATTTTATTTATTTATTATTTGAAATGACACATACAAAATGCCTGGAGGTCTCGTCAGGCCTTACATGGCAGTGCCTCCAGGCATCTGTAAGACTGTGGAGAGATTTACACCATTGAATTTAATGAATAAATCACTTATAAAGCACTCAAGTCCCCCTCAAGTCATTCGCCCTTATCTCAGGGCTGTGAAGGCAGCCCCTAGGCCCCTGCTAAATTTCCTGGTTTTATTTTCATAATGATATTCCTATCCCTGCATTACCAAACTTGCACTGTAGTAAAGACTGCCATTCCTCAGATAATCTCCTCAAGGAATCAACAGCCAATGAGGGATGACCAGTCTCGGTCTGGTCTGTCGCACATGCCAGGAGGGCCGTTTGCGCTCACGATATTAACAACTTTAGGGGGGCGTCCACCAACCACAACAAGGCTACGACAAGAGCAGACAAGAAAGTTCCTATCGGCGCCTTGTCGCAGCCTTGTCATGAGAAGAGCAGTGTCGGAACAGCGGTGTTGGGGCATGTCGTAGATGTTGCTGGTTGCAAGAAAAAAGGCACCCATGGTTCCGACACACTACGACAGTGATATCGAGGAAACCACAACACTCCACGACAAAGGTCCAGTCGTAGCAAAAATTCAATATTGTCATAGCCTTGTTGGAAGGCCACCGACAAGCTTCCAGTCGCAACCTGTCGTGGCCTTGTCGTAGACTCTTGTCTGGAACTAGGGTCCACCAACAACGACAAGGCTACGACATGCTTTCCATTCGTAGGCCTGTCATGGACCTTGTCGGAAAGCCATTGTCGTAGCCTTGTCGTGGTTGGTGGACGTCCCCCTTTAGAGTGTCATTGTCAGAGCACCCTGCCCCCATGTGGACAGTCCAGGAACTACAGTGAGCGATAATGAGGGTAGACATGCCATTCACTACATGCCCATTATACTGTCTCCATCGAGACACGGAGGAGTTGCTACAAAATGGCAACTGTTCCAATCCAATTTATGATACTAATAAATGGGACACTTTTGTTGATTGATCTCTTCACATAGAAACCCATATAATAATAAGTGGTGACACCAGAACTTATCATGGGGTGTGTCTTTGTATCAATACCAATTATCTTTTCCAGGCGCTCACGATGAGCAATGGAGCCCATCGCCTGCATACATCTGGCCACATTGTTTCCCTCATGTCCACCGACGTGGAGTCATTTATCAACGTAAGAACAAATATGTAACAAACTTCACAAAATAGGATTTGTAACTTCAAACAAAGCTATCAGTAAGATACATACTTAGTAATATAAACTTAAAAGCAGCCTCAAGCCATGTAAAATAGCGTTTACCAACACAGAAAGGTTTTGTCAGGTATTGCCTATAATCTCCTAGATAATATATACCTATCAGAACTATAGATTATTCTCTATCTGGAACTAGTGCAGTTGATACAAATAGTTAATACAAATACCGCAAATATATTTTAAGTTTGCCTTATAAGGGATTGCCACGAAGCGGCTTTGTAAATCTGTAGGGGTGCACTTTTGAGCTTATCTGAGTTGATTTACGCAAGTATGGTTAATACACAGTATTAACAGAAATTGAAATGATTAGTACTTCCGATGCTTGATGTGGGTTTTAACTTTTTCTAAATCTTTTAAGAGATTAGAGAATGTCCTCCCTTATGATTGGCTAGGACAAGTCACATGATAAGTGCCGGGACTATAAAGTTGTGCCTGTGACCGACATCTTGTCAATCCTACAGCAAAGAGAGAGCAAGATGTCTGCCTACTGCTGGAGCTTTCATATACAGAGATCATCTGGCATGTAATTGTATTTAGTTTGGGTTTCTGTAAATTCTAAGCACAGCTTTCAGTAGGTAGATCTAGAATATTCGACCATTGTCCTGCTGCGATACAGTGCTAGTTCTACCATCTAGTCCTGGTTAGGTTTTCAGGCACACATCCCGGATCGACCAGAAAACTAACAAATGAATGAAATAATTGATATGATTTAATATTTTGTTTTTATATGTTGATGCCCTTATATGGCCACCCAAAGTAACAATGTGGAACCCCACCCCCTATATTCTACTATATAGAAAGGTTCCCTTTTCCTGAATCGCGTATAAATCATGGCTGTCAAGTAATGTCTGGTATCAACAAAATTCTTCTTGTGTCAAACCAACATTAAGAAGTGATAATTGTATAAAACATTCATATCTATGTACCAATAACATAATTTGAATTAAATGACACCAAAATTGTGACTTGCAATGTCTTAGAAAATGACTAGCAATGAATCGAGAAACTGAATGGGAGCTGCCATTGTTAAGCAACGCGCTATCAGAATGTTTTTTTCTGACATTATTTCTGCTGTGTATTTTCCCCGCAATTAGCGACCGATAAAAGGCTCTCTACCCCTCTACCTGACTAATTGTGCCTGGCCCACTGGGCCGTATGCTGTAATACGGCCCAATTTCCTGCGCCCAAATTGAATTTCTAATGGCCATTAAAGTTATTTCCTGTGAATTTATCTGAAACATTTGAAGGTGTATGAAAAAGGAGAAACCAATTCTTGTTTAATCTGATAATTGATTCTCACTACAAACATTTAAATATCCACTTCCACTTAATGTTCGCTTGCTTTTTCAGTTGATTAAGGGATCGCCTGGACTCTTCTTTGGGCCTTTTTGGATTATTGCTTTCTTTGCCAGCCAAGTCGACAAACATTGGATTTCAGCTTTTGTTTTCGTAGTTGCCACCAGCATAGCAGTTGTTGCATTGTGTCTCAATGCAAAAACAATGGGGAAACTCAGGTAACGGTTCTGATTTGATCATTTTACATTAATGAATAATGAAATGTTATTTTATCATACATAAGATTGAAAAAAAATCATACAAATATACAAATCTATATACAAGTTTTTACAGGAAATTGTGCAAATATGAGTAAACAATTTTTGAGACGAATTGATAATTTGAGGTTGCACTTCAGCCGTCAGTATATTATTCATCTGATGATGAATGATAATAAAATAACATTGCCATAAACAGTTCCCCATTTACTTTCTAGGTTCTTTTTAACTGCCAAGGTTTTTATTCACCTTTCAATCTTCATTTTGTTACATTTTATAGACTTATGAACTAGTCCGAGTATGTTTTCATACATTAGTTATCATTGGTCATTCTTTCCTTTAAAAAAACAACAAATTCTTTGGATATATTTATTATGATTTGGGTTTAGAACAGAATCTTATCTGATGTGTCTAAAACGCCTTACTAACACTTTCCCTGACACAAAGGGAGTTGCCAGCCTTACACTTTCTCAATGCAGGAAGTCTATTAATATAAAGAGTACAGAAACGGATTAGTATGTAGAGATAAAGTAGTCCTTACAATCAATCCATCTTGGTTTGCAGATTGGAGAAGGAGGCACTAACAAGTAAAAGAGTTCACTTCATGAGTGAAGTTATTTCATCAATGAGAGTGATTAAAATGTACTGCTGGGAAAGGCCATTTGCTGCCCTAGCAAAAGAACTAAGAAAGTAAGTACTGGTACATGTATATATAGTGATATTTTGAAGGTAGAACATTAGCACAATATTGTGACTTTTAGTATGAGTGATCTTATTGGATCACACAATCATATACCCTGCCTAAAGGTTAGAGTGGTCACATAGAGCTTGAGCTTGCTGCAAAAAACTACCCCTTTGCTATCTGTGTGTCAACTATTAGACAATGGTAAAGGTACAGAGGGCCAGTGTTTCAGTGTTTTAAATGCATGCCCAACTGACCATGACCAATCACTAGAGACTGAAATACCTCATTGACCCACTGGTGCTTCATGTATTTGGACCTTAGAAAGGCAGTTCTAGAAATGGAAAGTTGATTTGGTGTAAGTGGTTTATAGAAATGACTTGTATACTGAATATAACCCAAACCTTTCAATTGTTACTTTTTACATAATTCTATGCTCATTTATCAAAGAAGAACACACCTTATGTCCCTAGTTGTCCACCTACACGATTAATAACAAGTCTAGTGCACTAAAATTGACAAGACAAGCCATAATTAATCAATAATGTGACAGAACAGGTAATCATATGGAAATCCTGGGTAGACCAATGCCATCTATATAGCTCACTAATTTCTATGCTGTTTATTGTTTGTGATTTCTGAGGATAAATAATATAATTATGACTGATTAAAGTTAATCAATATGAAATGAACAACCAAGAAACTTGGTGATTTCCCGTTATTGTTGTTGTGATTATTTTCATTGGAGATTCTGGTTATTCAGAATCTTCTGTTGGTAAAATATAGAAGGTCTATACATTTTCTATGGCGACTCGGTGATAGGCAGATAGTAAATAATCATACACGTTTTATCATTTATGCCAGAAAGAGAAAGAATAAAGTAGCAATTCTGATGCTAAAATCAAAGTATGTAGTAATCAATCCAAGAAAGTGTTAAATTTCCAGTAGGTTCTCAGGTAGTTAGCTCTGACACTATAGAAAAAGTATATCCACTTTTAGAAAGTATCATCTATATTTTATTGCCACTAGAAACGTATGCACTCTTGAAAGAATATCATTGTTGGTTTTTATGCACCTAACTAAGATTGATAGATAATTGTAAATCACCATTGGACTATGGCACATACACAAACTAGTGGTGGTTAATTACATGTGTAGTAGTCTGCCGGTTCTAAGTTGAGCTGGTCACTACCTGAGATTAGATTGGTCTCTCTGGTGGAGTGAGACGAGTGCTACCCTATGAGGTTTCCCGCATAGGCTGGTTCGGTAAACTTTCAGAATATAAGGAGAGGCTGGATCTACAACTTAACAAGTCTACAGATACAAAACCAGACTTTGAGCACTTCAGGTATATGTTTCTATTATACCTTTCAATATCAGAACAGTAACAGTTGGCTAGCACGGAATGTGCTAGGTAGCGTCAGGTGATTTGATCTGTTCACTCACCCACTGAAAGGCTTCCGGAGAAACCTTACCAGTCTGTGAGGCTCCAAGCAGTTGGCTCGATGGGGAGGAACGTACTAGTAACCTGCCAACCTGCTGCGGACTCAGCCTATATATACAGACTGAGGTGATCTGGGTGACCCCGTAGCATTTGCATACAAGGGTCTGCCGGGTTTACTGTACATCAGGGATTGGCACTCGCGTCACCTATCGTAAAGCAAACCAACCACTACTAGACTACCCTGACCCCTACACATGCATATCAGCATTGAATGTGCATGTTTAATCTCCATTTATGGCTCTTAAATTGCACTGAAACAAAACAGAATACATTTTATTTACTACAGCCAACCCTCAGAACTTCCACTTGAATAACCACCACCATTATTGTCAATACATTTTAATGAAAGTGAGAAATTCATGTTTATTATCCCAACTAGGTCTGAAATGATGACAAACACTAAACGCCTGACACGGGCAGGAATATCTACTGCTGTTGCTTTTTCATTACCAAACACAATCACTTACCTGATACTCGTGGTACAATCTTTCACCGGCTACCCCATCACTCCAGCCGTAAGTATGAGAAAAACAATAAAAGAATAGCACTCAAAACTATCAATACACTAATCATAAATCTATTTGTATAAAATGTAATTGTTATTAGATATAGATAAATAGTCAAATCAGAATTAATTTGACTATTTTGATGAATGGAAACAGAACTATATTGGATTATAGCGTGTTTTTTTTTGGTAAGAAAATGACTGCACCAAGATGTTGCCATCTTGTAGCAGCTCCTCCCTGTCTTGATGTTGACCGTACGGCAGCCATGTAGTGAATGGCATGTTAACCCTCATTATCACTCACTCTAGTTTCCAGTCTACCCACATTGGGGCAGGGTGCACTGACATGATAACTGAGCTGTCGGTGATATAAGCAGCCCTCCTGTCATATGCGACAGACTATCAATCCTCATTGGTTGTTTGTTTAACAGCAAATCACAGCATAGAAGTTGCAAGCTCCACCCGCAGCAAGATGCCACCTGCTGGCTTAATATAAGCTGATGAACCTGTCATAAAAGTCAGGTTCTTGACTCATAGTAGTACATAGTACATCTGTGTTTGAGTTCTTACCCCCTCCTTCTTAAGGTGTGCACCAAGCTTTACAGGATGTCCTTAGTTAGAATTATGATGGTCAAACGAGAATGAACTTCATTGTGAATAAATGATTGTTATTTTTATTGATTCAGAATTTCCTGTTAAATACCACTGGCTTGATTGAATAGAAAACATGCCTTATATATTCTAGGATAGATAAGATGATTCAACGAAAAAATGTTTATTAAAGATTATATCAGAAAAGTATAGATTTTACAAGTTTACAGCATGTTCAGGGGCTCATGACGAGACAATCAACCAAGTCTCACATCAATGAGGCAAACCCAGTCAATAGACAGAATCACAAAAAGTATACTATTTGCTCCTAGAAGTGTTATCATTTTTACAGACAGACTGTTTATTGATAGTATATTGTAATCGAATGATAAGTTATACCAGCAGACAATATTGTGTACATATGAATTAATTATTTACCAACCACCCATACTTAAAGAATTATTCCTGTGATTATTGTTAATGATCAATGGAGAAACTGAACGGAGGAAATAGAAGTGTACCCGTATACCTTGACGAACACTCTATGTTGTCATACCCCTGACTGCGGCGTATTAACTTGTGTCTTCTTACCCAGGTTAATCTTAGCTGGATCTTCTCACCCGTATTTTATTCCAAGCTGAAAACTCTAAATCATTTCCCTCATGACTCCTTGCATGGTGCACTGCATTACATGCCACACTGCAATGCAATAATGCAATAGATATAATGCAACATATTAACACTCAATTATACTCTTGACCTTTTCTCTATGACACTCTTTCAGAATACTATTTTCATAGTTGGAGCTATCAAAGCAATGCAATTTGTGATATGCCACTTACTTCCATTTGCACTGATTGCAACCTTCGATGCGCTCGCCTCTTCAGAGAGAATACGGGTACTTGATTTCATTTACACCCTGCTTATAATAACCTGCTTGTTAAGTGGAATTCACATGATGAGATTCATGAACCTCACAGGGTGTTTATCTGAGACAAACCCTGCTGAGATTCGGTACCCTGTCAAATGGATTCACACGATGGGATTCATGAACCTCACAGGGTGTTTATCTAAGACAAATACTGCTGAGATTCACGTACCTCACAGAGTGTTTGTCTGAGACAAATCCTGCTGAGATTCTGTACCCTGTTAAGTGGAATTCACACAGTGGGATTCATGTACCTCACAGGGTGTTTATCTGAGACAAATGCTGGTGAGATTCTGTACCCTGTAAAGTGGGATTCACATGATGGGATTCATGAACCTTACAGGGTGTTTATCTGAGACAGATCCTGCTGAGATTTTGTACCCTTTAAAGTGGGATTCACATGATGGGATTCATGAACCTTACAGGGTGTTTATCTGAGACAGATCCTGCTGAGATTTTGTACCCTGTCAAGTGGGATTCACATGATGGGATTCATGAACCTCACAGAATGTTTATCTGAGACAAAATTATCTGAGACTAAGTACCCAACCTAGCCCAACGTGTGACTCCCGCTTTAGATTTAAACTTGCCAGTTATATTTAGAAGTATCTAGGCTACAATCTTATCTTCATCCCATCTCTGGTCTCTTATTCCCGTAGACTTCATGTTGAGAACTCTTCTAACAGTTGTCTATTTGTCTAGAAAAGATGGGATTTTGTACAGATGACCCATAATCCAATGATCTAACGCTGACCAGTTCTTTTACCATCAGGAGTTCTTACTTGCTGAGGACCAAGTGAGAGAGCCTAGGCCCGAAGTCGAAACTCCATTGGCTGTCGAGGTGACACTTCAAAATGCATCTGCAGTGTGGGATCAAGAAGCGAAGGATTTAGGGGTATCACTTTTCAATATTTTCAATCTCTCTCTCTCTATGTAGTGTTAAGTGCTGAATTCACCAGACTAGGGGCTTTATTGGAAATTTCTGATGTCTTTGGTATGTATCAAAGAATATCTTATATGGTGAATTTTCTTGCATGATAAATCGTATTAGCGCCCAAAATTATCAGAAAAAAATGTGCGCTTCCACTGCCCGATAATCTTATATGATATTTCCCAATTTTCATTTCGGCAAGTTTTGGTTGCTCAGTGGAATGAGCGCTTAACCAATATCCCTGACTCAAATCTGCTGAGACTCAAAAACGGAGTTAGTGAGTAGACACCTGTCATCTTTTGTCAAGCCAAACTGTCGTACATTAATTTGGCGATCTCAGAAAATCATAACTAACGACTGCCGTTACTGAAAAAATAAGGCTATTTCCTTGTAACCTGGACACAACGCAGATAATCTGTGAGGACGTACTATATAGAGACATAGTGTGACTGAATGGAATCTGTTCAGAGATATTTTGATCAGAAATACTCCCCGAGTTAGTTGGGTAAAAAAGTCCTGTGACCGTGACTTCCGAACCTCCATATCTCACCTTGGTTGTCTAGAGGGAATCATTTTGATAAAATTCAGCTCCTATGACCCTCTTAGTAGGTAGGAGAAGACTCTGAAATAACGCGTTTTGAAAATTCACCCGAGGACGGCGCTGACGGCCAAAAACGGTCACCCACATAGATCTAGATGAGGTAGAGAGGCAAATAAGGTGTCATTTCCCACTAAGTGATGAACGGAATCAGTACTCCTGGTCCGTAAAAGTGAGACAGTTGCCCATATATAGTATAGTATATAGTAATAAAACGAAACTGGCAGTGTGTTTAGGTCTTACGGGCATAGGTATATAATTACGAGGTTAGTAGTCGAGCTTCTCTGTCATATAGATAAGGACATTCACCAACACAAAACGAATCCAACATTGTCGTAATTCGTTATCTTATCAATACTTCCTCAATGTTTTCAGCAAGAAGTATCTGCGACCATTAAGAACATAAACCTCACAGCATCCTCTGTAAGTCAGGTTTGAAACTTCTCAATTATTTCTGTGCTCTTTCATAACAAATACTTACCTGTTGAATTAGCTTTCCATTGTTGTACACTTAATCACACATTAATTTTGTTCTGAAAATGAATCTTTAATTTCATCTTCACACAGTACTTGATTCAATATCTTTTCATAAGGCATAGTTAAGATCTTTTAGAGAAGTTTTATTTGAAATCTGTTACTCTGTGAATGCACATGAGCTTATTATATAATAATCAATAATATTCGGAAAATAATGAACTCATTTGAACTAGGTAGTACTTATTTAGAACATCCTGACCATGCTGTACAAGCTACAAAACAAGATGACAATTTATGGTTTATACGGAACGAGACATCTAGGCCGAGTTCCTTACAAACCGTAAATTGTTATCGAGATTTGTAGCTTGTACAAACATGGTAGGTCGTTCTATATTTACTATATACCCAAAATTGATGAAAAAATTTGGTTTAATTTAGCCTAACAATTAAGCTATCCAATTTCTTCGAATGTTAACCTTGATAAAGGGCCCTTCAGCTCGAAACGCTGGTTCAATAAACAATGCCCACTAAAACTACTTGGCTGCCTTATGGTTGTACTGTCTTTCTACCAATCATCAATCAATACTTTAGTTAAATCGTATCAGGAAGTGTTCCGTATTTTCCTGTACGGAACACTGTTCCAAACAGTATTTTTACGTTATATGGCAAAATGGTGCATATTTACAGTATATAGGGCATGGGTATATAGTAACATGAATTACTACTAATAATCAACCAAGCTACCATCTCATAAGAACTGTAACAAGAACACCATTAATATCCTTTTGAGTACTTAGTGACTGATATGATGCTTCTGAATGATCAACTTGTAAAATTGTAGAAGCACATATTTGATTGTTCTCCCCAAATAGTTACTTTCTACTTTCAGGGATTACTTATTGGCATAACAGGAAAAATAGGAAGTGGGAAGGTAAGATGTCAATCGACAATACCGTTTCTATCATAATCCCATTGTGATAGTGTTATGTCTACATTAATTTGAATTATATACAACGGGAATAAACTGGGTCTGATAACATTCTCATGGGAGATGTTTTTTAGTTGTGGAAATCGTTGCTAGTGACCAGTTCGTGACTGTTTTGAAGTCATTGCATTTCATAATCAAATGATCTAAACATAGTGATTAGTTGCAGGTGCAGTGAATGCTTGGTCACCATTTGTGTTCCATAGTCATGGTCATAATAAATGCATTTTCTCGAAATTATCTCCAAAACAGTGACAAGGTCAGATTTGTCATATAGGTCTGATATTCATACCAAAATCTATCTAAATCGAAAGAAATTTTCAGCGAAGCATCTATATGCATGTCATAAATTTGTCCCAAATTTCATAATTTTACATTTATTATCGCATTCATAAGAAACGTTTCACCAAATCAAGTGACAACTACTGACACTGTTTACAACAAACTGCGCCGACCCCCATTTTCCATGATCAGAGCATGACAATTTCAGTAGTTCTTCGGGCGTAAATAAGTTTGTCCTATTTGGCATCATATATATACTCATTTTGTATGTCTCCTGAGCTAGATCAGTTAAGGTTATGTTAACACATATTTATGCCACTTTCCAATCAGTCTCTGCACCTAGGAAACAAAACTGTTTATTTTTTATGTTATCAAAATCTGCGATATATGGAAAATCAATATTGTATCATTAATTTTGATAATGAAATCTTTCTAAAACCCTACAGAATATCTCTTGAATTTTTCATGTATAATGAACCCAGCATTCTTTTGTTTTTTACCAATTTTGTTATAGATTTTTCCTTGAAAAACCCATTCAAATAAACTGTAGATATAAATGTTTTGATTCTTTATCCATTAAACAATTCTAGATTCTACCTTGAAACCCTTGCAACTAGCAATTTTAGATCCCCAGCTTAAAAATATCTACTGTCACAACATGTTAAGTACTACCCAGATAAATAGCATTCACACAAGTTCCATTGAGGTAGAACTCATACTAAATTCATGAATTCTATCCCCACTGAATTCAGAGTTCACTGTTGATGGCGTTGATTGGCGAACTGCCGCTGACAAAAGGATCTAAAACTCTCCGCGGGTCTGTGGCGTATGTTCCTCAGGAGTCATGGATGTTGTCTGAAACGGTGAGGAAGAACATCATTCTGGACAGTGAGTTTCAGGAGGAGAAGTATAACGCCATCATCGCTGCCTGTTCACTGGATCTGGTAAGATAGTAAATTTCTACATAACATCTTACAATGGGTGGTAACATTTTGAATCTAAAGTTAGTGCCTCTGGAGGGACAGTATGGAAAAACCTTTGATTAAAGATGGAGTCTTAAGCTTGGATTCAACTGAGTCACTGCCAATCACAGTCAATCACAGTACAGAGCTTGCTACCTCAATCCGCAGCAAGATGCCTCCTGCCATGTTTAAATAGTTCCAGTTGTCATTGAGGAATAATTGAAAATTATTGTTAATTCTGAGACAGGAGTGGGTTAGTCGAATATAACTTCACTAAGTGTGATTCAGCTTCATAAGCGAACTTTTACATAACTACTGGCGTCACCATAGCGTCACCACGTGACCAACGCCGACGCGCCAGTCTGCCGCCAATTTCAGAGGACACAACACGTATCTCCTCTTACAAACGATTTCCCAACCCAACCACACCTAAGACTAAAAGTCTAATTATGAAGGGGTACTAAATGACTAAACTACCTCCAAAGGATACTTTGCAGCCTGGACTGATTATTAAACCAGTCTCTTTAGTAATTTATTACTCATCTATACTTTGACCTTCAGAAATCACCTATATATCTAACTTTGTAATTATTTACCTATTATCCATAACTTGAACAATTGTTTTACAACTTTGCATTTGTCTTTTTTAATGTCTTATAATTATCATGTTCACAAAGTTAATATGAACATCATTTAATATCTTATGTAATAATGTTTATCCTGTAATAAAACATTATTAAGGCACTCCTGGTCTCCTCATAATTATAATCAGTCAAGTTCTTGACTCATAACAGTACTACATACTCATGTGTTTGTGTATTGACTTTCTTCATGACATTACATCATGATTACAAATGGATTATGATAACCCCGATTCATGATTATCAATAGATTAGAGGAGTTAAAAATAGTGGTTGTCCCTCGACTACTATATTGGTATCTGATGACGGTTGAACTAGCAATCACTCGGTGCCCTATATTTGGTTGTAAATGTAAATCACTGCTTGCTACAGGATCTGCAACATCTTCCCAAGGGAGACATGACACTTGTAGGTGAAAGAGGCCTCTCTCTGAGTGGTGGTCAGAAATCTCGGATTAATCTGGCCAGGTAAGGGACATTTCCACATCCTACCCCTCAACCATACGGATGGTGGACCCTCTCTGGGCAGTTATTTCCACATCTGAAAAATAAACAAATAAAATTAACTTTCAAAGTGATAAACAAGTTTTAATGATTTTAGACCTGTAAATTATCCTCTTTTGTAAATTGATCAAAATTGTAAAGATGTGAGGTAAAAAAGTTATTCATTCAACTGCTGCGGCCTGGTTGACCTTGACTTTTCTAGGCCCATATCCCCATATTGTTAGACATACACAAAATCTCATTCATAAACAAAACAAAAGCAGATGCATCAATACTGAAATCAAACAAACAAAAATTCTTTAATATTTAACTTCAATAATTCTGTTAAGAAGATGGCTCCGGTATAGATTCTTCTACTTTCACTTTGGCTGTACTGATAAACTGATCTCCCAAGCCAGGCCCTTCCATAGCACAGGCAGGACAAATTCACTTGTCTCAGTAATTATTTCAACTTTTATTTCGAATATTAACCACTTTTCAATGAGGATGAATATGTCTTTGAACATATTTCATGTAAATGAAATGTTATTACAAATTCAATCTGTAAGGAAATAGCAGAAGCATGGATATACTTCACTTTTCCTACTCCTCTCACAACAGATTATTAGTTTAGGTCATTTGTGAATCATATATTGCTCCTCATAATTCACTGATAATTTGCAGTCTAATTGGGCACTTTCAGTTTCAAAATTCTGCCGCAATCCAACTTCAATACCCTTTTTTTTGCACAATATACATTCAGAGATATTTTCTGTTCATTTTCACGGTAAAACAGGGCTGTGTATCAGGATGCAGATATTTACCTCCTTGACGATCCTTTCGCAGCAATTGATAACAAAGTGGGGAAGCAAATTTTCAACGAGTAAGTACCTTGAAATTTTGTCTGTGAACATTTGACATTGGACGTTATGCAGTCAGCAGAATGTATAGCTTGTTGCTGGTTGGTCAGACACCAACAGAGATATGGCACTTGCCAGGTACAAGCAGTGGCAACTGGCTGGTAACCGAGCAAGCAGTGTTTTGCACCTGGTCCGAGATTAAAGCAGAAAAAACTGGAAGATTTATGTCATGAACATCAGTAAATAACTCTCGACTAACACATAACAAGGCAATATGCGCAAAGCACTAAGCTACCTTAACATTTCCCCAGTTCAATGGCTGCGAGTTCTTGGCTGGTGCGGAACCAACATGGCGGAACTGCCAGGGAGAGGACTCGGCTGAAGGACTGGTCAAAACCATGTAAAACTTTACACAAACCTGAGTCTCCTGAACAACAGGGCACTGGGGAGGTGGTAGAACGTGAACCTCAACATACACCACAAACCTAATGGTTGTCTAAATGGACGAATTGCCAGACCTACTGACAGTGATGAACGAGACTGTTGGCGTGACAGTGGGCAGGCGGCTCTGATGGTGCCAGTGTTCCTTTCCAGTTCTGCTGTCGTCAGATGACGAAATAGACTGTAGGCAATTTTCAAATCATGAATATATGATGCAAAACAGATTCAGCACATGAATATCATCGTGGTTTGTGTAACATTACCGATGTGAAGGATGTTACTGGACCGGAGGTCTCTGATACGGTGGTGTGAACTCAGCCATTGGAGAAGGAGACCGTGAAGGAGTTATTCCTGCTTCGAGCAAATGCGGCTATGTCGAAAGTTCCAAAATTGAACAAGAATTTTAATAGGAATTCAATAAAGGGGTGTCAATATGTGCACATTGCAGATACACAGCAAAATGGAGTTGTGGAAATGTTAGCTGTCACAACTTATGTTTGAAATGAAGCAGTGGGTGAAGGAATGATGAAACTCACAACAAGGCCTCTGCTAAAGGGGGTGTTCTACTGGACCGACTGTCGCCGATTTGGTAGACAGACACTCGCCGATTCCTATCCGATGCCTTCTAGTTTCTCAAGTCTTTGATAATGGACATTTATTATACTATTATTATCAGTATAAAATACATTACGGTATGCGACCTTCCTCTTAAAGGCCCAGGAACAATCGATCGGGTGAGAAATCGGCCTGATGGAACACCCCCTTAAATTGAAAGTTTACATGGGTTTTGATTATTACAAATCTTATTCAGTCCATGGTGATGTCAGATTTCACTTTTACAAGGTAATACCTGCTAAAACAAACGTTGGACAAAAAGTGGAGTAATCTTTTATTGGAGGACAATCCTGTGACACCGGACTGTCTAGGGGGAGAAGATCTTACATATTTTATTCAATTGTGTATTTTTGAATCTATAGTGCTTTACCAGTTCCTTCCACTGCACGAACACCATCGTTTTACTTATGAATTCGCCCGGCGTATATAAGTAAGTATTTTGCGTATACAAGATAAACCTATTCCCTGTGTGCATACACCTCATCTGTCGGCGTATATATATGTAAGCGTGGCGAGAGGTAGCGGGGGTGGGGGGGTGGGGGGGGGGGGCATTGGGAGGGTTTCCCATTGTGGACACCTATACTTCTACCAACACAAACGGGCGGGAGAGGATATTTCCTATTGACAGGTGTGAAATACAGAAAAGACGCGTCTGTATATAAACACTGGGCATATATATATGAAAACAAGTCAATATTCAGCCAATACATGCACTTCCACGATGGCGTATATAGGAATAAAATGGTGGTTTTCATGCAGTGTTCACTCTATATCAATTTCAATTGGTTTTAAATCTGGTTTCCTCTTTGACAGATGTATCACTACAATGTTGAGAAGCAAATTGCGAATCTTAGTGACTCACCACATTCAGTACCTAACAAAGGTGGACACTCTGCTGATTCTTGAAAAGGTAACAACTGCAGCATTTTGGAAATTAATTAAGCTTGAAATAGCTACAAAGCAATTCATGTTTTGTAGCTTATAATGTATTTTCTATTGCCTTACTTTTATTCTAATTATACTTATCTTAAATATTGCTAGGCGTTTGATTGTTGTTTCTGGTATTATCTACAATGTAAGGAGTGACATCCATGCTATTTTATTTGTATACTTGTATTATAAGATTGAGTAGGAAGAAGTGACAAATTCCACTGACATAATAAAGATTCTCTTCCTAATTTTATAGTAAGTGGATTTCATTAGACCAATCTTCTTACTTGCCAATGATACCTTGTATCAAACCCCTCTTTACTCGAAGCAGTGGCTACTAAACATCTGCTGTATAATCACATATTGGTATTTTACAGGGTGAAATATCTGCGTCGTGCCGGGATCATGAAATCAGTCAAGCCTTGGAGAATTATGATCATTCTGCTCATGAGAAAGGAAACTCAACTGCTGTTGAATCTGAGATGTACGAGGAAGACGATGACGATAACAGATCTGGAAATTCAGTCTCACATGAATCACCATCTCCTGAAGTAATTAGATACTAAATGACCATGCATAATCATTATGAAGGAATACATACCTTGTATTACCTCACCCCTGGTATTTTTCCCCATAGACTTAAAACTGGGAATTCAAATTGAATTCTCATGAAGTATTTACACAAAATACTCAATTGGTGATAATGTCACAAATGTTAGCCAATTACTCAATGTGAGGGTCGGGATAAATTCAGAAACCTCAGAGCTCGATTCCATGTTGTTTGAATCGCTAAGTAATTCACATCGCTTTGCCTCGTGAATTACTGCACTATTCAAACATAAGGGGGTACCATCTCTTACCAGTTTTTGTTTACACTTTTATTCGGGTATTAATTCTTACAATCATCCTGGCTCGGCTGTTCCATTCTTCTTCCAGGTCCCGCTGACTTCTTATATAATATATATATATATTTTTTTCCGTTCCGCTGGAGCATACGCTCCGAAGTTCGGAAAAGATTACGTGGTCGCAAGCGGTGGGAGAAGGAAGTGACATTTTGATACGCCTCGTCGTTATACACACTTCTTATACCATATACATTTCCTTTATACAACAACATGGTATTGTAGTGTCACACGTAACCTCTCAGAGGTTCCCTTTATATTACATAATAAAGGTTTAACAGAAGATTCACCACCTATTGGCTGGTCTTACAACTACTACACTGCTGCCACTAGAGGGAGCTTATACCCATACACCTATCATTCACCTATAAACTCCATGTTTCCAAGGAAATTCATGTTTTCATTTTGCTTATTCAAAATATGCTTCCTTGTGTAAAATTGAACGTAACATCTGCTAAGTTACCCAAGTCATAGACAAAGGTTCAGCTCATTTATTTATTTATTTATTTATTTTTTTTATATAAAGGTTCACCTCATTTATTTATTTATTTTTTATTTTTTTTTTATATAAAGGTTCACCTCATGCCAGGGCCACAGCTCTGGATTCCACCAATGACTGAATGTCCCCAGACACCCTCAGTCCTACCCAGTTGCCAACATCAGCAACATTTCTTTGCTCAGTCAAAATTTCTAAGAAAGATATGGAATAGAAAGCCTTAAGGAATAGAAGGCCAACAACTTCACTTGGCAGAGGAGTCGCTTTGTACGTTGAAAAATGGCATTATATGTAGTTTATTAGGTAACATATAAAGACTAATGTTTTTGATTTTGTCGTTAAACAGGAAATGAGGTTCAAAGGAAAAACAGGAGCAGCTTCGTTAGAGACAGAAGACGTGGGTGAAACTTCCTGCGGGGTTTATTTGAAGTACCTGAAAGCTGGACGTCCTTACATTCTCCTTGCAGCATGTCTGAGCTTGCTTGCAACTTTTGTGGTAAATCAAATTTGTTTACCTTAGTAATGGAGATTTTAGCAATTGCTATGGAAGAAGATACTTATATTAGATGAATGCATATCAGAAATAAGGAAATTAACTCATCGATATTCATCTCACTTTACACTAACAAAGCCATTTATAACATGATGCAACTAGTTGTCTCACTTAAATGACATAAAAACTCCCCTTGAAAAATCACTATTTTTTTTCAACTATCATAACCACTTTTCCTCCAAAGTTAAGTAAGTTAACTGAACCCATCATATATCAATAAATGATGAACAAATAAGTTATGCTATAACTGCTAGTATCATAACTTTCAACAAATGAATGAGTGTATTTTGGCAACTCAATACAATACCAGCCCCGCCTATAGTACAGGTAAATATGCATGCTGAAGTAAACCCCAATTCTAAACAGTACAATACTAGGTAACTTAAAAATCAGATAAAGATTTTAATGTAGTATGTAGACACATAGAAGAATGAAGGCAGACTGACAATCTCTTCTCCAAAGTGGATGGTTGATTGGGACAGTCTCACCATTCTGTAGCAGCTCCCTCCTGTCCCACTGTTTACTGTACTGCAGCCATGTAGTGGATGGTTGATTGGGACAGTCTCACCATTCTGTAGCAGCTCTCTCCTGTCCCACTGTTCACTGTACTGCAGCCATGTAGTGGATGGTTGATTGGGACAGTCTCACCATTCTGTAGCAGCTCCCTCCTGTCCCACTGTTTACTGTACTGCAGCCATGTAGTGGATGGTTGATTGGGACAGTCTCACCATTCTGTAGCAGCTCCCTTCTGTCCCACTGTTTACTGTACTGCAGCCATGTAGTGGATGGTTGATTGGGACAGTCTCACCATTATGTAGCAGCTCCCTCCTGTCCCACTGTCTACTGTACTGCAGCCATGTAGTGGATGGCATGTTTACCCTCATTATCACTCACTCTGTTTACTGTACTGCAGCCATGTAGTGGATGGCATGTTTACCCTCATTATCACTCACTGTACTGCAGCCATGTAGTGGATGACATGTTTACCCTCATTGTCACTCACTGTACTGCAGCCATGTAGTGGATGGCATGTTTACCCTCATTATCACTCACTGTACTGCAGCCATGTAGTGAATGGCATGTTTACCCTCATTATCACTCACTCTGGTTCCTTGGCTGTCCACATGGGGGCAGGGCACTCTAACAATGCCACTCTTGATTGTTAGTGTCAGGAGTGGCCTTCCCAGCATATGTGACTGACTGGAACGAGACTGGGCCCTGTTTCATAAATTTTGAACTATACAACCATTGTACGATAAGATCTATCCTAGCTGTACAACCACATGGACGATAGTCGTCCAATTTGGTTACATAAAGCCGATCATGGGGAAACATCATTGGTAGTTGGTTCAACAGCCAATCACAGTGCAGAGCTTGCAAGCTCAACCTGCAGCAAGTTGTCTTGGATACAAGATCTTCCTGATGTCATTAGAATCAGCCTTCTCTTGTCTAGTTGTACCCTGTACTTCTGTGTTTAAGTTCTGACTCCCTGAATCGTAAAGTCTTCACCTAGCTAGTCTGGGCCTCTGGGAATAGAATATTGATTTTTATCAGAAAAGCCATAGTCATTTATCAACAAGTAGGACATTACCATGATTAACAAAGTATATTGGAGAAATCAGTCTGTTTATATAAGTATACTCTCTCAGTGACATATGCATATATCTTCTGTCTCTTCTTTCAAAGGTGGTGGATGTGCTAGCTGCCTGGCTTCTATCAAGTTGGTGAGGGTTGATTCATTTACACACATAAGTGTATGCTATAATGTATAAAGGGCTTTTTATTTGGAATTATTTGTTGAAGGACATGGGATGTTCACTGATAGAAAGTATGCTACATAACGATTAATAACTGAAGGAGGGGAATGAAACCATTATGACATATTACATAAAGTAATTGTATAAGACTTCCCATTACATGTATCTTCTTGTGAACTCCACATCTCTGTCAGAGCCTGTTTCCATTGGCCGATTTGTTGTCACCGATCTACAGACAGGAACCACTGACAGACTTTTGGCACTTTTCTGGTTAGGTTGTGGAATGGGGCACCACCAACAGATTTATTTCCGTCTTACACAATCAAAGCCCTTTGATTTTGTTGTGGATCCTAGAAGGAAAAATCTGTCAGTATGCGAGGCGAGTGAAAACTGTCCTCGCTGATTATTTGATAGTGATGCACAGTCAGTGACACCACCAACAAAGTTTTTAGGGAAAATCTTTGCAGTTTTTGTCGGCCAATGGAAACGGTCTTTAACACACTTCTGGGCATTGGGAATGGCAGATTTCAGAGAAACACGGAAATTCCAGCATTTAGTTGAAATCTACCACCTCCTTAATGGTATTCAAAGGACTTGGTATTTACAAATGTTTATAAATTGTAATATTTAACCCAATATAAGGTGAATACATATTATTATAAAAGGGATACAAGTGCAGCCAACATGTTTGGAAACCACACAGGAATGAGTCTACTGTTATCGTCCAATGGAGGCGCATCATATGCCTTGACTGTCGGAGGTGTAATCCTTATACTCATCTTCTCATCTTTAATGGTTGGGATTCTGTTGGCATTCATAAATACAAAGTGCAGTCATGCTGTTTACAACAACATGTTCACTGTTGTTCTACGTGCACCGATTGAATTCTTCGATAGGAACCCAGTTGGTAAGTACGCTTAGCGAGTAATCACACAGAATGATCAAATTTCTTATATTCAATGTTAAATGTTCTTATCAACCCCCTAAAATACAATACAGAGCAAGGTCATACACTAAGAGTAGAGTAATCAAGTAATTCATATTAAATGTCATATTGATAAGATGTACAGTGGATTAAAAAATGTTTTCGCTTATTGTATGAAGTTTTTCCTCACAACTTGTGGGGTTTTCTTGGAGAAGTTTCCTCAGAATGGAATTTTTTTTTTAATAAGATGAACAGTAATGATATATGCAAGCTTAGGTTATCATCATTTGTTAATTTTCTCAGCTAGACTTTCTATTTGGACTAAAATATGGAACCATATGGAAATCTTCATTTGATAATATCATATATGAACTATGTGGGATTGACACATGAAAACTACGAGAGAAAGTAGCATGTGTAGCATAATCTTTGGGGGAAATACTGAAAATAAAGAGAGGTAAGATATTTCTTTTGAAAAAAGGAAAAAAGGCATTTGGAAAGAAAATTAGTATTCATAAGAAGACAGGAAGAACAACAGAAGAAGATAACTGTAACCTAGCAACCGGCAGATATGAAATCTGAAGATTCTGGAGATAAATCATCACCAAAACAACATTGACTGGATGGTAAAGCCGTGTCGACCCGTCTCGCCACCAGCCTGTATGTCTTATCACAAGATGTCCCAGTTGTCTGGTGGTATCTTTAGTGATGTCAGAATATTTACTGGTTGGTAACCTCATGTTGTGTAGGGTCTCTGGAGAGTGTTTGAGATAAAAGTCATATGCTAATCAATGATGGTGCATTTGATGAATGATCTAATTTGTTTCATCTGACGGATATTTGCATATCATTACTAATAATCATCAGTTTCCCCAAATTTCCATTTAAAATTTTTATCTTGAATGAGAATGGACCATTGACAGTCATTGGGAACAATGGAATTCGGCAAAAGAAAAATAAGACATCTTTTCTTAATAGCATTTTTCCTTAAATCCTCATGATATATGTTATAATTGCCACTGTTCTGAAAATGTTGTGGTGCTCAATGAAATCCTGATTAGAATTACATCGATGTATTGATGTTTGATTTCTATGTCATATTATCTCTTTTATCTATCAAGGCCAAATCCTCAACCGATTCTCTCGAGACACAGGCTTTATGGACTACACCATCTTCCTCCCATTGGCATACGCCCTGACGGTAGTTTCTTCAGTATCTTTGCCATATTATATACGTATTTGACCAAAGATTGGTGCTGTAAGGGGATATAATACACAGATAATTCCTAAATCTACTGTCTTCTTTGAAGTCATTTTTAAGTTGTTATAAAGAGTCACATATATCATAGAATACTTCACTTGAAATGATAGATCCTGAAAACTCTTGAATGTGTATAATCTTGATATATTTATTACCAAAAAGCCAATCAAAACCCTCACCTTTCACTTTATAAACAAGGCATTAAATATACACTTTTCATATAATTTCAACTTACATTCGTTATATCATTCATTGCAAAACGTTGTTCGCATTAATCATTTTTATAAATTCTATTATCTACCAACCCTGAAGCGACCTATGATGAAAGAGCTGAGATTCGCTTTTTGAATGAAACTGGAACAGAAGCTAACACAATATTTCAGTAGATATTTGTCTGATATGAACTGACAGATATTTTGCTGTCTCACTGCTTTGTAATTTATAGAGGGCAATGTAGTCTCACTCACCTCTCTGGCATGCAGAAAGGCTACATTAGAGTATTGTTTAGAAACAATTGTACAGAAATATAAAACCTGATTGTGATTTTGATAGCGGATATTTTCAGTATTGTGGAACAGTGATTGGATACGTGGTGTTTATATGCATCACTTCACCGTGGATGTTGATCGCAGCCGGTGTATTTGCTGTGGCAGTTGTATCTTTTTTCCGGTACACAATGCCATGTGTTCGCAGTCTTAGGAGACTGGAAGGAGGCTGTGAGTAAATCCTACATTTCTTTTATTACTAAGTTAACTATATTTTATTTCATATCTCAATGCCCCATGATGTAGCGAGCGCAGAACAGGGGACTGCGGATAGTGCAAGGCTACCACAGGAGAAAACAAACAGTTACTAATCTGCATGAATCCTTGGGGGTTGAAAAGTTAGAAGCGAGAAGACAGGTGCGTTTGGCCCTCATGATGTACAAATTATTTAGAAATCCTGCATTGCTTGACTTACGGACAAGAAGTACTAGGGCTGCTCCCCAAAGGAACTTTAAGGTGAACTACCATAAAACTACAATGTATGAGCGGTCTCCGATGTATCGGGGGGTAAACCTTTGGAATGAGCTACCCAAAGAAATGCAAGAACTAGATTCAAAATTATTGTTTAAAAGGGAAGCTAAACAGATTTTCTGTGAGTAACGTATCTTTATCATGTATATATATATTATGTTGGTAATGGTATTGCACCAAGAATGAGCGCCCAGAGTACACCACTTGTACAGGAAGTTTTTCTCTTTATGTCAAATGGAAGAACTGGAAATTCCAGAATTTGTCAATAAACTCAATCAAAGAAATAGAATCCCACTGAATAAGTTGACGACCTTTCATCCTAGGCCTAAGTGCCCTGTTCAAGGTGCCTTATTTATAGCTGCCCTCTTCGATTGTAGTAGCTTCTTCATCAAAGGGGCAAACAAAGCTTACACTGAACAACTTCAATTCAAAACAGAGGCCTCAGTATATGTACCCAAACAGACATAGGTAAATTAAGAGCACAGGACCTTCATCAAATATGCAAAATATGCAAAGTGCAAACTCTTGATAATATTGATTGTATTTGTTGTTAGTTTATACATGTATTGGTATTCAAAGCAAAACAATAATGTGATAGACAAAAAATATACAAAAACTGATTATTAGAGGAATATAAAAATACTTAGACCAAATACTAGTTCTTTGCCTAGACATAGTTCCATCAAAATAAGGTCATTGTACAAAGCAGCTATAGCATGGAATGAATGGAAGAACTACAAGAATGTATGATTGGAGGGTTTAAAGTGATTTCCAAGAAGATATGAAGTCATAATCCAGAGATAAAACCATTTTCCACTGGCTGATGATAACAACACCAATTTATATTTAGTTCTCCTAATCCGCTGTGTCATACCTGCTGACATCATTATTCCAACAGTTACGTCAGTTGCCTCACTGGCACTGACCTGTTCAAACCTATTTTTCCAGCTGAAGAAAAATTTCAATTTTTACTCAGTAAAGTCTGAGTATTGTTAATTTCCCCCAAACCAACAGGTCTATTATCTCTCTTTTCACCTAATTATAATATGCTGCAAGTCATAAACTTGCTAAGGGTGCTTCCAACTGCAGTTGGCATTCTTAAATTGTCCATTATCAATATGCATTTGATTTAATCTACAAATCTTCGTTTTTTCCCTATCAATCCTTTTCCTAATAGTTCTTCTACAACTGCATGAATTACAGATGGATTCTATCATATCATTTCTTAGATATTTATCTCAAAACTGTGAATAGTAGGTATTATTTGTTATCTTTTTTTCTTTTACAGTAGTGATATCATCACATGTATCATAGTAATCCTGATGTGTCTCTCTTAATGCAGGTAGAAGTCCCACATATTCTCAACTATCGGCCACATTACAGGGTCTGACCGTGATTAGAGCTTTCGGCAAACAACCTCAATTTCTGTCAGATGCTCTGTCCTACATGGATACTCATACGGCAACTTGGTACCTTTTCATAGCGGCAAAACGGTTCCAAGCATTGGGAGTGTCCCTTTTGGCCATCGTCTTTGTGCTGGCCCATCTTACCATAACACTTTTTTCAAAGGAACTGCGTAAGTAAAATGTCATTTCTAGGACAATAAACAAGTCTATCTTGAAATAATTTTCATAAAATGAAATAACTGATGGTTAATCTACATTGAAAAAGGAGATAGATATTTCAAAACTCAATAGAAATGTTGGACGGTGCAAGACAGGCCTATTGTATATATTTCACACGGAAAGCTTTAGAATCTCCAAACTAATTAAAACACAGTCAAGATACATACAGTGGAAAAAGATTCTGATTTATTTAATTTCTTAAAATCGTGGTTTAATAATGTGATGGCTGATGATATAAAAGGTCCTCGTTGCACCAGAATAGATACAGTCTAGAGGGAGAGACAAAACAAATTCTGCAAAACTCATTCGAGTGATTGTTGTCTTCTGCCACAGATATCACTTGCTCTGCTTCGTGATATCATTCCGCGAGGACAACTCACAACATATAAACAATCTTAAGAAATTATGTGATGTTTCTTGATGATATGCATTATAAGGTCATATTCCATGATAAAGAATGTATTTTGTTTGAATGTTATGATTGATTTTAAAAGGAAATAATTACTTAATCTCATTGATTTTGCAGCTGTTGGGGAAGCAGGTCTGTCTATCAACAGCTTACAGTACCTGATCTCGATTTTGTATCTTGCTCTCATGATGCTAGCTGAAATTGAAATAGCTGTGAGTATTAACGTTGGTTATATTTCACAATAGGCACATAAGCTTTATCCTTTAAGATGTCATACATACTAGATGCGAGATATTAAAGTAGGCAAGTCTAATTAAACGTTAAACTACCCAAACAAACAAACAAGTTAAAGTAGGCAAAAGAGAAAGACACCTATGTGGTATTCCATCTTTTATGCACAATGAATGAAATAGAGAATATATCATCAGCAGACTGCTACTTGCTGATTAACAAACATCACTTATAGTTTCACCAGGTAAGGTTTATACCTAGCATTACTTCCCTGAAATCAATCTTCTGATTTATATGCTGCTTAACAGAAGTAATGCTGAGACATTACTATATAGATGAGTAGCAATAGGTTGAACGGCTAACAGACAGAAATTCTTAATTCACATATAGTTTGTCGATTCCCCATGCCTTATATCGTTCACCCTTTAGATGACTTCTGTGGGAAGAATCCTCCAGTTCTCCACCCTGGAGCAGGAGGCTCCTGAACACACCACACTTACTCCGCCTGAGGAATGGCCGAGCCACGGACATATCCACATCACTAACATGTGTGTGACCTACAGAGGTCAACAGAAGCCTGCACTGGGTCCTATCAGTGTTGATATCCAGGCTCAAGAAAAGGTATTTTTTGACAAGACTGATGCTCATTTGCCACACAAATAGCCAAATACTATATCTTCTTCATATTGCTCAGCATGTTCGCTTAGACTGAGATACTAAACCAATTCAATTCTGATGATCATTTCCCAAGATAAACAAAATCATGGTCAAATCTTATTGCAGTGAAATCTTTCACTAATTCTTTTAAAAAACTAATTTAGTCAGCTTCAGTGCAATTCTTCGGTCCAAGCATAACCTATTACTAATGCGACCGTGCTATCTTGGAGTTGTACACACATTGTGCAGCTAAGAATTTGCCTGCAAGCACTCATCACTAAACTACAATTCCTAAACCACTAAACAACTTGCTATGAAACAATTGCTAGGATCAATATTCCATACTTTTTGCAGTTGAGTGGCCCTGTTGAGATCATCTGCAGGATTAACATTTGTTTGAATAACAGCAAACAGAACACCAAATATTTTGAATATTCATAATGAATAAACATTGCTAGTTCATAAAATTGCAGGACAAATGATGCCATACTTCAGTGAATTACAATGATTATTTGATATTCTACGTATCTATTTTACTTCTTTCATCAGTGAAAATACCGATATGTATCTGTTGTGTATTATTTTAGATATGGTTTATATTCAGTCAGTATTTGATAAGCTAAAGAAAACAGAAAAGATTGCCAATCCAGGGAGGCCCATAACCCATTGCTGCGGTGTACTGCTTCTACTCTATGAAGTGAACATTACAGATTTCATTGTCATAGTTTAATTTTCATACTCGTCTCATCCACAGGTTGGTGTGGTGGGTCGTACTGGTGCAGGGAAGTCCTCCCTATTTGCAGGATTACTGAGGATGGTTGAACCCACAGGAAGTATAGAAATTGATGGTTTGGACGTCACCGAGATGGGACTGACTGATCTCAGGAGTGGAGTATCTGTAATACCTCAGGTAATAGAGTGAAAGCTTACCAGGAAGAGCCTTTATCTTAGCCTAGAATAAATGTCCGGAGGCTTGACATTAGCAACTCGTTCCCAACAGGCTTGTGAGTACAGTAACTCATACTCAATGGGTGATAAGCAGATACATATCTCCAGGCTAAGATCAAATGAGAAACATATTTGTATTTGGTCTGAGTCCCCGTTTGCCATTTGATTTGGAGCTATTGCCTCGTATATATTACTGCTCCAAACTCTTGGTGAACGGGGACAAAGACCAAACAGTAATCAATTTCTTTCTTAGTATTCCGAACTTCAGTGTATTTTGTCATTGGGTGCCCAACTTGATGTGCTAAGAAAGACATAAAATAGGGGATTCTGTGCGTGGGTTGTTGTACCGTCGGGACTTTGAGGAATATGATGTACAGGCAAATTTCTTTGAAATGAGACCCTGAGGAAAATCAAACAGTCAAAGAGGTGTGGGATGTTGAAGGTCTGCTGGTAAAACCTTTGTGAACAAAAAGAAAGAAGAAATATTTCTGGCTGCATGGGCGTGGGTTTGCGAGTGCCTGGTGCCATGTGGCTGCTTCGTCTGGTCACATGGTCTTACGTAATCACATCTGGTGACCTCCCTCGCGCGCCCCCTGACGTTTCTAATTTAAATTTATATATCTCCCTAAATTTTATATCTATGCTAAATCCTAATTAATGACCACTATAAGAGTAAATAGGGGATTTTTAGAAGATTTTCATACTTTTGTGGTGGTCGCCGCCTGTCTAGCAGAATAGAAGACCCCTTTCCAGAACACTAGTCCCAGGCAGGATCCCACCCTACAAGCTATTACATAGGTCAGTTTGGTTTTCGGCAGGTTTGCACGAACCTAGTCACACACAACACAACTCATGAGGTTAATAAACAGGAATGTTTATTAACAATTACTTCCCGGAAGGATCTGGAAGATCTGTCCCACAAGTACAGTACCCCAGCACGGTGTGCCGGGTAGCGCTGGAAAGGCTAATCTAAAAGACTCGCCCAACCACCAGGAAGGTTACGAGAACCCGTCTGCCAAGTGAGGGCCCAAGGGTCCGTTCCGAAGAAGAGACGCACAGGGACAGCCTGTCGACCTACTGTGAATGCTGAGTATATATACCCAGCGTTACATAATCCCGGTCTCCGCCGCGCCACTCTCGTGTGCAGCGTTGCCCGGAATCACAACAGAGTAAGGATCGGCTCTCCACGCCACCTTCTGTAGAATGTTCAAACACTGCTGGATTCCCACCCCACTACACTTTTATATGCTTTCCTGAATGACTGAACTGTCAATCCTCATATGGCAGTATGTAAATACAATTTCCATTTCGATTTCAGGATCCGGTCCTCTTTAGTGGTTCTCTGAGATTCAACTTAGATCCATTCACAGACTTTTCTGATGACCAGCTTTGGCATGCATTAAACCAGGTCAGTATATTGAGAAGTAAAACTTGTTAAGTTATTTGTGATTGCCTTTATTCTAAAGTTCTGGTCTATACATTCCTTTTGTGGCTAAGTAGTATTTGTTCCTATGAGAAAAAAGTAATCATCAAAATTATCCATATCTATCAAGGAACAAATTGACTGAATAGGAACAGCCAACTTTTTCGCTAGTCTCCTACTCCCTAATATTTACATTGCAAATGCCATGCTTTGAGTAGCATATTTACCCGCATTATCTGATGGTGATGGTATTGAATACTTTACTGGTTTTTCCCTCCCCATATCATGTCTATGTTCCTTCGGCCAGACTGCGAGATATTTTCCATATAAGAATCTTGCCAAATAATCAGATATGACATAAACCAGGCACTTCTGATTAATTATCCAATGTTTTCTAGTTTTATTCAATAGTTAAGTGAAGAGATAGCTGAGGCTCAATATCAAAAGCTATGCAACTTTATAAAAGAACATATTGGAACAAAACAATTCTTTCTGAGGAAAGATCTTCCTCTGCATGGCTTTGTAATCATTGTGCTGAAAAGGAATATCATCAATTCCATTTATTTGATTACACAAAAGGTGAAGATATACAACTTAAAAACATAAGTTTGTTCTTCTATTACACTTGGGTAGCATTAGGTAGAGTTCATAATATCTGCAAATCAATATTATATTTTAATGTCTTCAGGTCCAGTTGGCATCTAAAGCTGAAGGCCTAACTGGGCGTCTTTCTGCAGAGATGGGAGAGGCTGGAAGTAACTTCAGTGTTGGGGAGCGGCAACTACTATGTTTAGCTCGGGCTCTGCTAAGACACACTAGGATCATCATTGTCGATGAAGCCACTGCCAATGTTGACAATAGGTAACTTAATAGTCAAACGGTTCATTTTAGGTTCATTTTGTTAAGTTTGCCTATGTGTTGGGGGTGTTCCGTATTACACCTTGGAGGGTATTACATAAAGTGCACCTGCATTTCAAATTAGGTTAATAAAAACTATACTCAACAGGCACAGGTCTTCTCCAGGTACAAATAATCGTAGACTCTTTTCTATTTGTTGAGCGATGCGTACAGTATTTGGTTTTTGAATAAGGCATATCAAGGTAACTAGCCCTATCTTTCTTTAAAACAAAAGGTCTGATGCCATCATTCAAGCAACTCTTCTTAGAGAATTCAAGGACGCCACTGTGGTGACCATCGCCCATCGCCTTCACACCATCATCACGTATGATAAGATATTGGTAAGCCTTTGAATAATAGATAACTTAGCAATGCCTAACAGCATCAGCTTTGTAACTCTTTGATGTGTAGGGGACATGGGGTCATCTATCCTTGT
Source organism: Alentia gelatinosa (assembly GCA_950022655.1). Taxonomy (NCBI): domain Eukaryota; kingdom Metazoa; phylum Annelida; class Polychaeta; order Phyllodocida; family Polynoidae; genus Alentia; species Alentia gelatinosa. Next base: position 62,847,457 of record OX465587.1, on the reverse strand, counting down.
CTTCCTATGTAGCAGCAGTCATGCTGAGTGGGAGCCCCGTGGAGGGTCTGTAGTGACCTGCTACAAGCCACCTGCGAGGCCACAAACCATGTGCTATTTCTGGCACTGTGTTGGCGCCAGTCTAAACGGGTTATCTGGCCACCTGGCAACTAACTAAATCATTGACTCTGTGGCAGTAAGGGAGGTCCCAGCAGAACTGACTGGTCAGCTGGGTACCAGACTTACACAGAACCACCAGAGGAAACCCAGCAGGGTTCTGCACATGCCCAGTGAGACCAAGCAGGTGTATATAAGAAGCCTGCTGAAGTTTAGCTGGACACACTGGAGTGTGGAGGAACTACGTGCAGTCCCTCTACAGGGCTCTGTCTCTGTTCTCTGCCAAGAGCGCTAGACCTTCGGGTGCCCTGGTGGTGGGGTCTGAGAGTCCTGGGCTCCGTTGAATAAAAAAATGAACGATAAAATGAATGATCCTGAGTGGTGTTGAATAAGAAATTGTTCATTTTAAAATCTTGTTTATTTATCGTTCAAGTCTCCTTGCGGGCGACCACATTTTCGCTATCGTAGCCAATGTCAAACTCATTTTTCATGCACTAAATCCATTCCAAATTGAAAGATATTTTCAACAGAGATTTCTATGTAAAATATGTAAAATTCACCACTCCGCCCAATTACCCACCAGAGGCAAAAACAAATTTATGACTCTTATAAGCTCTCTGAATAGTTTAGCTGATATGAGATGGATATAATCTTGGGTAAAATCTCCCTCTCTCTATACTTTACAGGTTCTGGATCGGGGTAAATGTGTGGAGTTTGGTCATCCTCATGACTTACTCTGTGATGAATCGGGAATCTTCCACCAGATGGTCAAGCGACTTGGGCCCAAACTCTCTGCAACCCTGGAAAAACTTGCACTGGCATCGAGTGATTATCAGAAAGAATCATGCTTCAACTACCCTAAACACAGATCAGGCAGATTTTCAGATGAAGTTGTTTGTTATAATAATTTTACTGATTTATAGTTTTATTTGGTAGAATACTGAGCCACAAGTCCGGGTTTTGTTTTATGATTATCAAAAATTACCTTAAGTTGTATATACAAGCAAGCAAATAGTATATGAAATGGAAATTATTGTTAGTATTTTCAATTTACACAAATATACAGGCAATGTATACACAATTTGAAGTAAGGAAAAAAGTAAAAAGAACATCTGAACAATAGGACTGGCAGGACTATGATATCTGACAATCTGATCGTTTATACGCTTTTCGAGTTGATTCATATGTTATTGTAGTGTATCCCCTAGTCGATGAAAGTGTCTTACCACTTTCCGTGATCAACAGCCGACCAGGGGTTCCGAGACTCAGTCGCTACCCTGTACTTACATTGCCAGTACAGGTGGGTTCGGCTTTACCCACTGGAAAGGGCAGGGAGATGCTGGATCTACTACCTACCACTTAACTATGAAGATAAAACCAGACTCCAGACTGTTTCAGTGTACCAATCTTTATTTCGGTACTTCTGTTACAATATGTTGGTGCTTCGGGGCACCAACTAGCGCAGGAAGAGATTCTGGTCTCTTCAACGTTGAAAGGTATTCAATACCAACACATGAGGCTCCAGGCGTTCACTCTGTAGAGAGGCACTGCGAGAAGTCCTGTCAACCCGCCGTGGACTCAGCCTTATATAGTGACTGAGTTACGTAATGCGGGTGACCCCGTAGCATTTGCATACCACGGGTCCACCGGCCTTACCGCACGGCAGGGATCGGCACTCGCGCCATCTAGCGTGAAGTGAAACAACGCTGCTCGACTACCCTGACCCCTACATTATATTTTACTTCTGATAATTTTCTGTTGTTCTATATGTTGTATGATATTTTTGATAATTCATTGGTTATCCAAAGTGTATGGTTATTTCAAGTTAAAACTGAAAAAGACAACTCACAACTTTGTTGTATGAATTGTGGAATTTGAAAAAAAACTCCTAGACTGGGTTTATAAAACTGAGAAATGGTTTCAACATAATCAATGGAATACCATTATGTTATAACATGGAACATCTTCGGTATTGTGAATTTGTAGCCGTGTTCATGTTTGAGGTTTGACATGTTTGATTATAGTTGCAGTTGAGGCTCTCAATGTGCTGACGATGAATATTCAAATACTTGCAAAAACAATGTAAGCTATGAAAACTGGAAATAGACAGCAATTCTCAAAATAACTTCATATGTCTACTCATAACTTGTCTACGACCAAAGTCTATTGAAATCTGACAGCTTTCAAGCAGGGGCTTGGTATTTTGAATGTTTGGATTAAAAGGCATGCAAAAAGATGAAACTGAAATCAGACTGTAGTGTCACCTTAAGGTAGCCTCATCGCTAAACCACAATCGTTAACTGCACCACTCCCCAGCATATAATTAAAAAAAACATAAAAAACATTTAGGGAGTGGTCAGTATCGTATGTGAACTGTTTGTTTATATGTATTATCCTACCCCTAATATAAAATCCCATAGGCTTAACATTGACTATCCGTATGCCCCCGTATGTCGCATATGGATATAAAATCGCTCCTAGGAGCGTACAAAAATGGACCAATCAGAGATCAGCAGCTGAAAGTAGTTCCAAACGCCTTCAGAGCAGCAAGGAGAGCTATATGCAGGACTTCAGAAAGTTTTTATCGTGTTTTTTGTTATGATCCTCACATAAAAATATCATTCACAGGGGGTAGGATAAAATCAAAACCTTATTTGTTTTAATCTGGGCTCCCGTATGTGACTCCTAGAGTTTTGGCTTCGGATATCACTCGGCTCCGCCTCGTGATATCACTACGCCAAACTCCAGTCGTCGCATATGGGAGCCCAGATTAAAACTCATCCGGTTTTACGATAGTACTATACACCTATGCCTTAAAATACTCCAAAAACCAACCTCTGCTATGCAAGTGTTAGTTGAGGGGTAGCAAAATACTGTGCTGGTATCGGGCCGTACCACCATACTTTGAAAGTTTGATCTCGTTGGCTAATAAAATCAAGTGACCTATTCATGATGCGTTCAAAATTCAGACAAAAAAACCCCCCAGGAAATTAATAGATAATATTATGAGAATATTAATACCAAAGAAAACAATTTTCAAACAGTTTAAATTTTATTTACGAAATTGCGGCTATGAACATCATGGAGTGTTGCAGAAAACAACTTCCGCCTTCCCAAGCGAGTTTGATTTTCGCTTCAAAATCGACACATTTTGATGAGTTTTTTTGTATCTACAGGTATTTAGAGGTGTATAGTACAAATGAAACTTGTTAACTTAATTGGGAAGGCTCCTCGTACCTTGTTACTCTCGCTAAACCTACTGCATTTACTCCACAAGCTCATGCGGTAGTTCAGCGAAACTAACGCGGTATGAAGAGCTCGTTCCCGCATTACGGTCACACTGACTGTCGCTGCTGGTTCCTAAACAACCTTCTCCCTCCCACCCTCCGTACAGTAAACAAAAAAAAGAAGAAGAGTGAATTGTTTTTTAATGGACTGTTTACATAGGGGACCAGTTTCACTAGTTTCGTGACATGTCTAGATGGCGTCTAGATGGTGTGTCAGTTTTCATAAGAACTAGACATTAGACTTTGTTTTGTCAATTCTTCCTTGCACTATTGGGGCCGCTTTTCATGTCTGTCTAACACTTTTGTCACAAAACTAGTGAAACAGGTCCAAGATGTGTAGATTTGTCTAATTGTTATGTTTGGGGTCTGTCTTTTCCTAAGGTCAGCTACTTGTGTTGTCACGAAACTAGACCACCCCAATGTGTGTATGGTGTCACAGACATGTCACGAAACTAGTGAAACAGGTCGCTCTTGTGCTTGTTCACACTGTGTATTTACCTTGACATTAATAACTTTGTCTATAATAAACTTTTTATCTACAGTCCTGTCTCATGTGATTTCTTTGTCAAAATATAATTGAGCACACTGTCCTTCAGAATCGTAATATCATCATCATGGGAGATATCAGTTTCTGCATTGGGACATGCAAACAGAAAAAACGACATTCAAAATTATATATGTGCTCCATAATAAATCTACTGTCAAGAAAATTAAAACTAAATATATGAACTTTGGGACCCATAAAAAAACCAAACTTATAGCAATTACGAATTAAGATGATGTATTTGAATATATATATATGTCTATATATGTCAATATATTAATATATGTGAGGACTCAAGACAACTCTACGCTACTCGCCAAGTAACGGTAGCTATGTTAATCCACGTCATTCTTTGGTTTCGTCACGTATCTTAGCAACCGCGTGATCGTTGGATGCGTGACGTTGTCTTCTATTAATATAAACGGTTAATCCGCCTTTGATCTTGCTTAGATCAGCTGTGTTAAAAAACTCGCAGCTGTTTCGTTATAGTTTAACTCCGTTTTCTTACTTAATGATTGGAGATCCGACTCAAATATGGGGAGGAGAAGGAAGTTGGCGCCAGCCACATCGGTCGATGAATTTAATTCGGAGGATTTTAGATCTGATTTGGTGGATTCTGACTACGATCATCAAGAAGAATCAACTGACAACCCGGTGGAAGAAAGAGCGACCAGATCAACCGTGTCTTCAGGATTGGGGGAGCAGATAATGGATCGGATGAATCGTTTAGAGGCATCTTTATTCACCGTTATTGGTCTTCTCCAGGAAAAGAAAGAATCTGTGTCGGTTCCAGCAGCTGTGTCAAATCCAAGTCAAGGTGTGGTCGGTGGGATTCAGAGTGACTGTGTTAAAGACTGTGTGTTACCTGCATCAAAGACTACTATTGACCATGAAAACAAGACCAACGAGAAGGAGAAAGAGAAGTCAAAATCCGGTATTTATCTTTCGAAAAACTATTTGAATGAAAATGAGAAACTTGTCACCATTGAAAAATTGAATGTCATCAATCTTAAACTTTTGAAAGATTTAATTCAAAAAGGGGTAAAGGTTGAACCTCTAGTTGAACATTTAATTTTGCTCTCGGAAAAAGCGGAAACGAAAGTTTTTACGAGCGAAGCACTTCTCAAATATGATAACTCTGTTAAAGAAAGGGCAGAAAAAATAGGCATTAATGCCTTTGAGGGCATTGACCCGTCAGATATTGTTCGCTATTTGTCTACGAAGGAACAGTCAATGCGGCTATTTCTAAGTCAAAAAATTTGAAGAAACCCGATAAAATTGGCTATTGTAATCTTTTCAATAGGGCTGAAAACGCATGCAAGTTTAGCAACTGTAAATATAGGCATGTTTGTAGCGAATGTAACAGCAAAAGCCACGGGGCCTATGATTGTAAATCCAGCAGTGGCCAATTCGTTAAGAAATGATATGTTGGTGCGGAGCAATGCTATTTCAAATCGGGTCACTATTGTGACAATGTATCAAATAAGGAATGCGCTGGTTCTAAAAATAGCCAAATTGATGACGTTACTGCCAGTAACGGTTTTGATACTTCTTGCTCTGAAGCACCTTCTGTAGATTCGTTATTCGTTAATGACAATGTTGTTTTAACGAATTCTGTTCTAAATATTGAAGCAGAATCTTTTTACCCATCAGTAGTGGAGAAAGATTTCGTTACGGATGTTTCAGCCTGTCGTTTAGGCTGTTGCGGTTGTTCTCACACTATAGGCGGAAAAAAGGCTCAGTTGAAGCCATGTAGGGCCTATAAGTATATTTTTGATTCTAATCAAAATTCAAAATTGTCAGAAGAAGAAAAGAATTTTGTTTGGGACGGTATTAATTGGGGTTTTAAGATTGTTAATTCCGATTGTACTGTTTCTTATGACTGCGATAATTATAATTCAATTCTTGATGAAAAGTTTAATGATCAGATGTCTGATATTGTTATTGACGATATTGAAAACGATAGAATTTCTAAAGTCAGTATCAAACCACAGTGTATCCATGCTCTTGGTGCCGTAGTTAAATCTAATGGTAAATTGCGGCCTATAACAGATTGTTCTATGCCTATAAGCGGCAGTATTAATGACAATATGAGTAGCACTTTCACGGATATAACCTATAACTCGGTTTATTCGGCAGCAGAATGTCTGAATATAGGAGATTATTCAGTAGTGGTGGATCTAAAATCAGCTTATAGGTCCGTTAATGTATTTTCAGAACACACTAAGTATCAAGGCCTAAGGTGGGACTTAGGCGAGGGTCCTGAGCTATTTTGTGATAATAGGCTTTGTTTTGGCCTCCGTTGTGCTCCAAGTATCTTTACTAAATTATCAAATTTTATCGTAGACTGTGCACATCAAGAAAACATTCCTTTAGTTATTAACTATTTGGATGATTTCCTCATAATAGGCTCAAGTTATGATGAATGCCTAGAGTATCGTGATAAATTTATTTCGATGGTGGAGACTATTGGTTTTGAAGTCTCAAGGGAAAAATTAACATTTCCATCAACTAAAACTATCTTTTTAGGCATCACTATTGATAGTAATGATATGAGCTTGACTTTACCTCAGAGTAAAATTGATAAACTCAACAATTTCGTTAATACTGCATTGGAAAAGGGATCAGGAACTAAAAAGGATTTCGAAATCCTGGGAGGGATAATCTCTTTTTGTTCGCAAATAGTCAGAGGTGGAAGGACTTTCAGCAGGAGGTTTTTTGATTTGAGTGCCAGAACCCGAAGGGGGGTTAGGGTTAAAATAGATGAAGAGGCCAGGAAGGACCTCGAATGGTGGAAAAAAATTCTCAGAAATTTTTAATGGTAGAGCTATAATACAGACTGATTGTTCAGAAGTTCCCATTGTATCAGATTCTTCGGGAAAAGGTTTTGGAGTTTGGGCTGGAAAGGATTTTGTTTTTGGTACCTGGGACAATTCTTTTTCTAATGATTGTCTTTCGGATCATATCGTTGAGGGTCCCTCTGAGGAAGTTGGAGATTTAAATATTAATGTTCTGGAACTTTGGCCCATTGTGGTCGGTTTGAAACGTTGGGGACAGGCTTATTCCAATAGGAGAGTTCATTTAATCACCGATAACACCCAGGTTATGTCCATGATTAATTCAGGTAGGAGTCACAATTCAGTGTGCATGGGTTGGCTGAGAGAGATTTTCTGGTTTTGTTTTGTTTTTAATATTCAGCTTGTAGCCTCTTATATTAGGTCTGAAGACAATATCTTGGCAGATTATTTGTCTCGTATCACTTACAATGGTTATTTTGGTAAATGTATTAAAGTTTTGGTGGATAATGGTATGTTTTATTCTGTTGATCTTCAGGTTCTGGATTATTAGACCTTCAGTACCAGAGTGAGGTTTTTCTGATGTCAGGTATTTCGACTAATACTTCCAAATCTAGGGTTAATCAACTCAACAAGTATCTAGCTTTTTGTTCAAGTTTTGAACTAGTTCCGTTTCCTTGTACGGCTTATCAAGCTGGTATTTACTCGGTTCATTTGTCATCTACACTTTCTGCTAGTTCGGTGAAAAACTATTTGTCTGGGGTTTGGTTTTATCAAAAACTCCGCGGTTTTCAGGATTTCTCTTCAGATTATAGATTGAAGCTTATTCTGAAGGGTATAACCAAGTCCAAGGGTTGTCAGGTTTCTCCTAGGCATTCGTTATCCCAATGGGACCTTCTTCGTATTTTCTCAAAATTGTCCTTACAAGATGGTGCAGATTTGGTTTTTTGGTTGGCAATTATCACGGGTTTTCGGGCACTTCTTCGTAAGTGCCACTTTACTCTTTCTGAACACACCCTAAGGGTCAAGGATTTTGTTTTTTCGAGTGATCACTTGGAAATCAGGGTTCGTTCTTCCAAGACTGACCAGCTTGGTCAGAAACCACATTCCATTTATCTAGGAATCCTGGAAAGTTCTCCTTTCTGTGTTTTTTCAATGGCTAAGAAGGTTATTTCGTCCAATAATCTTTCTTCTGAGGATTTTTTATTCTCGTTTAGGTCCTCTTCAGGTCTGGTAGTTTTACCCTATCCGTTTTTCAACCACAGATTAAAACACATTTGTGGTTTGATAGGTATTTCCCCAGTCTCAGTTAGTTCTCATTCACTAAGGCATGGTGGGGCTTCTTTTCTAGAATCTGTGGGTATTCCTACGAGTACTATTATGAAACGGGGTAATTGGTCTTCCAATGCAGTGTTTACGTATCTCCACCAATCGGTGGAATCCCAGGTTCAATCGGACCTAAAAGTTCTTAAAAGTATGTGATTGTGTCTTTGGCAGGGTTTTTGGCCGTATTTAATTATTTATTCCTGCCAAATCCACTGTTATTGTTGTTATTTATTAATTAATATATATTACTATATTTCTAGTTCTCATAGGACGAATATCATATGTCTATATATGTCAATATATTAATATATGTGAGGACTCAAGACAACTCTACGCTACTCGCCAAGTAACGGTAGCTATGTTAATCCACGTCATTCTTTGGTTTCGTCACGTATCTTAGCAACCGCGTGATCGTTGGATGCGTGACATTGTCTTCTATTAATATAAACGGTTAATCCGCCTTTGATCTCGCTTAGATCAGCTGTGTTAAAAAACTTACTTTAGTTTACCTGTTATCTAGATGTCTAGGCTGGGTTGTTCCCAATGTATCAATAAAGCCGTATTTAATTATTTATTCCTGCCAAATCCACTGTTATTGTTGTTATTTATTAATTAATATATATTACTATATTTCTAGTTCTCATAGGACGAATATCATATATATATATATATAATCTTCAATTATGATACCTAGGAATTACATTAGATCCTCAATTAGATTGAGGCAACTCTCTTTGGTCTCAATTGGGTTGAGGGGCGATGTTGTCGGTCCCTCATATCCCGCCACCCGGAGAGCAGCCGGGTGTGTGGGTAAAGTGGGATTCACAGGGTGTTTGTCTGAGACAAATCCAGGTGAGATTCACGTACCTCACAGGGACAAATCCAGCTGAGATTTATGTACCTCACAGGGTGTTTGTTTAAGACAAATCCTGCTGAGATTCATGTACCTCACAGGGTGTTTGTCTGAGACAAATCCTGCTGAGATTCATGAACCTCACAGGGTGTTTGTCTGAGACAAATACTGCTGAGATTCATGTACCTCACAGGGTGTTTGTCTGAGACAGATCCAGCTAAGATTCACGTACCTCACAGGGACAAATCCAGCTGAGATTTATGTACCTCACAGGGTGTTTGTCTGAGACAAATACTGCTGAGATTCATGTACCTCACAGGGTGTTTGTCTGAGACAAATCCTGCTGAGATTCATGTACCTCACAGGGTGTTTGTCTGAGACAAATCCTGCTGAGATTCATGTACCTCACAGGGTGTCTGTCTTAGACAAATCCTGCTGAGATTCATGTACCTCACAGGGTGTTTGTCTGAGACAAATCCAGCTGAGATTTATGTACCTCACAGGGTACTTGTTTAAGACAAATCCAGCTGAGATTTATGTACCTCACAGGGTACTTGTTTAAGACAAATCCTGCTGAGATTCACGTACCTCACAGGGTGTTTGTCTGAGACAAATCCTGCTGAGATTCATGTACCTCACAGGGTGTTTGTCTTAGACAAATCCAGCTGAGACTCATGTACCTCACAGGGTGTTTGTCTGAGACAAATCCTGCTGAGATTCATGTACATTACAGGGTGTTTGTCTGAGACAGATCCTGCTGGGATTCATGTACCTCACAGGGTGTTTGTCTTAGACAAATCCAGCTGAGACTCATGTACCTCACAGGGTGTTTGTCTGAGACAAATCCTGCTGAGATTCATGTACATTACAGGGTGTTTGTCTGAGACAGATCCTGCTGGGATTCATGTACCTCACAGGGTGTTTGTCTGAGACAAATCCTGCTGGGATTCATGTACCTCACAGGGTGTTTGTCTGAGACAAATACTGCTGAGATTCACGTACCTCACAGGGACAAATCCAGCTGAGATTTATGTACCTCACAGGTCGTTTGTCTGAGACAAATCCGGCTGGGATTCATGTACCTCACAGGGTGTTTGTCTGAGACAAATACTGCTGAGATTCACGTACCTCACAGGGACAAATCCAGCTGAGATTTATGTACCTCACAGGGTGTTTGTCTGAGACAAATCCTGCTGAGATTCACATACCTCACAGGGTGTTTGTTTGAGACAAATCCTGCTGAGATTCATGTACCTCACAGGGTGTTTGTTTAAGACAAATCCTGCTGAGATTCATGTACCTCACAGGGTGTTTGTCTTAGACAAATCCTGCTGAGATTCATGCACTTCACAGGCTGTTTGTCTGAGACAAATCCTGCTGAGATTCACGTACCTCACAGGGTGTTTGTCTGAGACAAATCCAGCTGAGATTCACGTACCTCACAGGGTGTTTCTCTGAGACTAATCCTACTGAGATTCATGTACCTCACAGGGTGTTTGTCTGAGACAAATCCTGCTGAGATTCTGTACCCTGTAAAGTGGGATTCACACATTGGGTTTTATGTACCTCACAGGGTGTTTGTCTGAGACAAATCCTGCTGAGATTCTGTACCCTGTAAAGTGGGATTCACACATTGGATTTTTGTACCTCACAGGGTGTTTGTCTGAGACAAATCCTGCTGAGATTCTGTACCCTGTAAAGTGGGATTCACACGGTGTTTGTTTGAGACAAATCCTGATGAGATTGTAATGTCCCCATTAAGGCATGGGAAGCGAGGGGGTCGAATGAGCGTTGGCGTCCCCACCCTAAACACAGTTTCTCGTCCCTGAGACATCGTTCTTGTCTGAGGGCGGGCTTCTTCACACTTTGATCAATCACTCGTCTGTCCAGGTAAACAGGTCATGACGCGATGGTCATGCGATACACAGAGTTATAGAAGTATTCAATTATGTGGGGCACTCTAGATTCAATTGAGATCAATTTTACAATTAATTCCAATGGAATTTTACTGACACATCTTTTCATGAAGAGCAAAGTCATAGAACATTCTATTTGCTACTAGTTATCCATCGTATACAAAGACCCCGTAGAAATGTAAAGGGACTCAGTAAACCACAACCCATTCTTTATTATCCATCGTATACAAAGACCCCGTAGAAAATGTAAAGGGACTCAGTAAACCACGACCCATTCTTTATTATCCATCGTATACAAAGACCCCGTAGAAAATGTATGGGGACTCAGTAAACCACGACCCATTACATAAAAAACTGTCAGATACCATAACTGTGGTATACAGATTCAAATCTCTGGTATACGGCCTAAAGAGCCATGGTATATAGGGAAAATAGTCCCTTTGTGCTATAGAGTAAAGAAATAGTCCCTATTGTTAGACCCTTTAACATGGCAATAACTAGGTTTAATTCATTGGAGAAGATGGATAATGAATACAACAAACTATTGTTTTGTCAAGAGGTAGCTCTGTAAAGCTCGAGTATGACTACACGTCAACCTCTCGTGGTTTACGGCCGCCTGTCCACAAACCATCGATTATTGTCCATGTATTCCATTCTGTTCTTCAGGCTGTGATACTTCTTGTCATTTTTCTACCTATTGCAAAACTCTTTAATTTTTGAGTGATTAGTTTCCTGTTTATGAACTCAAAGGCTTTGCTAACATCTAGAAATATGCAGGGGTCAAACATTTATTATTTCTATTGGTATAAACATCATTGACGAGCTGCATTGCAGCATCTGTAGTTATTCGGTGCTGACGAAAACCATTTTAATCATTAGAGTAATAAAACGATGTTCCTGTAAATCCGGATACTAACACCGGCCCCCATACTTTTACGAAATACTACCCGAGCCCGGCTTGAATAACATTTGACTAACGATATTGCTCATTGCTTGAGAAAGAAGTGTGAATGTCAGAAAAAACAAAATGGCGCTTCTCTTACCCATTCAAGCGTTCAGATGCCTGTTTCAAACTCCTCATAACAACTAGAAGAGCGCAATGACCAAATGTCAAGGTATCTACCGTGGGGCGGTCACCTAACACCATTTAACCCTTTAAGGACGGCCACCTGTGGCAGAGCTGTCACCATAAGGAATGGTGCTAGTGATAGTGCATATCTCTAGAGGACGAACACATTTTGGATAAAGTCACAATTTGAAGTTCCATCATGTGATATCATTGGTAATCAATAATATGTCACTTATTTTAGCTTACTGATATTGATGTTGATTTTATTGATCTAAGAGAAATGATGCCTTGAGGCATCATTCGGCCTGGGCCGGTTGATGCCCCAATGCATCATTAGGCCGGGGCTGGTTGATGCCTCAAGGCACCATTCGGCCTTAAAGGGTTAAATAGGTCTATTATGTGAAATCAATCGATAACAACACGTGCCATGGGCGAGAGACAGCCACCGATGCACGGAAAGTGGACATTACAAAACCCGTCAACAATTCATAGACCGCATTGGGTCGACTGTTGCGGGTGCTTTCTGCTAGCGGGCTTTAGTGAATGGCAGTAGTTTTCTACGGGAACAGGGGTTGAATCATGGACTAGGAAAGTTAATAAAACAGCGTTTTAAATGACTATTAGGTGTATGGTAATAAGAAACGTAGTGACTAGGTCCATATGGTGTTTGTTTTCACGTAGAAATCAGTCAGCCTGTGGCGTCGGGATATATTTTGGCGCCAAATGAATCTTGAACGTCCACCCGTACGGGCTCAGTCACTACGTTTTCTCTTATTACTACGCATCAACCTCTCGTGGTTTACGACTGCCTGTCCACAAAACCATCGATTATTGTCTATGTTCACGATAGGTTTGTCAAAATCTACGTCTCCTTCTACATAATTAAGGGATATCCTTTGTATAACTAAATCTAGTAAATAGTAAATAAGAAGTAGAGAAATCCAGCAAAGTAGACTTAGCAAAGCCGATAGCGGGTAATTTTATTCAATGATGATAATTTGTAGTATAGTATCATAAATATTCATGAACATGACATATTTTATACACTTTCTAGTCAATCACATAGCATATGTTTCCAGAAGAAAACAAACAAACGAAAGAAACGAAAAGAAAACAAGAGAAAACAAAAGAAAAACAAATATATATATATATATTTATTTTGGGTAAGGTATTTATTCAATTAAAAGTAGAATATTAATTTGTTTTGAATAGTAGGCAGCTACATATGTTATGTCATAGATACTGTGTCAATTTATATTGACAATGGATCCCTTATTTATAGTGATTTGTTGGAGCTGATAGTACATACAATATAACAGTGCTAAGGTGATTCTTGAACAGCCTAGCGAGGTCAGATTCAGACAACGGCGGAATACAACTAGATGGTATTGTAATAGAATGAAATAACGGAATATATCTGTATATGATACAGATGTATAATAATTCACACTTATCTGGGAGCTGTTTCAAAAGTCAGGAGGGTGCTAAACGAGAGTACTCACTGCCAAAGTGAGAGCTAACAATCGCACTTGAAGTGTCGCTGTCAAGGTGGAGGTGCTGCTCGCAATTGGGTATTGGTACCGGTTTTGCTGCTGCTTTGATTCAAAGTGCCGCTTGCTTTGAAATGCGACGTGCCGCTGGCGAGACTTCATTCGACATTTGAAACAGCTCGAAGGTCATGTTATATTTTTCAGCTGCTGGTCTAGCAATGCTTTACCCTCTACCGTAAACTCCTGTGGTGGCACTTCTGCATGTAAATGTAGGATGACCCTGCGCTAAAACTAGATGACTAAAATGTGGTGACTGTAGATCATTAGCCAAAGGTCGCCAGCCCGTGGCAATGTCCACTCAAAAGTCTTTGACCTCAAAATATACCTGAGCGCTTACACTGATGACTATGAGCCTTACTGCCTGCACCCTGGAAACCCTTACAGCCAATACATGCACTTCCGTGATGGTGTATATAGCAATAAACTGGTTAGTTTTGTGCAGTGCATGTCATCTTTTACAGTTAAATCATGGATTCCCACTAATAAATAGACTGCATCCACTCCTTCCAGGTGATTTGTTTAACCACTGTAAATCCTGTCCATTGTGATGTCGCTGACGGTTGGTGTTCCAGCCATCATCATGGTGTTTAGGAGTTCCTCCTTGAGTATCTCAATCACATGACTGAGACCTGCCTCGCCGCTGTGTCCCAGCCCCCAGATGGCCGCACGACCAATGAACACCATCTTTGCCCCTGAAATTGTGAAAGAACACCAAAAAAATGAGTTGACCATGGATCATACAGTGTCATATACATTTTTACACTTTACTATTTGCCATCACAAGTTGGTGGGAAAACTCTAAATTTAGAGAAAGGATATATTCAAATCTACCGTATCATTTATGAATAGCATCAAGTTGAAATAGAGTTAGGTTTTAGATGATAGCATTTATATTTGTTAACCGAATCCTCTTTTTGGTCTTCCTGCTATTAATACAGGATTATATTTTTACATCAAAAGAATCACAAATGATCATGTGATATTTATTGTCCTACTTTCATCTAGTTTATATCTACTAATAGGAACCCTTACAAATATTCCAATTCAAATTTAGGTTTAGCCATGTCGCCACTTCTCCCATGCTTGTGTCATGTATGCACTTAACTAAGGCCTTACATTCCATCCTCATTCCCGGATTCATATATGAATAGTAGCCTTTCATTGATACACCGCATGTTTCTACATTCTATAAAGTTGTCTTCTGAATATTGAATTATAAATCATTCATAATGGAGTGAACTGGGTGATTTGTGATATCACAAGGGGTCACTTTAAGTGCAACACTTTCCATCTTCCTCCTCCCCTGCACTATCGTCCAAGGTAAATGCTGGGTTACGCCCATCGCAGGTATATTGCCTCCTATTCCTGGCAGTGGAGCTGTAGTGGTGCTAGTGCTAAGACCATTAGCACATCATCGGCTAGCAATTGCAATAGTACCTCCACTGATTCTTGACTAATTTTTTCACTGGTCATGCTACTATTGCCCCATTCAGAGGCAAGAATTGCTTGAGACATCATTAGAAATTTCAGATGTGGTGCCAAGCAGAGGCTCTGAGCCACGGCTGGCCAGTAGGTTTGATGTGAGTCAGCTTGCATGTTAAATAAGTGGAGGTACTAAATTTATATCTTAAAACATTGGATCCACACATCAAGAGATTGCAAAATATTCCCTTTGCTTATGGTACCATTTGAATGTTGTTAACGTTTTTTAAATTTTGATAGTCCCATCTAATCTTGTCCATATGTTTTTTATCAGTATTCTGTCAGTATTGATTATATCAATCTGTTCACATTATCTTATGAATCTTTAAAAAAAACAACTTAAGAGAGGTTACTATAAACCTATACAGCGTTAGTCATATTGAATTGTGCAAATAAATAGACTGTTTGACTGTAACCAAAGGATTCTAGATGTAAACATGAAAAGACAAAATAAGCTCCTTATGAAAGGAACAAAAAGAAATTTCCACAATTGATGCAAAAATGAATTTACCATATGCAAGGGCTTTGAACACATCGTTTCCTGACCTGATGCCACCATCAAAGAAGACTTCCAGTTTCCCCGCAGCAGCAAGGACAACACTCCTCAAGACTTCTATAGATGCTGGAACGCTGTCAACAGCCCTTCAGAAGATGATTGATATTATTAAATGCCTATTTATAGAACCTCAGAATTTCCCTCAAAATAAACAATCAACGAGAATTGCATGACATTCTAGTAAGTACATCTATCAAAAATCTATATTCAAATTAGTCCTAATGATGCATCTATACATTGATATATTGGTTGAAAGTTGATAAGTCAGATGCAACCATCAGGAAAATGAAATATATCGTCATGTGCTGTAGTTGTCATGCACAATGTTGGAAGTTGGTGAAAGCTGAAAGTCATCCAACATAAATATGTGGCTAAGTCATCTGTTCTTTTAGGATTAGAATCACATGAAACTCTTTACCTTCCACCATGATTTGAGACTATCACTCCCTTCACTCCAACCTGTATTGCCATCCTCACATCCTCTGGTGTTAGGACTCCCTTCAGAATGACGGGTAGCAGTGTTTGCTGACAGAGCCAAACAACGTCTTCCCAGGTAGCTTCCGGGCATTCCTCACTAGCATCAGCCACCTGCAGATTGAAGGTCAATATCGACTTGTAAAGAAGATGGCTTTAAGCTCCGGCGTCCACTAAGCTCCATACACAAAGTCAAAATTGTGTTGGAAACTTTAACCCATAGTGATACACCTGAGGATGCACCCAGATGCACACATCATAATGACTATCAGGAAGTATCGGGAGCTCACTGGATGCTGGGACTTAGTTTATAAAACTTGCCACATTCACAAAATATTTGAAAGGTAGGATTATAGGCAGTTAGGGTGGCAATTGTAATATATATTCGCAACCAAGTTTGCAATTATCAATGAATCCTGAAGCATTTATAATTTGAGAAATTACACTTACTCCCAGTTGTAAGATTGTTTATAAGATGAAATAGAAACCATGAAATGAATCTTGATGATACCAAAGAGTATACACACCTCTTCACTCTCATAATTTGCACCTAGTATTCCGTCTGGAAATTTCACCTTTGCATGCCAATAAATTGGCTGTGTGGGTCTGTCTATAGTCAGCACAAAGGCAGAAACCCCTGCCTTTTCTCCTCGGTGAATCATGCACAGACTTAACTCTCGATCTCTCATAATCTGAATGTGTTGCCACTGCATTGCGTTGGGTTCTGTCTGCGCAATGTCCTCCAGTGCAACTGTTGAGAACAGGCTGGAGACATACACAATGCCTGCCTTCTTAGCTGCACGAACCTGCAGAATAACATTAATGGTCAAATATGAGCCAGGTGCATAAACTAAGAGTATTTTCATTATATCTTTTACATTGCAACTATTTTACACATTCCTTTAACAATTGTCAAAATCATACCTCCTTAGTGGTTTGTTGTCCTAAGTTCACTGTATACACTTTATCATAGATAGGTTCAAGAGAACTGGTTATTTCTCATATGTGTATCATCATTATTGTCTTACAATAATTGACCTTTTGAATCTCAACAACTTTTGTTTATAATTATAGAACAACGCATGTGCCTGTTTTCAAGGACAATATTCCAGAGTAAAGAATTTTGTGTTTTGTCCAAATTTGCTTTCCTACATTTCTTTTTCAAATTGCTTTCATGATGTTTTATGCCTAAGCATCTATGCCTTGATCAATTTGCTCTTTGTGATGTGAGGACAGTATAACTATACAAACCGTTGCTTTTTCCCCTTCTGGAGTTGCCAATGCATGGTAGGCAGTAGGTGAGATTCCTATGGGTAAGGAAACCGTCTCTCCTGTGGATTGAATGGTCCTTTCAAGCATAGGATGTGAAACATCCACAAGGTGTTTTGGCCAGATCGATATGTTCCTGAAGGCCTCCACATTGCGATTTATTGTTTGCTTTGCCATCGTCCCTTTAGAGAAGTACATCCAGGCTGCTCTATTCATGTGCTGACGGCAAAAATCTTCATAGTCAGCAATGCACATTAGCTTTGCTGTTCCCTTTTAATGAAAAGGACATGTTAATAGTATTTCACTGGAAAAGCACTGGTACACTAATCATGTAATCTGGCAGACATTTCCAGAAATCTTTAATGGCAAATGAGGATTTATTGCTCTAAGGAAAGTTTGTTGTTTTAATATGGTTGAAATGTGTCAAGCATTACAATAAAACAAATACCTGGGATGTACCACAACTATGATTATCAGCAATTACTGTTGACTCTGATACTTCTACTTGATTAGAATTCTTCTCAGCTTCATCAAACACAAATTGTAAGACAAACTCTCCGGGTACTTGTTGTTTCATTTCCCATTTCTTCAGCTGTTGTGTTTTTATTGCCATCTTCAGGATATGCTGTATTTTTTCAGGAAGTATTGAGAGTTCCGACATGGTCACAATTATCAGATATCGGTTTTCAAAAATCTATTCGGCTCCTAACACAGACCTGTTAATAGAAATTTCAACTGACAGAAAGATTGGCAAGAGCTATATCTTTTAATGCTCATTGATAACATTATTTGATGAATAGAACAGAGTGGTCATAAGCTATCTACTGAGATGTTGAATTAGGTGTGTCTAAAAATACATGGTGTATACCTAAATTCACGTTATGATTATGTAACAGGATGCCATTGTAGTAAGGGTAGGTTATACCAGTGTTTTGGGCTGATTACTCTTCCATTCTAAATAGATAATATAGAAAGATGTATCATGAATGCCATTGTATTATATACGGAAACTGGCTGACTGTCTTTGTACGTCAAAATACTTGGTAAAATTGTCGAGCACATGTATGTGATCAACAATTTCACCACATATTTTTAACGTATGAAGACAGTAAGCCTGTTTTTGTATTATTATATACCTAAAAATGGCGAAATTTTACCTGGTCACATTGCACTATGCGCTTGTCCGAAATTGTGTGATCCTATGTAACTAACATTGTATGGAGTGAAACACATGAATGTTGGTAGCAGAATGTAAAACAGAGGGAAGCTTCTAGAGCACCCGTCTGTATATGGGTATGACTGGTCACGTGACCAGGTGATGTAAGCAGCGGAGGAGTACACCTTCGCTGCAGCTGCCGGAGGCAACAGAGAGGTACAAGGAGTAAGAGCTAGCTTAACAAAGGACTTGCTCCCACGGAGGCTTCATCCTGTGAGCAGTGAAGTCGCCTACTATAGACATTCAATGTGTGGACTCTCGGTGCTGTGAGTTACCTACAGACCGACGTGTATGTGACTGGCTCTCAGTAGAGAGAACACAGAACGCGTGGACTGAGATTTTAACATCCAATTCAGGAACACTAGGATACAAGACTCTATTCAGCAAAACAGGAATTGAAGCAAACAACTATAAGAATGATATGCTTAAGAAGACTGAAGGAAACAGAACATTTATGAACATTAAGCTAAAGGTCTATTATATGGTTGGTACAACATAGTCAACGGGACTATAACATCACATTGGATAATACTGCCTATAATTGTATTACACAGATTGCTCTCAGGAGATTATAGTGATTACTTTGACTTGCAGTGTTCACCTTTCCTCCTCTCAGGTCATCGAGATGTGAGGTCACCGTGTCTTGGTTACTTCGCTAAGTAAGTGGTTCTACCCCTAAATTAGTCTACAGAAGCAGGAAAACAGAAGAAGGTAAGATAATGAACTAGCAACCCAACCAACTACTAAAGGGTCATTATTTACACCCCCACTACGGTGCAACATGATCACATACCCCGTACGTCACAGTGTGGCTTACGGGTATAAATATGCCATGGGTAGGAGCAGGCAGTATACATAGTTCATACAGCCACAGGTATATAATAATAATAATTGTAAATCATTCTTGATTCTGGAACTTGATGCCCCTGAACACAGTCTTGGCACCTGGATGTAATTATTGGTACTACCACATGCAGCATTTACATGTGTTTCATGTCATGTGACTTCTTCTACATTCCAAGGTTACTTTCAACTTACCGGACATTTGTTAAGTCAAATACAACCACACGATCTTAAGTCAAATGGTACAGAGGGACAAACTTTCTTCATTCATCACATTTTTTATGCAACAACCACAAGCTGCTGCTGATAGTATTAGGTATCGCTATCTCGAGTTCAATTGATGCATAAGGCCCGGCATCCACTTACATTCTCTATCCATGCTCTGTTTCCTGCGGTATGTGTTGGCGGGTGCAGCCAGTGGAGACGAGTAGTTGGTTGGCGTGGAATGATTTTATATCTGGGTATAGGATTTGCAGTGCATAGGAGGTGGAGATTTTCTTTTCAGACCTTTATCTATACCGGCCACCACTCAAGGTGGGTGGGCAGTCTTAACAGGCCGCCAGTCTGACTCATTTGATTCATCACTTTGGCATATATCACAACATATATACATTTAGAATGGAGTGACATTAGGATTCAATATAATTACAAAGGTTTGCAAGTAAAGGGATACAAATTCAGAGAACTCACTTTTCCAAATAGATAGTGAATCAGTCATAGAACAAGTCATAGAATTATTTGATAAGTAGTACTTGTCTCAGTTCATTTCAAAGAGGTCTCCATGTTGAGGGATTTGGGCAGTCAGGAGTAATTTCTGGATTTTTCAGAGGTGTAATTGGAGTGAATGTGGTGAATTTTAATGACTTCAGAGGGCGCTTCATGTGCCGTGCTGCCCCCTCCTCTACTGGATGTTTTTATGAACTACTCATGGTCACGTGACATCACAGTCGACCGCGCAACAGAGACTGACATGACTTAAAATTTGTTCCACCCTCCCATCCCACATGGGCTACAATTTCTGGGTGTTATATTTGATAAATTTGTAATACAACTCGTATTACATATATTATTCACTCAAATACCCTTTTATACTCTCTGTATGAATCTCATGTATTTCCTAATACTCAAGTATTACTCAATTCTCGTTCATGTTAAATCCACCAATTTCATATTCATATTTGTAATACACTAATCCATATTACTCTATGTTGTTTTACTATTCAATATAGATTGTTATACTGATGTATAAAATACATACAATAAATCTCCATACGCCAAGTCAGACTGTGACTAGGTCATTTATCATTAATCTGGGGGAAGAACATTCCATGCCATTGCTTTGTGATATTCCAAACTTTTGGTTTTATAATTTTAAATATTGGAACTGATTGTGTCCTTGTATTGGCTGAATTGTTTAGCATAACATTAGTATCCCCTCTGCTGGTTGTTTGGTTTGAATTAACTTCCAGTTAACCATAGCAGGTTCTTACCAGACTTTCCCTAGGTTTCCCAAGGGTGGTGATCAAATCTATCTAATGGATTCAGGCAGAAATCTCTACCCTACACATTGACCGAGGTGAGAGTTCTTTTACTTCCCACACCACATAGACAGGGTATGAGAAGAACTTGTTTTTGATATAGCAGTAAGTCTACCACTGCTGGGGATGAAGGAGAAAGGTGGCTGTACACCACACCACAGACATGGTATGAGAAGGTCTTGTCTTTGATGTAGCAGTAAATCTACCACTGCTGGGGGTGAAGGTGAAAGGTGGCTGTACACCACACCACATAGACATTTCATGAGAAGGATTGGCCTTCGATATAGCAGTAAATCTACCACAAAGTCCTACAACCTTGGGATAACAAGTCCAGTGCCCTAACCACTGAACTAGCTCCCTATCCCCTATTACCTCTTTGTTTAAACATGTGGTTCAAAATGAGCTGTCCTTTGGTTACATTATGTTATTATCTTTATTGCATTATTCTGTAAAATATGTAATTATTCGTTTGTTCTAGATTACATGGATGATAAAAGGCATCACCTTAATCTACAATTGGCAGAATCACAGTATTGTAGATCATAAGGTTAGCATTATTTGTCAAGTAGGGTCTAATGTTTGTGAGAAGATACAATTTATGTGTGTTTCACAATGTTCCTTATATGTGATTTGAAGTTAGTATGAGGACTCTTTCAAAGCAGCTTAATACAGATATAGGTTTAGTACCCTTTCATGTAATTCTTTGAATTTTTGTTGGTACTGAAAAATACAAATTTTTGTGTTAATGGCTAAAGCATTTCTTGTGCACTGACCACTTAGTATGTCTAGATCGCATTGCATTTCTAATTATAAATGATACAGGACCGTGTCATCAGCACATAGGAGTAATGTGGGATCCATATTATTACCTTCTGGCATTACTTTCACCGTGTCATTGACATGGACAATAAAAAACAGGCCCATGAAGAGATCCCTGTGAGACTCCGTAGGTAATTCTTTTGGGGAGATAACTTGGTATCATTCACCATTGTAGCTTGGGTTAGATTATTTAAATAACATTAATACCAGTTTGACAAATTACCTTTTATCCACAGTTTTTGGTAATTTTAAAGCCAGAATAGTGTGATCTATGGTATCCAAAGCTTTTTCAAAATCTATAAATACCCCTGTTTTGAATTTAGTAATGCAGAGAGAATATCGTTTGTGAGTTTTGCTATTTGAGAACAATATTTCCTATATCCATTTTGTTTCGTGTGTAGCATCATACTATTTTCCAAGAAGTTATAACTTTATGAAGTATGGTTTGCAGATTTTGCTTGGTTCAACAACCATGTAGACTCTTTAGATAAAATAACAAGTGCATCTATAGGGTATTTTGTTGTGATGTCCTCAATGCCAGACGATTTAGTACGTGATATTTCTTACAAATATTTAATTAATTTTGTTTCATCTGTTGCGTCATATATGTACAATTTCTTCCATTTGACAATTTCCCTTGGATTTTGTATTATTCACATTTATTTAGTCTGTATAAGGGATCGCTTATATAAATCTATTGGGGTTCTCAGTGTTATTGTATTAGGCAGAGCCAGAAATACCAATTGCTAGAAAAATTAAGTCGTATACCCCATTTGGGGGTCGAAAGTTTTCTCAAACAAAGAGATTTGAAAAGCTCATTGGATGCCTAAAATATCGAATTTAAAAGTGCCATTAAATTCTATTTGCCAGACCATCTTGACATATTAGGGAACTCGAGTGAAAAATTGGGAACACTATCTACCATAAATGGCTTCAGCAGAGGGCCTCAAAGTTGATAATGTCAAAAGACGTCACGTTATACATATAGATATAACTTTATCATGACATATTATGGCTGCATGTTGCAAAACAGTGGAGTCCTAAGAATCAAATATTTTTACTCATAACAGACCAATTATGGGGGGGGGGGGGGGGTTCGTAACGTGACGTTTTCTTAAATAGAGGGGGTCGTAACGTGACGTTTTTCTCTCACCTGCCATTAACACTTAAAGCAACACCCAAATCAACACCCATCAACAACATCTACCCACTCTGGGGCGGTAGATTGTTCATGGATATTTTTTTCCTGACTCCAACTGACATTCCTGGTCTCGTATCTATCAGGGGTCGTAACGTGACGGGGGTCGTAACGTGAAGTGATGAAAAATATGTAAGGACTGATAACTTTTTTTCAAAGATTGAGTCCTCATTCCAAAGTGAATCACTAGGTATATATGTATCCAACACATGAACACTATTTCCACCTTTTTCCTGACCCCAAGTGACCCGCTGTGGGTCATAACGTGATGGGGTCGTAACGTGACGGGGTCGTAACATGACGGGGTCGTAACGTGACGGGGGTCGTAACGTGACAAAAAAATATATAAGGGCTGGTAATTTTTTTTCTAGTAAAGATAGAGACTTCATTTCATCGCCATGTTGTAGGTATTCATCTACCCTTTAATACCACTAAAGAACTGTTACTAATATTAAAGGGAACTTCAGTTATTAATGGATTAGAGGGTGTCTTAACGTGACTGCCTATAATACACCAAAATAGCACAAATTGAGATCAGTATAAAGAAAGCCATGAAGGCCTATCTTATTTTGGTGGGAAGTTACATATATGTGAGTAATTAAAAACTGTGAAAACTATTTGATTCTACCTCTTTTTTAATTATATTTTATGCATGATTTCATGCCGGTGTCGTAACGTGACACCCTCACGTTTTTAGCCATAATTTGTCTAAATATTGGAATTATGTGGTTTTTATGGTTTTAGACTCTGCTCAACAATACCCTAGATGCATGGAAACCATCAAAAGTATTCTCCAAAAAGGGATTTTTAAAATATTCAAAATATAGCCCATTTGCTGCAATTTCCTGATTTTCGACCATTTATGTATTGATTAAAAATTATCTTTTCACTTATTTTTCAAACGCTGGTAATTTGAATTGCCAAAATATTTAAGTGTTGCACCTGGCAGATTTTAAATCAGAAGATTCTAGAGGTAAATAATTATCATGAAACATAATCTTGAAGCCAAATATAAACTCCCATAGGCTTAAAATTGACTGCACATATGCTATGGTATGCGGCATACGGAGTAAAATTTGCTTTAGGAGCATACAAGACCATGAACACATGACCAGGGAGTTGGCCAATCAGTGAGCAGAACTTGAGCTACCATAAAAGAAGTTCCCGTTGCACTCACATCGCCCATTCAGATGTTTGCCAACATGAATCAGAATATTACAAATATCCTATGAACCAAGCCCTACCTCAAACATCATTTTATTATCAACATATCAATACACAATCAGGGAAATCCAGTAATAATCACATGATTTGCCATTTTTAGAGCTCGATCATTGACAAAACTTGCTCGGTGGCGCCATCTTTGTTGACACTGTCAAACTAGACAACACACACACTGTAAGACATCGCCGTCAAAATCAGTATGTGAATGATACCTGTTTCAGTTATGTGCATGTTGAATATCAGAAATATGAAGGTAATCAATTATATAGATCTATTTGGGTTCTCAGTAGTATTGTATTAGGCAGAGCCAGGAATATCAATTGCTGGATCAAGTAAGGTTTAAGGGCAAAGTGTTTGTCAGTTGAGACGATCTTCAGGGATCTCAAGTTGAGGCTGAGATGCGACTGTTTTGGGGTGATTTAGGTGTTTTTCAGTTGAGACAATCTCAAGGGATCTAAAGTAAACTGATCTCAAAAACGGTCTCAACCTGAGACCAGTTAATACTTGTCATAACTTTTTGCAGGTGTTAAAACTTATGCCACACCAGCTCCGACATTTCAGTTTCTTGTTTCTAGGTTTTGGCACCAACAAGTCTTGTACAATTTCCTTTAATTATTCAACTGCCCCCTGATGACACAGGTGAATATTCTGAAGTCTATCTATGTCTATGTACCGTTTTCCTTCATGTGTTATTAGCAATTTAACCAGGCAGTTAAACATACTGAAAACAGTTAACAAAGTATGTATGGTGAAGGATAAAGTGAATGCTTACCTCTGTGCAGTTTACTCCCGAACTATGCAGTGGAACATACGAAGCGTAGATATAGGAATCAGGAATCAGGGCATATTAACTATTCTCCAAATCCATCACTGATGAAAAAAGGTGATCCATTCTGTTCATACCCTCAACTTAAAGGCTATAACCTCCATCAGACACTAGAAGTCACACAGCGTGAAAAACATTCATCACATATATATACATCATGTGAATATATCTATCATTTGGTGTACATCTATAAACATAGATTTTCTCAAATTATAAAATTCTGACTTATGGGCGAACGCAAAACTGACAAAAAATTCATATATTATTAATAAAACCACTTTTTTCTCCTTTTGTAGCAACATCTCAGCTGTATGTAGCTACCCATTAGACTGACTCCAAGCAGTTTAGTTTTTATGAGTAGCCTAACAATGTATCAAGGTTTTACATTATGTATGAATACTGCTCAGGGGCGCGAGCAGGTTAAGCTTCCACCTCACCAGGTTGTGTTATAGGAGCAAACAGTATGTTCATCACTGATGAATTAGCGTGCAATTATGAATAAATAACAATCAAAAGGTTTGGGTTACATTCAGTCATAGAATCGTTTTCTGTAACAGGCATGCACCCAGTCAACTTACCATTCCTGCAACTGCCCGAGTACAGGATCCAAACATATCAAGCACCAGTAGGTCTTGAGGTATTTCGGTCTTGAGTGATTGGTCATGGCCAGCTGGGCACACCTCTAAGACCCTCAGACACTGGCTCCCTGCATTCTGTGTCCTACTGTAGACAGAGGCCAGTCTTACGTTCTGTGTCCTACTGTAGACAGAGGCCAGTCTTACATTCTTTGTCCTACTGTAGACAGAGGTCAGTCTTACATTCTGTGTCCTACTGTAGACACAGGCCAGTCTTACATTCTGTGTCCTACTGTAGACAGAGACCAGTCTTGCATTCTGTGTCCTACTGTAGACAGAGGCCAGTCTTACATTCTGTGTCCTACTGTAGACAGAGACCAGTCTTACATTCTGTGTCCTACTGTAGACAGAGGTCAGTCTTAC
The DNA here is from genome assembly GCA_950022655.1 of Alentia gelatinosa. Taxonomy (NCBI): domain Eukaryota; kingdom Metazoa; phylum Annelida; class Polychaeta; order Phyllodocida; family Polynoidae; genus Alentia; species Alentia gelatinosa. Next base: position 62,821,578 of record OX465587.1, on the reverse strand, counting down.
ATTCTGTGTCCTACTGTAGACAGAGGTCAGTCTTACATTCTGTGTCCTACTGTAGACAGAGGCCAGTCTTACATTCTGTGTCCTACTGTAGACAGAGGTCAGTCTTACATTCTGTGTCCTACTGTAGACAGAGACCAGTCTTACATTCTGCGTCTTGATACATGGTCCATTTTTTGTTATTAATATTTTAGGTGGGTAATAGATACAACAGGTTTTGTATAGTGAAGTATTCCCCCGCAATCTCCGAAGGAGGGCTGGGGCCCAACCTTCACGGTTGTGCTGGTGGTCACCGGGTCGACCTTGGTAACCTGGTACCCGCCGCAAGGCTTCTGGTGGCTCGGAACCGATCCACCAAGTTTGTTCCGGTATTCAGCACCAGGTTCACACCCAATGCCTCATACCCCGAACCACTTTTCCTGGAAACAACATCCGGCCCCAGGCCTTAACGCGACACCTGAATGTTTCCCAGACTTTTTCTCTCGTTTTTCCGAACCATTTCCGTACACTGTACACCATCTACCGAACACCATCTGCCTACTCCGGCTCCTGGGGGAAGTCATCAGGCTGACCCCCCTTAGGCTAGGGGAATTGTCAAGAGTGACACCCAAGGGGGTCATCCGCGTGACACCCCTCTGGGGGACCAAGGCTTCTGACACCACCGGGGTGCCACGGCACCGTCCGGAGAGATGGTAAGTGGAACGGTTGGATGCAGCCTCTGGAGGGCCCTCTATGGGGATTCCCTTTGAGTAACGTCGAGACACAAGGTCAACAGGGTATGGCCGAGTCCTTGATCTTCGTAATGTGATCCCATTTAGGTCCAGTGCACCTTATTAATCATATTTAAATTTATAAAATTAATTTTTGAAACAATATGGTTTTTGTTTTTTTTACACCAATCAAAAACATATCTATATTAAAAGTATAAGAATGCCATCTTGGTGTATGATATATGACATATAAATGTTCAATGATGATGCATAGTTAATGTCCTACCACTGATTGTACACTTGGAATTAATTTTTCATTCAGGGAGGTTGCTCAAATTTTGCATTGTGCTAGTACCTAAACCTACATATGTTATTACATACATACTGTGTCATATTATATAGACAATGGATTCCTTATTCATAAGTGATTTGTTAGAGCTGATAGTACATACAATATAACAGTAGTAGAGTGATTTCTAAACAGCCTAGCGAGGTCAGATTCAGACAACGGAGGAACACAACTAGATGGTATTGTTATAGAATGAAATAAAGTAATATATCTGTATATAATACAGATGTATAATAATTCACACTTATCTGGGAGCTGTTTCAAAAGTGGGGAGGGTGCTAACCGAGAGTACTCACTGACAAAGTGAGAGCTAACAATCGCACTTGAAGCGTCGCTGTCAAGGTGGAGGTGCCGCTCGCAATTGGGTATTGGTACCGGTTTTGCTGCCGCTTTGATTAAAAGTACCGCTCGCTTTGAAATGCGACATGCCACTGGCAAGACTTCACTCGACATTTGAAACAGCTCCCAGGTCATGTTATATACTTATCTGAACCTATACCACAGCAGACAGCTCAACAATATGTAGTTATGAATATGAGAAGTCTTTTAGAGAGTTTTCAGCTGCTGGTCTAGCAATGCTTTACCCTCTACCGTAAACTCCTGTGGTGGCACTTCTGCATGTAAATGTAGGATGACCCTGCGCTAAAACTAGATGACTAAAATGTGGTGACTGTAGATCGTCAGCCAAAGGTCGCCAGCCCGTGGCAATGTCCACTCAAAAGTCTTTGACCTCAAAATATACCTGAGCGCTTACACTGATGACTATGAGCCTTACTGCCTGCACCCTGGAAACCCTTGCCCCCACCGCCCCCGCCCCCGTCCCTGCCCCTGGCCCTGCCACTGCCCCTGCTCCTGGCCCCGCCCACGCCCCCCCAACTTTTTGAATTTTCTATCGGTACACATATACACCCGGCGTATATATATCGCACAGAGGATATTTCCTCTTGAATATGGCTGGTGTGAAATACAGCCAAGACGCGTCCGTATTTAAAAGGAAACAGTCTTGTATATGTCTCATACACTGGCATGAAATACGGGCGTATATATATGAAAACAAGTCAATTTACAGCCAATACATGCACTTCCGTGATGGTGTATATAGCAATAAACTGGTTAGTTTTGTGCAGTGCATGTCATCTTTTACAGTTAAATCATGGATTCCCACTAATAAATAGACTGCATCCACTCCTTCCAGGTGATTTGTTTAACCACTGTAAATCCTGTCCATTGTGATGTCGCTGAGGGTTGGTGTTCCGGCCATCATCATGGTGTTTAGGAGTTCCTCCTTGAGTATCTCAATCACGTGACTGAGACCTGCCTCGCCACTGTGTCCCAGCCCCCAGATGGCCGCACGACGGATGAACACCATCTTTGCCCCTGAAATTGTGAAAGAACACAGAAAAATGAGTTGACCATGGATCATACAGTGTCATATACATTTCTACACTTTACTATTTGCCATCACAAGTTGGTGGGAAAACTCTAAATATAGAGAAAGGATATATTCAAATCTACTGTATCATTTATGAATAGCATCAAGTTGAAATAGAGCTAGGTTTTAGATGATAGCATTTATATTTGTAAACCGAATCCTCTTTTTGGCTTCCTGCTATTAATACAGGAACATGTTTTGACATCAAAAGAATCACAAATGATCATGTGATCTTTATTGTCCTACTTTCATCTACTAATAGGAACCCTTACAAATATTCCAATTCAATTCAAGGTTTAGCCATGTCGCCACTTCTCCCATGCTTGTGTCATGTATGCCCTTAACTAAGGCCTTACATTCCATCCTCATTCCCGGATTCATATATGAATAGTAGCCTTTCATTGATACACCGCATTTTTCTACATTCTATAAAGTTGTCTTCTGAATATTGAATTGTAAATCATTCATAATTGGAGTGAACTGGGTGATTTGTGATATCACAAGGGGTCACTTTAAGTGCAACACTTTCCACCTTCCTTCTCCCTGCACGATCATCCAAGGTAAATGCTGGGTTACGCCAATCGCAGGTATATTGCCTCCTATTCCGAGCTGTAGTGGTGTTAGTGCTAAAATCATCAGCACATCATCAGCTAGCAATCGCAATAGTACCTCCACTGATTCTTGACTAATTCCTTCACTGGTCATGCTACCATTGCTCCATTCAGAGGCAAGAATTGCTTGAGACATCATTAGAAATTTCAGGTGTGGTGCCAAGCAGAGGCTTTGAGCCACAGCTGGCCAGTAGGTTTGATGTGAGTACGGCTCGCATGTTAAATAAGTGGAGGTACTAAATTTATATCTTAAAACATTGGATCCACACATCAAGAGATTGCAAAATATTCCCTTTGCTTATGGTACCATTTGAATGTTGTTAACGTTTTTTAATTTTGATAGACCCATCTAATCTTGTCTATATGTTATTATCAGTATTCTGTCAGTATTGATTATATCAATCTGTTCACATTATCTTATGAATCTTTAAAAAAAATGACTTAAGAGAGTTTACTATAAACCTATACAGCGTTAGTCATATTGAATTGTGCAAATAAATAGACTGTTTGACTGTAACCAAAGGATTCTAGATGTAAACATGAAAATAATCTCCTTATGTAAGGAACAAAAAGAAATTTCCACAATTGATGCAAAAATGAATTTACCATATGCAAGGGCTTTGAACACATCGTTTCCTGACCTGATGCCACCATCAAAGAAGACTTCCAGTTTCCCCGCAGCAGCAAGGACAACACTCCTCAAGACTTCTATAGATGCTGGAATGCTGTCAACAGCCCTTCAGAAGATGATTGATATTATTAAATGCCTATATATAGAACCTCAGAATTTCCCCCAAAATAAACAATCAACGAGAATTGCATGACATTATAGCAAGTACATCTATAAAAAATCCAGACCATATTCAAATTAGTCCTAATGATGCATCTATACATTGATATATTGGTTGAAAGTTGATAAGTCAGATACAACAATCAGGGGAATAAATCTGTTATCATGTGCTGTAGTTGTCATGCACGATGTTGGAAGTTAGTGAAAGCTGAATGTCATCCAACATAAATATGTGGCTAAGTCATCTGTTCTTTTAGGATTAGAATCACATGAAACTCTTTACCTTCCACCATGATTTGAGACAATCACTCCCTTCACTCCAACCTGTATTGCCATCCTCACATCCTCTGGTGTTAGGACTCCCTTCAGAATGACGGGTAGCAGTGTTTGCTGACAGAGCCAAACAACGTCTTCCCAGGTAGCTTCCGGGCATTCCTCACTAGCATCAGCCACCTGCAGATTAAAGGTCAATATCGACTTGTAAAGAAGATGGCTTTAAGCTCCGGCGTCCACTAAGCTCCATACACAAAATCAAAATTGTGTTGGAAACTTTAACCCGTAGTGATACACCTGAGGATGCACCCAGATGCATACATCATAATGACTATCAGGAAGTATCGGGAGCTCACTGGATGCTGGGACTTAGTTTATAAAACTTGCCACATTCACAAAATATTTGAAAGGTAGGATTATAGGCAGCTAGGGTAGCAATTGTAATATATATTCACAACCAATAAGATCGATATGTTCCTGAAGGCCTCCACATTGCGATTTAGTGTTTGCTTTGCCATGCTTCCTCTAGAAAAGTAAATCCAAGCTGCTCTATCCATGTGATGACGGCAATAATCTCCATAGTCAGCAATACACATTAGCTTTGCTGTTCCCTTATAATGAAAAGGACATGTTATCATTATATACCTATGCACAAACTCACTACGAATACGGACTGCTGCTACGGGTGTAATATATGTATCATATGGGCAAGGTACTCCATAATTTCTTGTGAAGCTCGCCTTTGGATACACCATACGGAGTGCTTTGAACGTGAAATAACGTAATCTGATTGGACGCGAGAGTGACAGAAACGGACCATCTGCTACGCTAAAAATGGCGGACGTCGTACTCGACTCATTGCTTGTAGGCCGTATTATAAAAAGGCCGTACCTTTAAATTACAAACAAACCTACGCTATATATATTATAAGAAAGTGAAGACATATATAAACAAAATGGTAGATTTAGATAAATGTACTCACTGCGATATGATTCAACTCTGTCGGAGACTTGACTTCCGACGTCATTCTGCAAAAAGTAAACAAACCTTTACAAACTGGGTTAAGGTACGACAAAAATGTAAAAAAAAAACCACAGATGTATAATAATGAATATATTGAAATTATGTATGCGATTATTTGAAATTATTAGACATTTTAAATTTATACGAAAATACCGCTGAACTGCAATGCTAAAGGAATGCCTTGACAGCGCGTCAAGTTTGTTTATAAACAAGTCGTCTGCAGCAGATGCGATGGATGATTTACAAGGTGAATTTGATATTATTGTAGGCCAGCAAGAAAGTGATAACGAACAAGACGATAATGTTGTTGTATTAGAAGACAAGGAAGACTTATCGGCAGAAGATATACTGAGAAATTACATAGATAGCCGAAAGTCAGTGGAAACCAAAAAAAAAACTGATTGCGATGTGAGTCAATTCATCAGATTCTGCGTTTCACAAGGACATACGGAGAAAATCGAAGACATAGAACCCCCTAAAATGAATATTTTGCTTGCAAATTACTTCATAAAAATCAGAAAACAGGATGATACCGAATACGAACCAGACACCCTGGCGAGTTTCTACTCAAGCATAAAAAGGTATCTTGAATCGAAGTTATACAAACAAAATATTGTTACAAGCATCCTATTCAAAACGGCCCGGGATGTCTTAGCTGGACGCAAGAAGGAACTCAAGTCGCAGGAGAAAGGGAACAAACCAAACAGGGTAAGTTTTAAGTAAAATTAAAAAGATCAAATGGAAAAAGATAAAAAATATTTAAGAAATAGATAAATTTACTAATTAGTATTTAAATGCTATTATTGAGAGTGCTAGGTATTTCTGCTAAATTTTCTACATATTTCTATTTTTTAATTTCCAGTGCAATCCACTTACTGTAGAGGAAGAAAACAGATTGTGGACATCCGGTGCTTTCAGTTATAACTCTCCCGTAGGGCTAAGAAATGCCATTTGGTATTTGAATACCAAATGTTTTGGCCTTCGCGGAAGGCAAGAAGCACGTCAAATGACGTGGGGAGATGTGAGAATAGAGGAAAAAAACGGAAAAGAAAGTATAACTTTCTCTGAAAGAGTTACCAAAACCAGACAAGGCGATATTTCGTCAGCTAGAGCGTTCACCCCTCGCATGTGGGCCAACGAAGAACAAAAAAATTGCTGTCCAATTTTTCTTTTAAGAAAATACGAAAGCCATCGCCCATTGGAAATGAAAAGAGATGGGAGTCCTTTTTATCTCCGGTGAACCATAGACGTTCAGCAAATTCCCAAATATGGTACCAAAAGATGGCGATGGGAAATAATGAACTGGGTAAAATTATGAAAATCTCCGCTGAGAAAGCAGGTATAACGGGTAAAAAAATCAGTAACCACTCAGTTAGGAAGACCACCTGCTCTACATTGATTCATGCGGGAGTGCCTGCCAACTTAGTAGCCCAATTAAGCGGCCATAAATCGATTCAGAGTCTACAAAGCTATGCGATAGCCAGTGATGAACAACAAGAGGAGATGTACTCTATACTGAACAGGGGAAATCGTGTATACCAACCGTTAAGAGCAGCGCGATCCGGCCAAGGAGTGCAGAATGAGGTATGTGTTTAAGTCCTGTAACTGTGAAGAGATGCGTAGCTATCTCCGATGACAACGTTAATCCTATATAAAGCACTATATTCCTTGGGTTTGCAAGTATAATTGCAAAATGATGATTAAATAACTTCAAATTTCACTTAATCGCACAATTCCAGATAGACGATATTACTCCAGTTGCTACTACAGGACGTGGCGATGACGATTTCCCGGCGGCGGCACTTGGTGCTCCTCCATTACAGATACGATATAATTTGTCGAGAGGGTTAAATATAATATTTGTGCAAAGTGTGCACAATCCACTGTGCTTATTTTCCTATGAAATATGTATGTATTTCACTTATAATTATTAATAATTCCATGGTTTATACATTTAAGACTCCAGGCCCAAATAATGAGATGGCAGTGGCGGTGATAAATCGCCGTAGAGAGAGGATCGTTCCGGCAGCCCTGGGTGTTGGTGAAGTTCCTGTAGGTTTTAAAAAATTGATTTCCGGTTTTATATGTATTTGTTGACATCACGGGATTCCTGCTGTGATATTTGTCAATTTATCAAACGATAAATAGACGTAGCTCTTGATCTTGTAGGAGAACACTGATGATATCGCCCCCCCCCCCGAAGCGACAGAAAGTGGAGACTGTCAGACAGCCTGTACCAGCATCGCAGCCTGTGGTTGAAGAACCTGAGGATGTAAGTGGAAAAAATATTATCAAAATATTACAGAATTATCATTGTGCATAGTCAAGTAAAAATTTCAAACAATTAACTATATTTATTTATCGTGGTATTTTGCAGGATTACGATATACCGGCATCGATGTATGAGGAACTGAGAGAAGAGGACTTCGAAATGGTACCATATCGCCCCCCTGTCAAACAAAATCCAGGACACCCAGCGGTAAAAAATGACCTGTCTCGGACCAAGCAAGATGTTATTAGGGGATTCTTACAAGGAGCTCATATTACCGGTGGAAATTTCACCTTTAATATCAACATGTTGAGAGATAATCCAATAGTTAAGGCTGTAAATTAAGATATTTATCCGAGTTTGTACTCGACACAGTTTTCTGACAAAATTTTGTGAGTGGGTATTGTTTCCCGATAAAATCTGATCGCGTGAAAAAAGTTAAAAAAAAGTGTTTAAAAGTTGATTAATGTTGATGTCTTCTTTAATATTGATGATATGACTATTCTACAAGATAGATAGCATAAACTGGACATGTTGGATGAGTCTGATTACTTAAAAATATAATATAATTACTTAACTTAAAGCGTCTTGCTTTCTCTTCGCGGACATGTCCTTGTCCGTTGAGAACAATGTAGTTATACTTGTACTCCATGATTACCTCTTTCCGATCTGTCGAAATACCCACCTCCGTCTACGATGTCAGTGGGTATTTCGACAGATCGGAAAGTCGGTAATCATTCCGTACAAGTATAACAACATAGTTCTCCTATAATAGTATTCCTTCTCAAATAGCAGAAGGGATTAAGCGATAAGTCAAATGTTTGTAAAACCATTGTACTTATATTCTGAATAAAAGGAAAAAGCACTCATACACTAATCATGTAATCTGGCAGACATTTTCCAGAAATCTTTAATGGCAAATGAGGATTTATCGCTATATGGAAAGTTTGTTGTTTTAATATGGTTGAAATGTGTCTAGCATTACAATAAAACAAATACCTGGGATGTACCCCAACTATGATTATCAGCAATCACTGTTGACTCTGATACTTCTACTTGATTAGAATTCTTCTCAGTTTCATCAAACACAAATTGTAAGACAAACTCTCTGGGTACTTGTTGTTCATTTCCCATTTCTTCAGCTGTTGTGTTTCCATTGCCATCTTCAGGATATGCTGTTGTTTTTCAGGAAGTATTGAGAGTTCCGACATGGTCACAATTGTCAGATCTCAGTGTTCATGAATCTATTCGGCTCCTAAAGAAAACCTGTTAATAAAAAATTCAACTGACAGAAAGATTGGCAAGAGCTATATCTTTTAAAGCTCATTGATGACATTATTTGATGAATAGAACAGAGTGGTCATAAGCTATCTACTGAGATGTTGTATTAGGTGGTGTATACCTAAATACACGTCATGATTATATACACAATTTTAACTGGTTTCAGATACAAGCGGCGGTAATCTCCAAGGACAAGGCGCGTAGTAATCTCCGAACGATAGTGAGGTGACTACGAAGAGTCTAGTCCGAGGAGATTACAGTTACTTTTATCTGAAACCAGTTTATATTGTATTTATTAACCACCATTCCTTGCTAATAATTACGATGCTCGAAACCATTATTGTTTTAAAATATCATCGCAAGTTCCAACTTCCATTTCCGATGTCAGTGTCACCGTCAGTGACAGCAGCAGACGATGTTGCATCACATCACAAACAACAGAACTACAGTTCAAGTTTGGTGAATTCATCTCTGGTAGTGTATCCTAAACTCCATAATCTATCAGACTACAGAAGAACATATAAACTTTAACGATTCAGTTGTGTTTTTCCGCGATGTTTGCCTATTTCGCAATAGGTGGCGTGCGTGGTAATAGTTCGCGTTGCGCTAGCTAGGCCTGTGATGTTGCTTGGGGAACTCTTTCCAGTAATCTCCGCCAGGAGTTTACGGGCCTCAGTAATCTCCTGTAGCTAAATACTTCGAACCAATGCTATTACTCCGAACCAATGCCATATTAGGTGGTTAATAAAAAACTGGATGCCATTGTAGTAAGGGTAGGTTAGTTCAATTAATGCATAATGGGACTGTGGAGGATTTATTTGCAGGCAATGTTGATAGGGAAGTTGCTTCATGTTTCAATGAGGTGAATGTCCCATTCTCTATACATGCTCTGTTTCCTGCGGTATGTGTTGGCGGGTGCAGCCAGTGGAGACGAGTAGTTGGTTGGCATTGAGTGATTATATCTCCGGGTCTAGGATTAACAGTGCAAAGGAGGTAGAGATTTTTTTAAGACCTTTATCTATACTGGCCGTCACTCAGTTTGACTCATTTGAATCATCTGTTTCACTTTGGCATATATTACAACATAAATACATTTAGAATGGAGTGACATTAGGATTCAATATAATTATAGAGGTTTCCAAGTAAAGGGATACAAATTCAGGGAACTTACTTTTCCCAATAGATAGTGAATTAGTCATACAACAAGCCATAGAGTTATTTTATAATTACTATTGTTTCTGTTCATTTCAAGTAGTCTCCTTGTAGAGGGATTTGGGCAGTCAGTAATAATTTCTGGGTTTTCCTTTAGAAGTGTAATCGGAGTGAATGTTGTAAATTTTTCTTGTACCACGCTTGCGCCTGCTCTATTGGATGTTTATATTGACTGCTCATGGTCACGTGATATCGCAGTCGCCCGCCCACCACAAAGACTGACACAACTTAAATGTTTTTCCACTCACCCGCCCCATATTGGCTGCAATTTCTGGCTGTTATATTTGATAAATTTGTAATACAACTCATATTACATATATTATACACTCAAATACTGTTTTATACTCTCTATATAATATCAATAATCCAATATGTTAATAAGAATGATAATAAGATAATGAACGACTGGAAAACATGTTTGGCGGAATATAGACAAAAAAACAGGGTTCAATAACCAGGGTAAGACTAAAATGTGTCTGATACCTGTAACAGCAAGCAGCAGATTAACCGTTATCGAGCCTGGTAACCAGGTTACCCGTAACCGCGGCGGTAACCAAGTAACTATAGCAGAGATAGATAAGTGACGATTAATAACAATAACAGTCACGGATTGAATAATAACGATAATACAATTGAATAATAATTTATATACATATAACGTGGTTGATATTTAAATATAAATCTCATTATTTCCTAATACTCAAGTATTACTCTATTCTCGTTAATATTAAATCTACCAATTTCATATTCACATTTGTAATACACCAATCCATACTACTCCATGTTGTTTTACTGCTAAATATATATACTGAAGTAAAAAATGTATGCAACGTATAATGAATCTCCAAACTCCAAGTCAGACTCTGACTAAGTCATTAATCTCAATTCTGGAGGAAGAGCATTCAATGCCATTGCTTTCACTGCACGAAACTTATCACTTTACATATGTATGCTAAACGCGTATACAGGTACGATTTTGCGTATACAAGGTTGACCTATTTTCCATCTTGTATACGCCTTATCGATTGGCGTATATAAATGCGTGTCCATGGTGCGGTCATATATATACGTCATATAAACACCTGATTCTTTTGTATTTACACCACTATCCAATAGTTCCGATTTCTGCCACTTGGGGACACTACTAGTAGCATATTTCATTTTCCATTAACAACTTAAGTCTGTATTATATGAAAAATACAATATTATATTACCAATTAATTTTATAACACCTTTATCAAATCTGATTGAGTATAAATTGATTAATTACAAATAATAAACCCTGCAGTATGTTGTTTTTTTACCGTTTTTCTAATAGATTTCACCTTGAAAACACCACTCTAGGGTTCTGGGTATTCCCCTATATAAGCCAAACCTCCCCCACAACAGGCAGCGAGGCTTCCCACTGAGACCATCTACACCCTATTAAATGTTGGCACGGGCTAGAATCACGTGTGAAGGCGGCCGCCTGCCGCAACCTCTACCAACACCCACGAGTGTGACAGCTTTATACAAGGCTTCATCTAAGGCTTCACCTAAGGCTTCACCTAAGGCTTCATCTAAGGCAAGGGTGGGATACGCCTAACCCTTGCCTAACCCCCGCCGAAAGCGCTAAAACAACACACTGATAATTTACGGCAGCAGCGGTGGCTGGGGAAGGATGACTTCGTCTTTTATTTTCTATCGCTACACATATACGAGGTTATTTCCTCTCATATACGCCAGGTGTAAGATACAGATAAGTCGTGTCCGTATTCAGAAGGAAACAGTCTTGTATACGCCTAATACCATGGTGTGGATTAGAGGCGTATATATATATGAAAACATGTCAATATACAGCTGATACGTGCACTTCCGCGATGGCGTATATAGCAGTAAACTGGTGTTCTTCACGCAGTGTTTGTGATATTCCAAACTTTTGGTTTTATAATTTTAAATTTGGTTGGTTGGATTTAATGTCCAGTTATGCATTACAGGTTCTCACCAGACTTCCTCAAGGTTCTTTTACACCACAAGGGTGGTGATTGAATCTATGTGATGAATTTAGGTAGAAATCTCACCCCTACACATCTACCGATTAGTTCCAACACCACAGAGACATGGTATGAGAACGATTGGACTTTGATATAGCACTAAATCTACCACAAAGTCCTACAACCTTGGGATAACAAGTCCAGTGCCCTAACCACTAAGCTAACTCCCCATCCCCTATCACCTCTGTATTTAACCATGTCGTTCAAGATGAGACTATTTCTTCTATCACAGTAATTGTACAAAGCAGTAGAGAATGTGAACATTTCTCCTTTGGTTACATTGCGTTATTATCCTTATCGCATTATTCTCTAAAATTTGTAACTTCTTTGTTTCTTATAGATTACATGTATCATATAAGACATCACAATTGGCAGAATCACAGTCTTACAGATCATTAGGCAAGCATGATTTGTCAAGAAGGGTCTAATTTTTGTTAGAAGGTACAATTTATGTGATGCTTGTTTCACAATATTTCTTATATTTGATTTGAAGTTAGTATTTTCGTCTTGTATGACCCTAAATAAGTTGTGTGAGGGAACTCTTGCAAAGCAGCTTAATACAGATATAAGTTTAGTGTGGAAAGACGAAGGGTACCCTACGGTAACACAACCACAAGTGCGTGCCTGAGTCTAAGACCCGATCTATGTCAGTGCGTCCACTCTCTTCTCATTGGTCGAGCGAGGATGTTTACTCGACGCTCATTGGTTGCTAATGATGCTTTTCCCAGTCAGACCTCACAACCGGCTTACAGTGGCGTGTCGCAGGGAGCGATCATAGTGTATTGGATTGGGGTGCGGTCTGAGTTGTGTGCTCAACCAACCTATTGTACACCCGGGGGGGGGGGGGGGGGCATTGAGAATCAGGTCATTTTTCAATGTGGGCTCAGGTTGGAATCAGTTTGTTCCTAATCTGTTTTAGGTCTATTAAGGCCTATTTGCCAGCATGGAAAGCTTTGCAGGGGCTTGTGGTTTCGAATCTATACTGGAGCCTACTGAAAATAGGGCAATTGTGCCCTAGTACATCCCTCCAGAATAAACATAACTTAAAAAAAAAAAAAAAAAATCTCATAACCCAGGATCGTACATGTAGACCCTTTTCTGTACGCCATAGAGACCCACAGACAATGCGGGTCATTTTCGTTCAACACTTATGGACGACCTTATGAACGGCCAATATTATCTTAGACAACAGACTTAAATATTATTAGACGATAACCCTTGTACGAGGTATAGAAAAGGGTCTTCCTGTACGATCCTAGATTATGAAACAACCCCCAGTGCTCTTCACCACAGAGCTAACTCCCCACCCCGGTCGCTTTTGTTATGCTTGTGTGTAAGCATATCCAGTCTGCACCACAAGGAGGTGAGGCGCCCAAGAGGGCGCACAGATTGATAATTGCTGTCCACCCCAGCAGACCTCATTCTATGCAATAGATCACATTTTAGCTATTGCTTGTTACATTCCATTTGGTTTGGTGTTTTTTTCTGGGTGGTTTTGGAGGTGATCTTTCCATCCCGTTTGATGATCTTGCAGTATTTGCAGTTCATCTTTTTACACTCATTTGTGTGGGCTCCGTTCGGGGTGGGTTTTATTTGTCCACCTCTGTTGGTTTCCACGTTCAACCTGGCTCTTACCAGGATGCCCTTCAGGTTTTTTGGCCTGCGGTAACCCTTGATTGGGGTTTTTTGTGTATCTGCTTGGTTGTGATCCAGTATATCCCAGTTTTTACTCACTGTGTCTCCTATTTCATTCCCTATGGGTCTGAAGGTGGAGATGAGGAAGAGTTTGTCATTTTATGTCTCTTTGTCTTTTTTCGAGGGTTTTTCCTTTTCTTCGAGTAGTGTGTCCCGTGTTTGGGAGTCTACCCTTTGATTACAGTCACTCAGAATCTTTTCTGGGTATCCTTTGTGTCTGAATTATTCCAGCTTTTCCTCAGCATGCCTTTCGTAGTCTCCAGGTTTGCTGCAGATTCTTTTATCCGTAGCAATTGTGAGTATTGGAGACGATGTTTTGTGGCCAGTGGGTGAGATGAATCATACCTCAGGTATGTGTTTGCATCGATGGGTTTGGTGTTTGGTCAGTGCTTATCTGAGCATTTTCCATCTTGACCATTGTGTCAAGAAAAACTACTTCTTTTCCCAGAAATTTAGACTTTTACTTAAGAGAGACATCTCATCGGGAGTCAGAGTTTTAGAGGAAAGGTTTACCACTATTTTGTCTGTTGCCCTAGACTTGTTGGTCTTTGATTTGTTTTCATCTCTACTTTTAGATGAATGATTTACTTGAACATGTGGGTTCAAAAGTATTTCAACTTTATTCGAACATTGGAACAAGGACTTTTACAGTCGTCATTGGATTCAACACATTCAAAGCAGTTACGGATACAGTTCTTAGTACTACTAGTACTACCACAGTGTTCACTCTGTTATTGTTATACTATCATCACACAGTTCTTAGTCCTACTAGTACTACCACAGTGTTCACTCTGTTATGGTTATACTATCATCATACAGTTCTTAGTCATACTAGTACTACCACAGTGTTCACTCTGTTATGGTTATACTATCATCACACAGTTCTTAGTACTACTAGTAATACCACAGTGTTCACTCTGTTATGGTTATACTATCATCACACAGTTCTTAGTACTACTAGTAATACCACAGTGTTCACTCTGTTATGGTTATACTATCATCACACAGTTCTTAGTACTACTAGTAATACCACAGTGTTCACTCTGTTATGGTTATACTATCATCACACAGTTCTTAGTCCTACTAGTACTACCACAGTGTTCACTCTGTTATTTTTATACTATCATCACACAGTTCTTAGTCCTACTAGTAATACCACAGTGTTCACTCTGTTATGGTTATATTATCATCACACAGTTCTTAGTACTACTAGTAATTAGAGAATACTGGCTTAGGCTACGTGGACGTCGTTTTGTACGTGGTCCTAGCTCCAGTTGTACGTCCTGAGCTCGTAGAGCGAAGGACGTACAACTGGAGCTAGGACCACGTACAAAACGACGTCAATCGTAGCCTAGACTGTATTCTATTTATTATATACCCTCAAATCGTTTTAATTAGTTAAATATTTACCTAATCGCCATCATCAAAGTTTCCGGGCACAGCATCGTGTACTCGAATCCTGGTTTTCGCGACAATGTCGCTATCGATACGATAGCGAGGCTTGCGCCTATGTCGTCATCAACCTCTCACTCTCCCACCACATTCTTCGTCTTAGGTTAATAGTGTATGACTGCGAGGCTACGATTCGGAACACAACTTTCACTCACCATACTGATATAGCGTTAATCAAATTTACCAAGAATCTGTTTGGAGATTTAGATTTATATTTTTTCTGATGCGTGCCGTGTGCAAATTTTACGTCGTGTGCAGAAGAAGAAGAAGAACCCGACAGAGCGGCGAAATTTCAGTCATTTCCAAATCGACATTAAGGTAAGTTCTAGTAATATATTTAACCATGTATTTATATTTATGTATTCTACAAGACTCATAGATCACACTAATCCACATTTTAAAGAATGACAACTCCATTTTATTTCAACATTATTCGTATTTATTTACATACTGTCATAACATATCCACGCACCGTTCCCGCATTTCATTTTTGCGAGTCCATCTGGGAGGGACGCACATAACCTATAGCTAGATTTAAATTCATACTTTCAATAGATATATACGATTCATTTAACTTAAAGTTTAATGTTAAACGTGAAAGAGCAATCTTTAACTGTGGCCCCCGCAAACATGCCTCGTATTAAGTCATTATTATTCATGGATTGCTGTAACACTTGAAGCTTTTGATCTACATCTCGTTTTTTCGACTCCGCGATAACTTTCGATTCCTCTGCTCGTGCCACTGGCATTGGCATATCCTCAAGAAGTAGATCATCACGAATTTCTTGGGTCAATACTCCTTCCTGAAACGATATATAAGTAAAACAAACTTTTAAACTGTATCATAACAATGTATTTGCTTATTATACTAGTTATACATTTTATTTAAAATATTATATTTACCATTTCAGAATCCTCGACAGACTGACGTTTCGTAGGTGTTGGCGCACTTATGGTCGATGATGGTGGACGTTTTCGTGTTGTCGCTGGACAAGCATGTACATCCGCAGAACCTGGAGCAGTCATCAAAGCCGGAATCTATCGCAAATAGTGAACAAAATAGGAAGAAACTGGATTATATATGTGCAAAATCAACAAAACATTCAAATGTGAAGGATGAAATATACGAAAGGACTGTGTTTTACCCTGGATTATCTTTTTTATCGTCACCCAGGAATAATAAATGACAGTAACACATGGGATTTACGTACCTCTACACGTTCCAAACTTGGGATTTCGGCAGCAGGTAAGGCGATTGTCTTTGTAATGTCATTCAGTATATTATACATTCCCCTCTGCTGGTTGTCTGAAGCTACAGAGTAACTATTTAAACTGGATACGTTTTTATGACCTGATAATTGGGCCACCATTGTCGGCGGAACTCCGGCGTGTAATAAATTCGTGCAAAGTGTTTTACGAACACTATGATTCGTAATTTTCTTTCCGCAAATTCCGGATTTATCTGCACTTTCCTTCATTATTTTACCCAATTCGTTCCTCCCCATGGGCTGTCGCGTGTACCAACATTTACTGTATGGTAATCGTTTGTAGTTTATACACAAGTAGAAGGGAGACGAATCCGTTAGAGTGTCATAAGGTCGATGTGATTCATACTTCTCGATTAATCGCACAGGACATCTCTCCGGGTTCTTCTTATTTTCCCACATTTTGGGGACAAAAGCTCGATTATTAGAAATATCGCCTTGGCGAGTTTTTGTGGTTCGCTCGTTGAAGCTAGCGAATTTTTCGCCATTTGTGCTGGTGCTTATAGTAATATCTCCCCACTGTAGTTGTCGGCTTTCCTGTCGCCCTCTCATTCCGCAACACTTCGTGGTTATATACCATATCGAGTTGCGTAAACCCTTAGGATCATTGCCATCAAATACGCCCGACGCCCATAGCCTTTCCTCGTCCTCTGACGATAACGGATCACACTGAAAATATATTAAAAAATACGAGAAAATTATTAGCCATTTATATTCAATATAGTATAATTTAAATGGTAAATATATTTATATTTATTTTTGCGGTTATTATTCATTTATATTGAATTGTATTTACCTTGTTAGGAAGATTTCCGTATCCCTCAGACTTCAGTTCCTTCTTTCTAGTACTCAGGACCTCACGAGTTGTCTTGAATAATTCCGAATTCGCTAAATTCTCCGTGTAGTCGTGGGCATCTAAATATCTCTTGATACTGGAATAAATTCCAGTTAACGAATTCGGCTGGAAGCAAGTCCCATCTTTCCTTCTTGCTCCTATTAAATAACTGCCTAAATGAACACTGAGCATTTTAGGATCGATTTCCTCAATTCTACGGAATTCGTTCAGCTTTTCAAGATATTTGTGAAAACTCGCTACATCACGGTCGGTTTTCTTCCTTGTTTCAATACTGCGTCTACTTGAAATGTATTCCTTCAAACTCGTTATGCTTGCATTAACGTTAGGCTGCACATTTTCCTCATTTAATTCGTTATCTTCTTCTTCTGATACATTTTCAACGTCGGCGATGGCCGCAACAATATCAAAAACGTCCATTTTTTCTACAGCAGGACGCGTTGTCAACGCGTCATCGTAGATCAACGCGTCATCGTAGTTCCATATAGTATATTGTTAGTCACTTTGTTTCGTATTCTTTTAAAAATGATTTTAAAATTGAAATTTATGTGTAAATCATTTGTTAATATTTATTTTTATTACTCTTGATAAATTTCACCGTATTTCTATGTATTTCTATGTTCTTTTTCTTGATTTTTACGGTTTGTTTACATTTTGCAGGTTGACTGTAGCGAATTCGTATCGGCCGTTCGTAGCGAATTCACATAGCCTGTATAGGTAAGTGTTTGTTTATTAATTAAATTCCACTGCATATTATCATTTCTTTATATTTTCTATGAATTATTATGGCACATACTGGGTTTTTCTTTGTCTGTATTTACGGTCGATATCTTCACATTTACGCTGGTTTTAACGTGCAATATACGGTCGGGAACAAGTTAACTGCTTCCTGTTTCGCGCACCCGGTGCCCGTACACTGAATTTCGTGCACATACATATAATATCTGAATAATACTTTCATACAGTATAGGCGTCAGTTTCGTGCACGGGTATATAATAATACCACAGTGTTCACTCTGTTATTTTTATACTATCATCACACAGTTCTTAGTCCTACTAGTAATACCACAGTGTTCACTCTGTTATGGTTATACTATCATCACACAGTTCTTAGTACTACTAGTAATACCACAGTGTTCACTCTGTTATGGTTATACTATCATCATACAGTTCTTAGTCCTACTAGTAATACCACAGTGTTCACTCTGTTATGGTCATACTATCATCACACAGTTCTTAGTACTACAAGTACTACCAGTGTTCACTCTGTTATGGTTATACTATCATCACACAGTTCTTAGTCCTACTAGCACTACCACAGTGTTCACTCTGTTATGGTTATACTATCATCACAAAGTTCTTAATACTACAAGTAATACCACAGTGTTCACTCTGTTATGGTCATACTATCATCACACAGTTTTTAGTCCTACTAGTAATACCACAGTGTTCACTCTGTTATGGTTATACTATCATCACACAGTTCTTAGTCCTACTAGCACTACCACAGTGTTCACTCTGTTATGGTTATACTATCATCGCACAGTTCTTAGTACTACGAGTACTACCAGTGTTCACTCTGTTATTGTTATACCATCATCACACAGTTCTTAGTCCTACTAGCACTACCACAGTGTTCACTCTGTTATGGTTATACTATCATCATACAGTTCTTAGTACTACTAGTAATACCACAGTATTCACTCTGTTATGGTTATACTATCATCACACAGTTCTTAGTCCTACTAGTACTACCACAGTGTTCACTCTGTTATTGTTATACTATCATCACACAGTTCTTAATACTACAAGTAATACCACAGTGTTCACTCTGTTATGGTCATACTATCATCACACAGTTTTTAGTCCTACTAGTAATACCACAGTGTTCACTCTGTTATGGTTATACTATCATCACACAGTTCTTAGTACTACTAGTAATACCACAGTGTTCACTCTGTTATTGTTATACTATCATCACACAGTTCTTAGTACTACAAGTAATACCACAGTGTTTACTCTGTTGTTGTTATACTATCATCACACAGTTCTTAGTAATACTAGTAATACCACAGTGTTCACTCTGTTATGGTTATACTATCATCACACAGTTCTTAGTCCTACTAGTAATACCAGTGTTCACTCTGTTATGATTATACTATCATCACACAGTTCTTAGTACTACTAGTAATATATAGAAACAGGATTCCTGTGTAGTAAGTTTCCGGATTACGAACTCGTTTCGCCGGAGGTTTAAACCTCCAGAGAAACGAGTGAGGAATCAGAAACTTACAGACACAGGCATCCTGTTTATTTATTACTATATATCTCATAAACACGATGATATTTACGGTATTCTACCCGTAGGAGCCATTTTCAATCTGATTTGGGCACTCAACGATCAAGGCGTAACGTCTGTTTCTACCGTACCTTTAAATATCTGGCTTGAACTAAGCACATCACCATGTCCGTAGTAGAAATGAATCGAATAATCTGATTGGACGAGAGCAAAACTTTCAGCCAATCACAGAGCGTTTAAAAGAATGTCACTCTCCATCACAGGTTTGGTCAGTTTAAACTATACATATAGCGTGCGAAACTGACGTTAAGCGTACACTGACTTTACCTTGTGACGCCGACTCCTCAATCTCCAACCACTATATAGTGTTCACCGCTCTTACGTAACATCTGTTTGGAGATTGATTACATTTTAATTTATGCGGTGA
This sequence comes from Alentia gelatinosa, assembly GCA_950022655.1. NCBI lineage: Eukaryota > Metazoa > Annelida > Polychaeta > Phyllodocida > Polynoidae > Alentia > Alentia gelatinosa. The sequence goes on along the minus strand of OX465587.1, from coordinate 62,801,607 downwards.
CCCGAGAAGAAACCTGCTGACCTCCTTACGCCGCTGACCGGGAAAGTGATCGGACCACTGGATTTACGTCATATTTTCTACGAATCTAAGGTAAGATTAATTAGCCATCCACCCGTATTTTTACTATATTTCGGTTCTCTATGATCTGTAGATCACTCTCATCAACTTTATTAGTCAAGACAACACAGTAATTAACAACAATTCAGAGATTTATTTTGGTCATTTTCAAATTCTACATATGTACAGCGGCAGGATCTTACCCATGTCAACCATTCAATCCTCATCGTCCCAAAGCAAAACAACATGGAGTTACATCTTTATATTAATTACTATGCTGCATCCAGATGCGATATTCTCTCCAGCAAGAATCCCTTTTACTAACTAGGAGGCCTCTTCTTTTTTGTCATGAATTTCTACTTCTTTCATCTCTGATACTACAATGGGTGCTGGCACTTCTGGCATCTCCATCTCGTGATCTAGTTCGTCGCAAAAAGCCTATGTCAACTCCATACCCTGAAAATATAAATATTAAATCCATTTAATACTTTGAATATGATGTTTATTGCTTGTTTATATAGCTGGTATTTATTCTTTTTCTGTATTTACACTTTCATGTTCCGGCTGAGGATCATCTACGACACATCGCTTTGCTGCTGGAGGACCTTCAACGTGGTTCGTTCCTGGTCTTCCCGACATATCGACACCCAAAGTGGAATGAGGAGCGGCCCCCAGAAATGCTGGAATTAAAGCATTTCTTGTGCACCAACTATCTGGTATGTCTAGATCGCATTGCATTTCTAATTCTAAATGATACAGGACCGTATCATCAGCACATAGGAGTAATGTGGGATCCATATTATTACTTTCTGGCATTACATTCACCATGTCATTGACATGGATGATAAAGAACAGGCCCATGAAGAGATCCCTGTGAGACTCCGTAGGTAATTCTTTGGGGAGATAACTTGGTATCATTCACCATTGTAGCTTGGGTTAGATTATTCAAATAACATTAACAAATGACCTTTTATTCATAGTTTTTTTTTAGATTTAAAGCCAGAATAGTGTGATCTATGGTATCAAAATCTTTTTCAAAATCTATAAATACCCCTGTTTTGAATTTAGCAATGCAGAGAGAATATCGTCTGTGAATTTTGCTATTTTAGAACAATCTTTCCTATATCCATTTTGTTTCATGTGCAGCATCATACTATTTTCCAAGAAGTTATAACTTTATGAAGTATGGTTTGCAGATTTTGCTTGGTTCAACAACCATGTAAACTCTTTAGATAAAATAACAAGTGCATCTATCTATAAGGTATTTTGTTGTGAGGTCCTCAATGCCAGACGATTAGTACATGGTATTTCTGATGAATATTTAATTAACTTTGTTTCATTTGTTGTGATGTAAGATAAACTGTTCTGATTTACTCAGATCATAATCTGATCATAATATGCGATGGAGCGTTGAGGGCTTTGGCCAAGTTCTTACCTATGTTACTTTAAGTAGCTGTGAATGTAGGTTGAAGTTTGGTCTCTTGTGACCCAGGAACCCTCATCTTGACTCAATTCGATCTCCTCCATCTTGTCTAAAGAGCCAGAGCGATTTTCCATGCAAATTTCGATTCGCAAACGTTCGCAGACATTTGCAGACGTTCGCATGGACATGTGAATGCCTTGTGACAATATTACCACCAGTACTATAACTCAAACTACATTCTATGTATAATTCTCAGAATACCATATTTATGTAAGTGGAAAACAGCATGTTGTGAACTTGAAACCTACAGTGGAAGATCTAACATTGTGTTAGAACTGTTTGTATACAATAAAAAAAAAAGAAGAAAAATTCAATATATTGAATACATCGCATGGGATTCGCACAGTCACATGGATTGCAGACGCATTCGCTTGGTCGCCTTAGTGGATCTGGCGCTTAAGTTCGCTTTAGTGTATTTTTAAATTGTTGCAACGAATGGTTCTCCAATACCTTGATGATGTAATCTGCAGTTCTCATACACAGCCGACTCCCCCCTCATTATTATTATGTTTCAGAATCCCTGATCAAACACATATGACTCAGGATTGAAAGGACCTAGTATTTTATTTTTAATTTTCTCTGCCTTGAACAAATATTTGTTTCGTCGGGGCGAATGTCCGACACAGGTGACCTCGAACTAAGACATAGTTCGGCCACAGTTAGGGCGTTTTCTCCTAGTCCGAGGAGATTATGGGCGGTTTCATCTGAAACCAGTTTATATTCTATTTATTTACCACCGTTCCTTTCTAATAATTGCGATGCTCTTCTGAAACTTGCCCGATGCGCCTCCTATCGTTAGTGAAAATATACAGCTGTAGTTTTTAAATTGCCCGCCAGGTGGCAGTTAGTTTGATTCAGTTCGCCATGTTGGTTTTATACGGTCGCTGAAGGGGCCTGGGAGCTGTTTCAAAACGTGGGTTAAGTCTATGGTTTTGAAACAGCTCCCTGATGACGTTTTGGGAACTATTTCCAGTAATCTCCTGATTCTAGAGTCAGGAGGTTACGGGCCTCAGTAATCTCCTGGTAGAAACATACTCCCAGCCCATGCTTGTCCTATGGAGACTCTGTGTGAGGTGGTTAATAAAATCTGTATGGATGCAACTCTGATGTCTAAAGTATGTGGACAGTTCTCAACTTATAAAACAAGGTTTAAGATGGTGATTTGTACATGATCATTTTAAACTAATAAATAGGAGAAAAGGTATTGATTTAAATTTATATGAGGATATTTGAAAAACCAATACAATTTGGGAGATCTTGCCCTGTAATAATCTGTTCTGCTTTTCTTTGACCTTTAATCCACAGATCATTCCACATAAGAGCTCCGCATCTAAAATAAGTGTCATTTAAGGGTATGTTAATCTTGAATACAGGTGTTTGAGTAGACCAGGGACCAGTATCACTAGTTTCGTGACATGTCTAGATGGCGTCTAGATGGTGTGTCCGGTTTCATAAGAACTAGACATTAGATTTTGTTTTGTCCATTCTTGCTTGCACTGTTGGTGCCGCTTTTCATATCTGTCTAACACATTTGTCACGAAACTAGTGAAACAGGTCCATGATGTGTAGATTTGTCTTATTCTTATGTTTGGGGTCTGTCTTTTCCTAAGGGCAGCTACTTGTCATGAAACTAGACAACCCCAATGTCTGTATGGTGTCACAGACATGTCACGAGACTAGTGAAACAGGTCCATGGTGGCTATAGCTGGCTGTTGTAATAACTTTTAATCTCCCAATTTCTTTGCCATGAAGTTAAGCACATGCATATTTCTACGGTGGGTATCTAAACTGAACAGAGTAGATTGAAGGGTGTTATGTACACATTGTCATGAGCATATTCCTTTCCTACTTTCTCTTCACTTTTAAAGGTGTTTTTTTTTATTAGCCGGCAGGGTCCTGTTAGGTCTCAAGTGACCTATTTTCCACAGTTTCCAGTGTTATTTTCCACACTTTAGACTTACAGATGTATTTAATTATGTAAATACCGTCAGTTAGCAGTTTTCACATATTATAAGTTTTTCTGGTAAAGAAGCATAAACTCATACAAGCTTTGATTTTTAGTAAACAATAATCAAAATCAGCCAAAGAGGCAATTACTTTTTCCATCCCTTTTATATTTCACAAACTTCCTCCTGAAGAGTTAGAGTGAATCCCAAGAAACCGGTCTTGACTAATAAATGACATTATTTAAAAATCACCAGGTGGCGCCACTGTGAATTGTAGGATATGCCTTTAAGACTAGAACAGGACAGTATTTAAGTGTTTTACTCACAGTAATTCCTTGTGTCAGCAAGACGTATTTTAAGGATTGCAGTGAAGTTACTGTGTTACGCACTGAACGATCTGCACTCCAGATTTCTGCTGCCTTATACTCAACTGATGTCTTATAGAGACTAAGTTTTATATATATAATTTTTTTTGATTTTTCAAAAAGCAGTTCTAACGCAAAGATAGATCTTCCACTGCGAGAGTTACATCAATCGTGTTTACATAGTCTGCAGCCTCTTAACATGAATATAGAGTACCTCACTCTTATTAAAAAATAGAAGGAAAAAAGAGAAAAGGATGACATTAATGGAGATGGAATGAAATGAAATGATTCAGAAGATATGTTTCCTTATTACCGCCAATCAAATTCTGAATACATTGTTTTGATTTCCTTCTTAGATACCTCATATGTCTCACTGTACTGAATCGGAGTGGACATCTTCAGAATTGTTGCATCAAACAGTCTCACATGTCTCTGTTCTTTTTTTTTATTTGCACAAGAGTAGGAGTACAAGTAGCGGACTCTGCCGGGGCCGGTTTTCTGGCCACTCTACAATACGGTATCAAGGAGGCCAAAAACTCACCTCACTAGTAGGATGTACACATATTGACATGAAGTATGGGGTAATGATGAGTTGAGGCGGGGGAGTGTCCTAGGGTACGGACTCTGATTAATCTGATTTAATGAAACTATCCTGTCGAGGCAGACCTAATCTGGTCTAAAAGTTCCAGACCATACTTCTACTTGATATCTTTCCTGTTTCAACCTAGTAGAGGCTAGTCTTAGTAGGTGTGACTTTCTTCATTCCTCTAACTTGTTTAGTTTACACTTTGTATGGATTTTTAAGGTCGACATATCTTCATGCTGACTCTTGAGGCAGATCCTAAATCCTTTGTTCTGGTATCTTAGCAATTACGTGACAAGGTAAGCATCGGTGTTATGGTAAAGAAGATCGCCTTATTCAGTGTACGGCGGTACTCAGGTTCTGTAAATCAGTCTCATCTGTATCAGTGTTATGGTAAAGAAGATCGCCTTATTCAGTGTACGGCGGTACTCAGGTTCTGTAAATCAGTCTGTTCTCTGTAGAATTACTTTCTAATACAAGATAACATGTGGAACATGTGCTTGGTTCTTTTCAGGTTTCTATCTAGAATATAACCTGGAATTATAAGATGATAGGAAAACAACGAGTATGATAATGAATGACGAGTGTCTGAATTTCGCTAATGATTTATTTATCGAATCTACGAGGCAATTCAGATAAACTTCCTATATATAAGAAAAAGAAAAATAATTCTTCTGCTGTGTGGTATACATCCGTTCTGGTCGAGGGTGCGAGGTGAGGCGAGGGGTTGGGACTCCGCTAGGGTCAGTACGTCGACCCCCTCACGTGACCCGACCACAGCGCCCTCAGCAGACTCGGGGTGAACCTCAGCACGACCTCACGGCGACCTCTGGTGGTTCCCAGATGAGTTAACCCTCCTCCGTCTATACTCATATAAACCCTGTGGAGGTTTATATTTCTTATCAATGACTATAAGGCCATAATTGTTAAGTATATAAGCACGGTTTTATTTCATATGCTGGGTGAAGACTGGCCTTTTATTACCCACCTAATATGGAGTCTCCACACAAAGCCTATGGAGCATACAGATCGCTGTTATTACCCACCCAATACAGAGTCTCTATACTAAGCCTATGGAGCCTCCAGATCGCTTTTATTACCCACCTAATACAGAGTCTCCATACTAAACCTATGGAGCCTACAGATCGCTGTTATTACCCACCCAATACAGAGTCTCTATACTAAGCCTATGGAGCCTCCAGATCGCTTTTATTACCCACCTAATACAAAGTCTCCATACTAAACCTATGGAGCCTACAGATCGCTATCATTACCCACCTAATATGGAGTCTCCATACTAAGCCTATGGAGCCTACAGATCGCTATCATTACCCACCTAATATGGAATCTCCATACTAAGCCTATGGAGCCTACAGATCGCTATTATTACCCACCTAATATGGAGTCTCCATACTAAGCCTATGGAGCCTACAGATCACTATTATTACCCACCTAATATGGAGTCTCCATACTAAACCTATGGAGCCTACAGATCGCTATTATTACCCACCTAATATGGAGTCTCCATACTAAGCCTATGGAGCCTACAGATCGCTATCATTACCCACCTAATATGGAATCTCCATACTAAGCCTATGGAGCCTACAGATGGCTATCATTACCCACCTAATATGGAATCTCCATACTAAGCCTATGGAGCCTTCAGATCACTATTATTACCCACCTAATATGGAGTCTCCATACTAAACCTATGGAGCCTACAGATCGCTATTATTACCCACCTAGTACGGAGTCTCCATACTAAACCTATGGAGCCTACAGATCGCTATCATTACCCACCTAATATGGAGTCTCCATACTAAGCCTATGGAGCCTACAGATCACTATTATTACCCACCTAATATGGAGTCTCCATACTAAGTCTATGGAGCCTACAGATCACTATTATTACCCACCTAATACGGAGTCTCCATACTAAGCCTATGTGGCCTCCAGATCGCTATTATTACCCACCCAATACGGAGTCTCCATACTAAGTCTATGTGGCCTCCAGATCGCTATTATTACCCACTCAATACGGAGTCTCCACACTAAGCCTATGGAGCCTACAGATCGCTATTATTACCCACCCAATACGGAGTCTCCATACTAAACCTATGGAGCCTACAGATCGCTATTATTACCCACCCAATACGGAGTCTCCACACTAAGCCTATGGAGCCTACAGATCGCTATTATTACCCACCTAATACGGAGTCTCCATACTAAACCTATGGAGCCTACAGATCGCTATTATTACCCACCCAATACGGAGTCTCCACACTAAGCTTACGGAGCCTACAGATCGCTACTGAGTAGAATACGGACCTCCGGAATATTCTATAGGAAAAAACGGCTTTTTGGGCCACCTGACGGGCATTATGGGAACTAATGTATATAAACAATGCATGGCGCTAGGGTCGAATTTCTAATTATTTACAAGATATTTTTCCTTTAAATTACTCGAAAGGTGAGTAATAAATACAACATTACCATGATTTCGATCTGAGTGGCCGTATACTCTCCTTGTAGTTGACACTACGTAATACTATCGCTTGGAGTTTTACTTCGCGTCAACTACGCGGAGAATACGGCCACTCAGATCGAAATCATGGTTATATTGTGTATAGACCGTCATAGAGAAAGACAATTACTGAAGTCTCGTGGACAAGCCGCCCGTAAACCACGAGAGGTTGACGCATAGTTATACACGAGCGTCAACCCTAAGTGGACGCAGAGCCACTTGTTTACAAAATCATCGTTTGTTGTATTTATTATCCATCTTCTCCAACAAACTAAACCCAGGAATTGCCGTACTTCCGGATATATCACCAGGGACTATTTTCTTTTATATCTATAAATCCTTCTAGCTGTGGATAAAGTATATAACATAATGATATAGCATTGGAGTAGCAACTCTTCAGATGATAGATATATATGTATACGATAATATAAATAGTGAATACAATATTCAATACATATATATTACTATATAACTACGTTTATATAAATATAAATTATCAACCAATGTCCTTCACAGGTTTATTCACTGCGGGATCTCATTTGTTATTAAGCGTCACGTAATATTTTCCAGGTTACCCGGTTACCTGATCCGGTAACCGGAGTTGACTTGGTGACGCGAGGTTATTTAAACGGCATTCCGCTCGTATCTGCTCAACCGAGCAGTTCAATTTTAATCTCGGAGAGGTTAAAAGGCCTAAAGCATGGGTCGGTCTAGGAAGAAGGCACCTTCTATGAAGGCTGACGATTTACACTCAGGAATGGATGTTCTTGGGGAATATTTGGATGATATGTCAAATGTTTTTATGGAGAAAAATGCGGAATTGAGGGCTACAGCGACTTCGCGTGATGTGCAAGCCGGCGGGCAGTTGGGGGCTTCAGCGAGTTCGGAGGAGGGTGATGCGAGTTCTTCTCCAGCGGCTACAGGTTTAGCGAATTCCAAGATGGAGAAGAGGATGGATGATTTGGAATCGTCGATTTCTACAATTCTTCGTCTGGTGACTACAAATAATGGGAGTTCAAGAGAAAATCGCTCCAAATCGAGACAACGCAGAAGAGTTTCTACAAAATCATCCCCGAGCAGCTCGAGAGATTCAAGTGCGAGTTCTGAATCCAAGTCGCGATCAAGAAGTTCTGACGACAGAAAAAAGAAAACTGGTAAATATGATACTTCCAGATACCTTGAAAAAGGGGAAAAAATCACTTCTTACGAAAGTTTGGTGTTAGTAAATCTAAAAATGTTAAAAGAAATGATAGAAAATGGAAAAGATATTTCTGGAGTAGTAGACCATCAGATTCTTCTTGCAGAAAAGGCTAAAACACAAGTTTTTCAAAGCGAAGCTCTGATTAGGTACGATAAATCCGTTAAAGAAAAAGCGAACAAAAAAGGTATCAAGTCATTTTCTACTATCGATCCAAGCAATATTGTTAGGCATTTGTCATACGATGGTACAATTAATGCCAGAAATGCAAAACAGATAAAGACAAAAGCTACAAACTCGGGTTTTTCTCACACTTGTAACGCTTATAACAAACAAGAAAATGGCTGTACTTTTACAAACTGTAGGTATCGCCATTGTTGCAATGTTTGTCACTCCAGTAGTCACGGGGCTTTCTCGTGTCAAAACAAGAAGACAAATACCAAATGAAATGCATATCCGAGTAACCTAGATACTTGCGGTAAAGTTGATACAATGTCTCGTGTTATTATTAGAAACCACGTGACTGACCGCATTCCAGAAAAATCAGGTCAGGTCAGGTCAAATAACGCTAACGGTAGCAGTAGTATGAGTATTAATGACACGGATTTACCACAGGTTGCTCAAAAGGATAGAAGTCAAGTATCAGATGGGGTTTTGGATACGAATGTTTAGGAAAAGACGAAGGTGATACTTTTTCGTTAAATTCTATCGTTGATACCCAAAATGTAGTATTTGAAAATGTTTCAGATTTGAATTTGAAAATAGAAAAAAACGTTGAGATTAACTCTGACATGCCAGTGGGTTCAGAGTCCGGATTTAAACCAAACGATATATATCTGCCTATCTGGAATTCGGAGAATTCGTTAGAATTTGATATAGATTGTATCAACAATGTTTGTAATTGTGATCATTATATAGGCGAATTTAAGGCTCAACTGAAGCCTTGTCGTATTAGGCATTATCTTTGGGGGCCTAATAATACCAGCAGATTAACGGAGTTTGATAAGAAATTCGTTTATAACGGATTTGTTAACGGGTTTTCAATAGTTGATGATGGATGTGACACCGATTATTGTTGTGAAAATTACAATTCCATACTAGAACCCGTTTTTTACCGGGAAATGTCGGATATAATTGAAAGCGAGCTTAAATCGAGTAAAGTAGCCTATGCCTCGGTAAGGCCGAGATGCGTACATTCTTTAGGAGCAGTTTTAAAGGCCAATGGGAAACTAAGGCCCATAACGGATTGTTCTTGTCCGGAAAAAATAAGTATCAATAATTTTATGGAAGATACTTACGAGTCTTTTTCTTATAATACAGTATATGATGCAGTTAAAACCCTAAAAGGTAACGAGTTTATGAGTGTGGTTGACATAAAGTCGGCTTATCATTCGGTTAATGTTAGATCAGATCAAACTGTTTTTCAAGGTTTCTCCTGGGATTTAGGCGAGGGTCCTAGATTTTTCGAGGATAAGCGCCTCTGTTTTGGCCTAAAATGCGCTCCAAACATTTTTACTAGGATTTCTAATCTAGTCGTAGATATTGCTTGACAAAATGGGATAACGGGGGTTACCAATTATTTAGATGATTTTTTGGTTATCGGTAAAAACCATCCCGATTGTCTGAACAAACGCAATGCACTTATTGACATTCTCAACAATATTGGGTTCGAGGTTTCAATGTCTAAAGTGACAGAACCGTCTAGATTGACTGTTTTTCTTGGAATTTTAATAAATTCTGAAGATTTAACCCTCTCGTTACCTGAAGGTAAAGTTGAAAAGCTCAAAAAATCGATTGAATTAATCCGTGAAAATAATAGAGTATCGAAAAAAGAGTTGGAACAGATAGGGGGGTTAGTCTCCTTCTGTTCTCAGGTGGTACGTGGAGGCAGAACTTTTAGTCGCAGGATTTTCGATCTTTCTGCTTCTTGTCTAAAACGTGTTAAAATCGAATTAACTAACGATTTACTGGAAGATCTAAACTGGTGGTACAAATTTTGCAGTGTATTTAATGGAAAAGAGATCATTCAACGCGAATGTAATCATTGCCCGATTGTTTCAGACTCATCCATGCTAGGTTTTGGGGCTTGGGCAGGCCTTGACTTTTTTTATGGTTCTTGGAACGATAAAAAATGTGAAATTATTGAAAATTCTCATTTTGAGAAATCTCCAGAATTGGAAATTATTGAACAGAATATTAACCTTTATGAACTTTGGCCTGTATTGGTCGGTGTTAAACGTTGGTCCCAGTGTTATAAAAACTGCAGAGTAAATATTATCACCGATAATATGCAGGTATTGGCTATGATCAATACTGGTCGTAGCAGGAATAAACAGTGCATGGCCTGGCTACGAGAGCTGTTTTGGGTATGTTTTTTAAATAATTTAAGCCTAACAGCTTCTTATATCAGATCAGCTGAGAATGTCTTAGCTGATCAATTGTCTCGGTTAAATTACAGGGGTGTACCAGAAAAAATCGTTAAAACACTTTCAGACAAAGGAATGTTTGGTTTTAATTATAGATGTGATCCTGGAATCTCTGTTGGTAAAACAGGAGTTGGTGTTACGAGGGTGTGTTTCTGAAAATACTAAAAAGGTCAGGAGTAAGCAGTTATCCTGCTATTATCGTTTTTGTGACGATAGGGAATGGTCTTATTTCCCAACAAATAACTCTCATTTATCGTTATATTGTGTATTTTTGTCACAATATTTAAAACCAATTTCTATCAGAAATTATATCTCAGCGGTCAATTTCGAGAATAAACTGAGAGGTCATAATGATATGTCATCGGATTTTCTTCTTAAGATGACAATTAAAGGTTTAACCCGTTTAGGGGATAATAGTTCTAATTCCAGATATCCCATAACAGTTTTAGATATGAGGTCTCTGTTTTCAAAATTAAAAATGTCTTCAGATGAAGATTTGGTTCTCTGGATTTCTTTCCTCTTAGGATTTAGAGGATTATTAAGGAAATCGCATTTTACAATTTCTAATCATACTCTCAGAAGGAGAGACTTATCTATTTCCAGTAATCACTTGGAAATTAAAATTTCATCATCTAAAGTAGACCAGTTAGGCCTAGATAAAAAAATTCTTCGTTTTGATCGAATCCCGGAGTCTATTTTTTGTCTGTACAAATTTTTCAATTTATATCTTTCACGGTATAATCCTCATCCAGACGATTTTCTGCTTCAATTACCCTCGGGTAAGGTTCTATTGCCACTTAATTACCAGAAAATTAATAATAAATTGAAATCTCTTTCAAGGTTGTGTGGTTTCGGAGATGACCGGGTTTCCTGTCACTCATTGAGGCACGGAGGGGCGACCTTTCTAAAGGACATAGGGGTGGATATCAATGATATCAAGGCCCGAGGTAATTGGTCTTCCTCGGCGGTTTATTCCTATCTGCATGAAACCTCTATGTCGGTCGCCTCCTCAGATTTAATTGCTTCAAAAATTTTAAAATGTATTAATTGAACTCTGTTGTGTCTGGCGGGTTTTTGCCCTGTTATCTAATATTTTCCGCCATTCACCTCTTCGTCTCAATTATTCTATCACAATAATTATAGTATTACTTATTGACTATTGTTGTACTAATATTATATATATATATATATATATATATAGAGAGAGAGAGAACTGACTCGCACCTGTGTGAATGCGAGGTTGGATAGTATTACTTGGAATGGCGGTAGGTGGCGCCCCAGTATTTATATATAAATACAACTGTTTTTGTATTTATTACATAATACAAAGGGACTATATCCCGTATACAATGTCTTTGAGGCTTTATTACCCACCGATTACGGAGTCTCCATAGGAAATATATAGGGCACCTGGAATTAACTACCTGGAGATTCCGGAAAAATAGTCCTGTCCATAATGAGGTCGAATAATCATGTACTTCGAAATAAGTTTCTTGAATGTTCATTCAATGCTAATTATTTAGAATTAATCATAATAATCTCATTTACCATCAGAAATCACTGCATGCTAAAATCACAAGTTAATGGCGAAGTACATTATTGGTGTAGGTCTACACCGAATTACTGCCACACTTGACAGTGCTGTGATGTTTGGAACTAAATGGCTTACAGAAACTTTTTGATTGCAATAGATTTATTATCAATCTTGTAGGTGGGTAATAAATACAATAACAACTGGTTTTGTATACGAATTACCGTAATCTCCTCGTAGTTGACAACGTAATATCCTCGCCAATCGCTCGGATATTACTACGTGTCAACTACTCGGAGATTACGGCCACTCATACACAAATTGGCTTAATTTACCTATAAGGATTGGATAAACTGAACAAAATGTTACATTTACTCATTTGGAAGTAAAATGAATCCAAAGGAGGCCGTTTTGACTGGTAATCAACAATGTTAAAAAATCACTAGGTCTCTCCCTGAAAGAATATATCTGTACAAGTGAATATTTCATCTGGGACGTCCTTTACGAGAAACCCGTCATATTTCCTATTAAAATAAGTGCCCTTGCACCTAATGGTGCTGTGGATCTCCTCGGGTGTCAGGTGCCCGTTGCTGGCCGTGATTTGTCTGCTGATGAGAGATTTAATCCACGTGATGCCGCACACACACGCCCAGTCATTGTTCCCGATCCGCAGCACGAGGTCGGGATTCAGCGCCTCAGACACCTGCCGCCAGTCGAGGTTCAGCGTGCTCAGCTTGTTACTGGAGATGTCGATAGAGGTCGCGCGGGTCAGGTTCAGCAGCGGCCGGCTCCCCAGCCTGCCCAGTCCGTTGTGGCTGATATTCAACTTCCTTAACGAAGGTGGGAAGCGCTTGTACTTGGAGATGGATTCGATGAAGTTACGACTGAGATCGAGTTCCTGCAGGTTGGGGAACTTGAGGACATTCCCGGGGAACTCCGTGATCTCATTATCGCTCAGATCCAGAGTCTTCAACTGTAGTTTCCATCCCGCGGGGAAGCTGGACTTGGTGAGGTGCAGGTCCCGGAGCCCCATCCGGTTCAGATGGAGGTGCTCCAGGCGGGGGAGGGACTCGAACCAGGATCTCCAGCGGGCGAGCTTCTCCCCCCGGCCGTCAGTGAGTCTCAGCGAGGTCAGATTCTCCAGGTGGTTGACGGGGATGCGTGTGACGTCTCTGCCTCCAGGGCTGAGACTGAGCGAGATTAACGCGTCAGGGCCCCTCCAGGCGCTCACCGAGATGATCCCTAACGGATTACCCTCCAGGTACAGACCCCGCAGCCCCCGGAGCGCCCGGAAGGCCCCGCCCCGTACCCTCTCTATGTAGTTACTGGCCAGGTCGAGGTGGGTGAGGTTCCCCGGTGTGTGCTGGTGAATGAGGCTGAAGACGCGCGGCACTGCCGAGAGTCGGTTATCGCTCAGATCCAGGCTCTCAAACGTGGGCGACATGCTCCAGAAGGCCTCCGCGTCCACGGTCTGGATGAGGTTCTTGGAGAGGATGACCTTGTGGATGTCCTGGACGGAGTAGAAGGATCCAGCTGGCAGGGCGGTCAGCAGGTTGTCGTGCAGGTTCAGTGTGTGTGCGCGTGTGGCGGAGGGGAGGGAGGTGAGGCCCAGAGACGCGCACGAGATGATGGGCGCGTGCGGGCGGCCACACGTGCACCGCGCGTCACGCACCAAGTCGCCCGGCACCGCACACGGCAAGAAGATCTCCGCCAGGACCCCGCCCAGCGCCAGGTAGAGTAGCAAGACCGACCGCAGAGACATCCTGAGGAACAGAAATATTATAATTATTAGTAGCTCTCCGCCTTACCCCCGCCCAGTGATAGGTAAAGCAGTAACACCGCCCAACGACACATCCTGAGGAACAGAAATATTATAATAATTAGTAGATCTCCGCCTTACCCCCGCCCAGCACCAAACGAAGCAGTAACACCGCCCAACGACACATCTTGAGGAACAGAAATATTATAATTATTAGTAGATCTCCGCCTTACCCCCACCCAGTGACAGGTAAAGCAGTAAGACCGCCCAACGACACATCCTGAGGAACAGAAATATTATAATTATTTGTAGCTCTCCGCCATACCCCCGCCCAGTGATAAGTAAAGCAGTAACACCGCCCAACGACACATCCTGAGGAACAGAAATATTATAATTATTAGTAGATCTCCACCTTACCCCTGCCCAGTGACAGGTAAAGCAGTAACACCGCCCAACGACACATCCTGAGGAACAGAAATATTATAATTATTAGTAGATCTCTGCCTTACCCCCGCCCAGCACCAAACAGAGCAGTAACACTGCCCAACGACACATCCTGAGGAACAGAAATATTAAAGATATTATAATCTAACTAATATGAAGTGTCCTTACACATATAAAGGGAGTGTACAAGCATACATATATATATATGGGCGGGATAACGACCCTGGCTCACCAGATGTTATCCAGGTAAATCTCCGGATGCCGCTCTCCACCTCCACCAACGGTCACTTTGTTCCTACCATACATACCGGGAAGACCTACAATTTTTTCTTGAGTTTTCTCTGAGTTTCCTTCCTTTATCACAATGGGTAAGAAACTTATAGCCTGCTCTGCTTGCAATCTATCTCATCCCCCCCGGGGTGGTCAATTTTGTAAATATATGATTCACGCTGCCGAAATATGCAAGTCGAGCGGCATCGTAGTGACACCGGAGAGCTGTCATGCTTCAATCGACACAAAACAAATGGATTTCGATTCTAAAACCTACCTGGCAGAAGACGCTTCATCCGATGCTGGATCTGAGGCTGAAACTCGCGAGGATAAGTCATCCGATCCACCGCTAGATCTAAATCAGAGTATTCTACAGGGTCTTCTTCTCGCCAGCTCCCGCCAACAGCAGCAGCTCGACCGTTTGGTTTCAAAAATGGACGCCATGACACTTCTCCCGCCTGTGGCCCAAGCGGCAGCCCCTACGATAACTCCAACACAAACGGCACCTCTCACATTTCCTATGGCGCCTACTACCGTTTCTGGTGGTGATGATATTCCCCCTTGGTTCCAGATGATCCTGAAAGTGGCATCGACATCTACCGCCCCGACTCCAACCTTTGGTGGCATTCCTACTAACGTTGCCACTGAAGCTTCTACGACACTCCGTGGTATCACACAACAACACTGCTGTTCTTCAAAACGTAAGAGATTCGTCAAATTCGATCTTGAACCCTTTTTTCTTGTCGATTCTGCTAAGGATCGGTCCGTTGAAGATGTTATCAGTGCCAATCTCTGTCTCCTAGAGTCTCTGGTTTCGCAGGGCGAAACCGATGATATGAACTATATCAAGCATGTCAGATTCCTGGTTGACAAATCAAAGATCCATACGTCCAGTGCTCTCATGAAATACGATCTAGCAGTACGAGATCGGGCTGAATCCTTAGGAATGTCGTCTATTTGCTATGGTGTACACGAATATGTTCAACGCCATCTCGGACCTGACACACTGAGATCGACACCAATGCCAACCAAGTCACCAAGTTTGCAAGTCGAACCAAACACGTTCTTCTCGACCTTGGGGCTACTGTTGGGCATTCCACGAAGGAAGAACTTGCCCAAAAGGATCAACTTGCCCCAACAAACACACCTGCACCTGCAGAGGATCTCACAAGATGTCAGACTGTCAAAAATCCACAAAATAGTATACGGCCTTCGCTTCCCCTCAGCTTGGCGGAAGCGATCTACACTCGATGCAAGGTCCGCAGCAAAGTGAAGTTGTTGACATTTCTCAATCGATTGTTTCTGACGTTTCTTCATCCATGTTTGTTTGTGAAAATGTTGTTGTTAATTTTGAAAGTTGTCAACAATCTTCTGGTCTTCACCAAGAACCGGACTCAAATTCTGAATTCGCTGATTCCGACAGCGAGAATTATGTATACGAGTTTGACGACCCGGCGACAAGCTTCGGCTGGGTACCAGCGGGCGATACCTATATTGGACCATGCGGGCAACCAGCTCCAGATGAATCATTCACTGTGGAGAACTGTCATGGCCGACCTTACTTCCGGTTTGCGGAAAAGTTGGACAATTCCGGTACGAAAAGCGATGTTTCTGCTCAAAATAAGACTGTCTTTGACTACATTTCACCTGATAATTATGTTCAGCGACAGAACATTCCTAGTTTTGACTTTTGTCCCGATGGCTTTTGTCGTAACCACGAAATTTCGGGTATTCCGTGTCAATTGAACCCCTGCAATGTTTATCAAGAGGCCTACTGTCACTGTAGTGGCATTGATATCAATGCCGATTATATTTTTGCGGTCGCCTCTGAAGGAGTTCAAATTGTTGACAATGATTTTTCTTATTCTTATGTTTGTTCAAATTATTCCTCAATTTTCTCTGAAAATGCATTTGTACAAATGAATGATATTGTAGACTTTGAACTTTGTAGTGGTAAGCTTAGTGTTGCAAATGAACTTCCCCAATGTGTCCATTCTTTAGGTGCTGTCACCAAACGTAATGGAAAATTAAGGCCTATTACAGACTGTAGTAGGCCTGAAGGTATCTCTATCAACAATTTTATGGATGATACTTGCAAACCTTTTTCATATGTTTCATTGGATGATGTTACTACTGCCTTAGAACCTGGAGATTTCATGTCTGTAATTGATATTAAATCGGCCTATGGCCTCAATATCTCAGCCCATGATAGAAGATATCATGGCCTCATTTGGGATATCAATGGGAAAAATGTTTTCCTTACAGACAATTGTCTTTGTTTCGGATTTAAATGTGCCCCTTTTGTTTTCACTCAGT
Organism: Alentia gelatinosa; assembly: GCA_950022655.1. Lineage (NCBI taxonomy): Eukaryota > Metazoa > Annelida > Polychaeta > Phyllodocida > Polynoidae > Alentia > Alentia gelatinosa. The sequence goes on along the minus strand of OX465587.1, from coordinate 62,784,705 downwards.
TTACTGAGTTCCTTGTTCGCTGTATGAACAGGAGAGGTTTTAAGAGAAATTTTGGTTATATTGATGACTTTATTATTCTCGGTTCAACCCTGGAAGAGTGTACTTTGGCCTCTGAGGTCCTTACTTCTCTTTTAGAATTTGTAGGTTTTCATGTTGCTGAGGAAAAGATTATTCCTCCATCAACCTGTATTGTTTTTTGGGAAGCGAAATCGATTCCATCTCCATGGACCTTCGTTTGCCTGATGGCAAACTAGAAAAGGTTAAACAATGTGTCACAGACTTTCAAGAAAAGACTTCTTGTACAAAACGAGACCTCCAGAGATTAGCTGGCCTTTTATCACATGCCAGCACTGTTGTCAGAGGAGGAAGAACTTTCACCAGAAGAATTATAAATCTCTGTAATTCTCTTGATAAATGGGGTTCTACTTGTACTATTCCCTCATGGCTTACAGACGATTTGTCATGGTGGGACAAGTTTTTGTCAGTTTTTAATGGCACTGCCAGAATTTTGGACGATGTTTTTGTCAGCAATTTTGTCTGCACTGATTCCTCCATGACTGGATTTGTCTCCACTTGGGGCACTGACTGGGTTGCAGGTGTCTGGCAATCCACTCAAGATAATGGTAATACCATTCCTGAGGCCCATGTCTCCCAACCCCCCACCGAATATTTTTCTGAATTGGACATTAACACCTTAGAACTTTGGCCCGTCCTTTGTTCGGCCCTTCGGTGGGGGGAAGCCTGGAGAAACCATAAAATAAGACTCAAGAGTGACAATACTCAGGTTGTGTCTATGGTTAATACTGGCAGATCTAGAAGCGTATATGCCATGTACTGGCTTCGTGAGCTCTTTTGGCTCAGTTTTATTTTTAATTTTGAATTGTCATGTAAGTATATATCAACTTCAGACAATATTGTACCAGATTATCTCTCTCGCTTAACATCGTCAAAGGTTCCCGATGTATCTAGATTCTTACCGGTCCGTAATTTCTGCTGTTTCAGCCCTGGCGGAATTGCAAACAAAGGTCCAGATATACCAGGATGCCTGGATGGCGCCAAATACCATCAGGACCCGCAAAACACAGTGGAACCATTATTTTAAATTTTGTACCATTTATGGTTTAGTACCACTTCCAGCTACTGTGGACTCCGTATGTATTTACTTAGCCTACATGGCTGAAACTTTTTCTTTTTCTTCTATCTCTAACTATCTCTCAGCCTTGTGGTCTTTGCATAAGGTCCACGGGTATGAACATGTCTCACCCACTGAATTTAAAATTACCTCTACACTTAAAGGTATTCGTAGAATTCTAGGGGATGTCCAGACACAGGCTCCCGCCATGACAATCCCTCATTTATCTTGTATTTTTGATGTTCTCAATTTTTCTTCAACCGAAGACTCTATATTTTGGTTATGTTTGATTATGGCCTTTAGAGGCTTACTACGAAAGTCCAACCTTTTTGACACTGATTCATGTATTCTAGTCAAGGATGTTTCCTTTTACGATTGGGATTTATTATTATCTATTAGAAAATCCAAAACCATCCAAAATCAGGAGAGGGTTCTAGAAATCCCTTTCACTCGAACACCCTTGTTAAAATTTTGTGTCACCCATCACGTAGGGGTGCGTTTTTTGTCTGGTGACAATTCACCTGATTCCCCTCTTCTCACTTATAAAGTGGGATTCTTCAATAAGAAATGTACTTATCAATGGTTTTCAAAAAAGTTGTCACAATTGTCTAGGCAACTTTCTCTACCCCACTACACATCTCACTCTCTCCGCAGGGGAGGTGCCACGGCCTTGATGGATTCTGGCCTCCAAATTTTAGATATCAAAATCCGTGGTGATTGGTCCAGCGATTGTGTGTATTTATATTTATCTAAGTCTCTATCAGAGAAAGTCTCCTCTGATCTCAAAGTATCTCAAATTCTTTTTTCTTAGTCGTTTGGCGGTTTGGCGGTTATCCATATAATTGTCTAATTATTATATCACACTGTTGTATAATAAATATATATATTGTTCCGCCAAACTTCCTTCGTCGTCATCATTCGAGATTTGGGTGGGATAACGACCCCGGCTCACCGGATGTTATCCAGGTAAATATCAGGATGCCGCTCTCCACCTCCACCAACGGTCACTTTGTTCCTACCATACCTACCGGGAAGACCTACAATTTTTTCTTATCCAGAGAGCGGTTATCCATATCATTGTCTAATTATTATATCACACTGTTGTATAATAAATATATATATTGTTCCGCCAAACTTCCTTCGTCGTCATCATTTGAGATTTATATATATATGTACACCTGATGTGTCCATAGAAAACACATAGGGAGTGTGTATCACCATACCCAGAGCATACAGATATATCCACCTGATACATAGTGTCCATAGAAAACACATAGGGAATGTGTATCACCATACCCAGAGCATACAGATATATCCACCTGATACAAAGTGTCCATAGAAAACACATAGGGAGTGTGTATCACCATACCCGGAGCATACAGATATATCCACCTAATACAAAGTGTCCATAGAAAACACATAAGGAGTGTGTATCATCATACCCAGAGCATACAGATATATCCACCTAATACAAAGTGTCCATAGAAAACACATAGGGAGTGTGTATCACCATACCCAGAGCATACAGATATATCCACCTAATACAAAGTGTCCATAGAAAACACATAGGGAGTGTGTATCACCATACCCAGAGCATACAGATATATCCACCTAATACAAAGTGTCCATAGAAAACACATAGGTAGTGTGTATCACCATACCCGGAGCATACAGATATATCCACCTAATACAAAGTGCCCATATAAAACACAAAGGTAGTGTGTATCACCATACCCAGAGCATACAGATATATCCACCTGATACAAAGTGTCCATACAAAACACATAGGGAGTGTGTATCACCATACCCAGAGCATACAGATATATCCACCTAATACAAAGTGTCCATAGAAAACACATAGGGAGTGTGTATCACCATACCTGGATCATACAGATATATCCACCTAATACAAAGTGCCCATATAAAACACATAGGGAGTGTGTATCACCATACCCGGAGCATACAGATATATCCACCTAATACAAAGTGTCCATAGAAAACACATAAGGAGTGTGTATCATCATACCCGGAGCATACAGATATATCCACCTAATACAAAGTGTCCATAGAAAACACATAGGGAGTGTGTATCACCATACCCAGAGCATACAGATATATCCACCTAATACAAAGTGTCCATAGAAAACACATAGGGAGTGTGTATCACCATACCCAGAGTAACAGATATATCCACCTAATACAAAGTGTCCATAGAAAACACATAAGGAGTGTGTATCATCATACCCGGAGCATACAGATATATCCACCTAATACAGAGTGTCCATAGAAAACACATAGGGAGTGTGTATCACCATACCCGGAGCATACAGATATATCCACCTAATACAAAGTGTCCATAGAAAACACATAGGGAGTGTGTATCATCATACCCGGAACATACATAGACAATAATCAATGATTTTTGTGGACAGGCAGCGGTAAACCACGAGAGGTTGACGCGCAGTAATACACGAGCGCTAATGGGCTTACACTTGTGACATAATCCCCCATTAAGTATTTTTTTCAAAATATTCAACGGGCGTTGGATACGAGTTCCTAACATTACACCGGAGTTTGATATAAAACCTTGTCCCCTGACCTTGTTGAAGTCGGGCGTTCAGGAGTGGCCCGTGTTTCTAGTCGTGCGGGGAGAGTTGAGAATCTGGTGACAGACGGGTCCGCGAGTTGACGTCCTTATATACACGCGGGTCACACCTCCCCGTGACAGTCTCCCCGTGACAGTCTCCCCGTGATGACCCACATCCCGAGTTACTCACCACAACCTGCTCAAATGTCAACACTCAGCAGAATACAACAGTCAGCAGAAAGGGCGGCATTCCGGGTACGACATGAGTGAGTGAGTCGTCCTCTACAAACCCGGAAATATACATATACATATATATATTACTATATAACCATGCTTATATAAATATAAATTATCAACCAATATAACTCGCACAAATATTCACTGCGGTCTTGTTGTTGTTGTTGTTGTTGTTGTTGGGCGTCACACCCACTCTTCTAGGTATCCCGGTTACTGATGCGGTATCCGGAGGTTACTTGGTGACGCCCGTGGTTTCAAATACTCATTCCGCTGTGTTTTGCTCAACCGAGCAGTTCGTTTTAATCTCTCTCTCTCTCTCTCTCTCTCTCTCTCTCTCTCTCTCTCTCTCTCTCTCTATATATATATATATATATATATATTTATATATATGAGATTATATATTGTTATATGATTATGTGAATATATGAATGTAAGAATGTATATATTTATATAGAGAAAAAGAGAAACAGAAAGAGAGACAGAGAGAGACAGAGAGGGGTAGAGAGAGAGAGAGGAGGAGAGAGAGAGAATGGAGGAGGAGAGAGAGAGAGAGAAAGAGAGAGGGAGAGAGGAGGGAATGAGAGGGAGAGAGAGAGGGAGAGAGGAAGAGCGAGAGATGGAGAGAGAGAGGAGAGAGAGATGGAGAGAGAGAGAAGAGAGAGAGAGGGAGAGAGAGAGGGAGAGAGAGAGGAAGAGAGAGAGGAAGAGAGGGAGAGAGAGAGGGAGAGAGGAGAGAGGGAGAGGGGGAGAGAAAGAGAGAGAGAGGAGAGAGGGAGAAAGACAGAGACAGAGAGGGAGAGAGAGAGGGAGAGAGGGAGAGAGAGCTAGAGAGAGAGGGAGAGAGAGGAGAGAGAGAGAGAGAGGAGAGAGAGGAAGAGAGGGAGAGAGAGCTAGAGAGAGAGGGAGAGAGAGAGGAGAGAGAGAGGGAGGCGAGAGAGGGAGAGAGGGAGGGAGAGAGAGGAAGAGAGGGTACAAGGGTCGCAGATCTTATTACTATACACCTATGGCCGAACATGTATGAAATACTGCCCGCTGCTGGGGGTGTAGTATAAATAATGTTCGCGCCCGCCGTGGCAGCGGGCCGTAGTGAATAGCAGTGGTCTTTTGAGGTGCAGAAAAGTTAATAAAAACATATTTTTCAACGAGTAGGAGGTGTATAGTAATAAGAAAACGTAGTAACTGAGCCCGTACGGTGTCTGTTCTCGGTCATTTGATGAAAAAATACGGCCCTCTAGCCTGCGGCATCGGGCCGTATTTTTTCATCAAATGACCTCGAACAGCCACCTGTACGGGCTCAGTAACCACGTTTTCTCATATTACCTAGTTCGAATACCAGAAGACACCACAAGTGAAAAAATCCTAGCGGAATACGGGTGTACTAGTATCGGCGTGCGTTGGCCATATGGAACAAGGCACGACACAGTGGCCGACGGCGGCCGACGGCGGCCGACGGTGGCTGACGGCGGCCGACGGTGGCCGACGGCGGCCGACGGCGCCAATCTCACCCAGTTATGGTGTTCCATTACACAGATGGTACCCAAATAGTAAATCAGACAGTGTCAGAATCATATTTCGGCTGAGAATTCGGCCAGATGGAACAGGCCCATTAGTCTGTTCTCTAAGACGGTCTTAGCCGTCAATAAGGTCGTCCATAAGTGTTGAATAAAGTTGACCCACATCGTCCCTGGGTCTCTATGACATACAGAAAATGGTCGATCCTAGATTACTAAACGGGCCCCAGGATTCCGGGTAGGTTGGTGTGTGTATTCTTACAAACCCGGACATTGCAGAACCATTCTGTTATTGTTGTCATTGTGGTTAGCAACCGAACTGTGGTTATCATTTTGTTTATCTTATTTTTGTTTATCTTTTATTGGGGTTCATTTCTTTATTGACGTTTTACAATATAGCTGGCGTCATGATATAGTGACACATAGTCAGTGTTTACTATCGCCTCCTATGTCTCAAAAAAGCTACTGTTTATGTTGTCCATAGAGGATGGCCAGTAAATGTTGATAAACTCCCATACATCAGTACGCTACTGTCATTGGTGTGTGTTAGAGGGGGCGTCCACCAACCACGACAAGGCTACGACAAGTGCCGACATGAAAGTTCCAATCGCAGCCTTGTCGCAGCCTTGTCGTGAGAAGAGCATTGTCGGGACAGCGGTGTCGGGGCATGTCATAGACGTTGCCGGTTTCCGTAAAAAAGGCGCCCATGGTTCCGACACACTACGACAGTGATATCGAGGAAACCACAACACTCCACGACAAAGGTCCAGTCGTAGCAAAAATCGAACATGTTCGATATTGTCGTTGCCTTGTCGGAGGCCCTCCGACAGGCCCCAACAAGCTTCGTGTCGCAGCCTGTCGGGGCCTTGTCGTAGCCTCTTGTCGGGAACTATGTTCCACCAACCACGACAAGGCTACGACAGGCCTTCCAATCGTAGAGCTGTCGTGGACCTTGTCGGAAAGCCATTGTTGTAGCCTTGTCGTGGTTGGTGGACGCACCCTTTAAAGGGGGCGTCCACCAACCACGACAAGGCTGCGACAATGGCGTCCCGACAAGGTCCACGACAGCTCTACGACTGGAGGCCTGGTCGTGGTTGATGGACCCCAGTTCTTGACATGAGTCTACGACAAGGCCACGACAAGGCCATGATTGGAAGCTTATCGGGAGCCTTCCAACAAGGCTACCACAACAATAAACATGATCGATTTTTCCGACAACTGGACCCATGTCGTGGAGTGTCATGACATGTCGGGAGCGTGTCTACGATAATAGATTTTCGTGGAGCGTGCACTTCCTGACACCCTCCGACAACGCTGTCATAAAGCCCCCCTTCTTATGACAAGGCCACAACAAGCGCCGATTGGAACTTTCTTGTTGCCGCTTGTCGCAGCCTTGTTTGCGGTTGGTGGACGCCCGCCTTAAAGCCCATCGCACGTTGTGCGACTTTTTCCGTCTTTAGCGGAGAAGTCACTCGGATGTCCTGGGGTATGTACCAATGTGTATCAACAAAATTAAGAAAAATGTAAAACTGAACACTGTATATGAAATATGTGAATGAAATAAACATTTTCACTTCGCAAAAAACAAACAAACAAACAAACGAACCTCCCCTTGTAATATTTCTCAGCGCATATGGTTCTCTTCCCAGAAACTGACTATAATTTCTAAAAAGTCATTGCTATATCAAGAATGTATCCTGCAAAATTTTATATACGTTTTTCTTTGGCGGATTCCCAAGTGTCGATTGTAATCAAAACGTCAGCAGAGCATCCCTTAGCGGAGGCCACACGCTGAGGGATGTTGAGATCGTTGAGCGTGGGCCATACACTTGTATACACTATCTAAAGGTCAGAAGGGTCACATAGAATTGGAATTTGCTGCAAAGACTTAACCCTTCACCATCTGTGTGCTAACACTGTGATATTAGGAAAGGAGCAGAGGGCCAGTGTCTCAATGTCTTAAAAGCGTACCCAGCTGATCATGACCAATCACTAGAGACCAAAATACATCAAGACCCACTAGTGCTTGTTATATTTGGATTCTAGACTATGGCAGTTGTAGAAGTGGTAGGTTGACTGGGTGCAAGAGGGTTAGATAAAATGATTCATATACTGAATATAACCCCAACCTGTCGGTTGTTATTCATCTATAATTCCACGCTCATTCATCGATGCTCCTAATTCTCCGTACTATGTTGTGCAGCGTTCAGTGGTGACCTCACAGCGTCAAGGTCACCTTCAGGGTTCATCTGTGACTCTCATTACGAGACGTGGGTGTCGTGTGTGACCCGGAAGTGATCCCATCATCACGTGTCACAGTGACGTCACGGAGGTCAAAGGTCAATCTTGCCAAAATAAACACAGGAGAATAGCAAGCCACCGATACTGTTGTTAGAACGAATCCTTTTTATGTCCACGGTCATTGCGAACTCAGGGGATACTGTGTAAGAGCAGGAGGTGTATATAACAAACTGACCTGAATAAAACAACGAAAATCAGTCCTATCTCAGACTAAATGGCGGGAAATCTTTTATCTCCAGCAAACAGGGACCTGCTTCACTAGTTTCGTGACATGTCTAGATGGCATCTAGAAGGTGTGTCCGGTTTCTTAAGAACTAGACATTCGACTTCGTTTCGTCCGTTCTTGCTTGCACTGTTGGTGCCGCTTTTCATGTCTGTCTAACACTTTTGTCAGGAAAGTAGTAAAACAAGTCCATGATGTGTAGATTTGTCTAATTCTTATGTTTGGAGTCTTTTCCTAAGGGCAGCTACTTGTGTTGTCACGAAACTAGACAACCCCAATGACTATATGGTGTCACAGACATGTCACGAAACTAGTGAAACAGGTCCCTGGTTCAGTATACATATAGATGCATAAATATGCATTGTTTATTTTCTATTACTCACATTGTATGGATATGTCTTAAAGATCAGTTAGAGTTTAAAGGCATGACCTACAATTCACGGTGGCGTCACCTGGCGATATTTAAGGGCTGTCAATCATCAAACAAAACTAGTTCTTAGGGATTCATTCTACTTCAGAACCAGTAAATGTAACGTTTTGTCCTATTTATCCAATCATGATTTACATATATTACTGATTTGCATGTACTGAACAACATGGTTTTCCTCAATTCTCTCTAAAAAAAGGACGACACCACATGGTTTTAGATACTGGAATGTGTGGTACGCTTCATTTGATATATCTTATGAAAACTTTGGGAAAATGACAAGGGTTTTTTTATGTGAAAAGCAAAGTTCTATATGTTCCATATTATCAATCTCTAAATCAAAACCTGGCACGGTGACCTCCGAATTATATGCAGATATGTAACATAGAAGTTCTACAAACATGAGTTCTCCAAGTTCTACTTAGAGCTCACCATATTCAAATTGAAGGAAATTGACTTGGTTTTTTTTTTCAAGGCGAATTGTCCGATATACCTTTAAGGTTTATACATTTACTGATCAAGTGATACAATCAGACAGTGGGAGGGCAGTCACAGTCTGTGGCTGTTCCAGTATAAATTCAGATATACAGATTTTGTGGATCAGCCAATAAAATGTTTGTACTTTCCTAAAGATGTTCCACCTTTGACTTTGTTATTGAATTACATTGAATATGCGTATTGATATACGTATTCACATACGCATATCAATATGCGTATTGATATACGTATTCACATACCATATTCATTATAACTAATTGCAGCGCAATTCATATCTTTTCTGTCACATCCAAATTGTATGTTTTGTTTTATTAACCACCTAAAGTGTCCATAGAAAACACATACGGATATGTTGATTGCTCAGATAGTGCGTACTGAAAAATAGTGCAAAACTGAAACTTACTAAATATAACCTTGCAGATACGACTCATGGTTAGGTTCTATCTATCATTCATAATTCTGAATATCAGGAGAGAGAAAAAATGGCCGCCGATATTCTCAAGCATCATTTTGCAATTTTATTTCAATTTCTTTATTGAGCGATTTCTTCACAAATCATTCTTCATATTACAAGAGTACCTATACGAAGCTCAATATAGTTGTACTGAGTACCTATTGTTATACCAAAGAAGTAGAGAGAGACTCTTAAATATATGACAATTAGAAGAGGGATAGCCCGGAAGAGAGATGCTTGTGATAGATGTGAGGGTATTGGTTTGAGCTTAGAACCACTCTATATTAGGTGTATAATAATAAACACTAAGCCCCACATCTACACACCACACACACCCCACATCACGAGGTTCATCTCGGCTCTCTACGATTCCTTACTCTTTATCATCCATCGTATACAAAGACCCCATTGGAAATCTATGGGGACTCAGTAAACCACGACCCAGTGTATAAAACCTGTCACTTACCATAACTGTGGTATACGGATTCAAACCTGTGGTATACGACCTCAAAACCATGGTATACCGGAAAATAGGCCCTTTTGCTATAGAGCAAAGAAATAGTCCCTATTGTTACACCCTTTGATATGGTAATTACTGGTTTAAATTTATTGGAAAAGAAATAAATACAACAAACGATGGTTTTGTGTACACGCCTGTCCACATAACCATCGATTGCTGTCTATGTACATCACTCGTTATTCCAGCCCCCCCCCCCCCCACACACACACATCTACACACCCACACCCCACATCACGTGCTAAAAGTGCACGCTCGGCAGAAGTCCCCAGTCACCCTCACATGGTTCCCTCGTGTAAATGGTGGAGTAGTCATAGCGGCACGCAAACAAAATGGACGCCAATGTGTACACACATAGTGATGACGTGCTTCACATCACTGATCATACGCCAATGACTGTACCGAGGTCCCCTAGATAATACAAATTATGCCTGAAAACATGAGGGAGTCACGATACAACATCATCATAAAATCACGAATAAAATAAAGACAAAAAAGGGGCAGAATCAAATAGTTTTCGCAATTAATGATAACTCACATGTATGCATCTTCCTAACATAAAAGTATAGGCCTCCATTATTCATACTAAACTCAATTTGTGCTATTTTGGTGTAGTTTTGGCAGTCACGTTACAACACCCTTCAAACCTTTTATAACTTAAGTTCCCCTTATTATTGGTAACGGTTCTTTGTGGTATTAAAGGGTAGATATATACATACAAAATGGCGAAAGAATGAAGTTTCTTTCTTTACTAGAAAAAAGTTATCAGCCCTAACATATTTTTTCGTCACGTTACGACCTCGTCACGTTTCGACACCGTCACGTTACGACTCTGTCACGTTACGACCCACAGTGGGTCACTTTGGGTCAGGAAAAAATCGGGAAAGATGTTCCTGTGTCGGTTAGATGTACGTACGACATAGCGAAAGAAGAAAGCTTTTCTCTTTACTAAAGAAAAGTTATCAGCCTCTACATATTTCTGCATCATGTTACGCACACCAATACCACTCAAGCCGAAACTTTGTGTCTATATCTTTAATAAACTTCATGAAGAAAATTGGAAATTGTTGTTTGGTTTGTTAGATAATCTACTGCAATCTTTTCTGATATTCACTTAAAAGTGGTGTCCCTGCACTCACAGTGGGAGCCTCTAAGCGAGGTCTCCTTCTAGATTTAATCCAAATTCTGTCACACAGGTCTTCTATTGAGAGTGTGTTTGACATGTAATATTCTAACACAAATCTGATCAACGACAAACACTATCATTATCTCACTATAGTGAAGATGGGAGAGAAGAAAGGGTGATAAATCAGTGAGGAAAGGGGAGGGGCAAGATAGACACACACATATATATATGTATATATATATATATATATATTATTATATAACCATGATTATATAAATATAAATTAATAACCAATATTAACCTCTCAAATAATCACTACGGTCTTGTTGTTGTTGTTGTTGTTGTGGTTGTTGGGCGTCACACCCACTCTTCTAGGTATCCCGGTTACTGATGCGGTATCCGGAGGTTACTTGGTGGATATAAGCGTCAAGTGAACAGGGCTTCACTGAGAGCGGGCGGGAGGTGGCAGGGGGTGGCGGGGGGGGGGGGGGGGGCACCTTTACTTCTACCAAGACAAAGGGGCAAGAAGATATTTCCTCTCATATACACCTGGTGTAAAATACAGCCAAGACGCGTCCGTATATAAACCCTGGGCGTATAAATTTGAAAACAAGTCAATATTCAGCCAGTACATGCACTTCCGCAATGGCGTATATATGAATAAAATGGTGGTTTTCGTATATATATATAAATATATATATATGGAATATCAAGGTACAATCCACTTCATCCGGTAGACGAATAATGGGAATATCCATTTATTGTTTCCTCTTTTTTTATAAGATTTGTTATGTATTCAATGTATGGACACTGTTCTTCATACGATGATGATCAACTTGGTACGACAGAGAGAGAGAGAGTTTGCGGTTTATGATGACATTATACTCACACACGGTGTCCCTCTTTTTACTGTACGTTGTGTCGCAATCCGCTTTACCGGGAGATATCTGCTGTCACTTGAGGCAGGACGCCCTCAATGGGAACTGTGTCAGATGACGTCATTACCTGGAAACCACCGTGACGTCAGGGCCATCCCCTGCCAGTGAGTGAGTGTATATAAGTCCCGGCTGAACAACACCGAACAAACGGCGGGTGAGGACTGCAGCCAACCACAGGGAACCCAGCACCATTCACATGTAAGTAGGCACAAGTTACTGTTGAGAAGGAGTCACACGGTGGGATTCACGTACCTCACAGGGTGTTTGTGTGAGACAGATCCTGCTGAGATTCATGTACCTCACAGGGTGTTTGTCTGAGACAAATCCTGCTGAGATTCATGTACCTCACAGGGTGTTTGTCTGAGACAGATCCTGCTGAGATTCATGTACCTCACAGGGTATTTATCTGAGACAAATCCTGCTGAGATTCATGTACCTCACAGGGTGTTTGTCTGAGACAAATCCGGCTGAGATTCATGTACCTCACAGGGTGTTTGTCTGAGACAAATCCGGCTGAGATTCTGTACCCTGTAAAGTGGGATTCACACAATGAGATTCATGTACCTCACAGGGCGTTTGTCTGAGACAAATCCTGCTGAGATTCATGTACCTCACAGGGTGTTTGTCTGAGACAAATCCGGCTGAGATTCTGTACCCTGTAAAGTGGGATTCACACAATGAGATTCATGTACCTCACAGGGCGTTTGTCTGAGACAAATCCTGCTGAGATTCATGTACCTCACAGGGTATTTGTCTGAGACAAATCTGGCTCAGATTCTGTACCCTGTAAAGTGAGATTCACACAATGAGATTCATGTACCCCACAGGGCGTTTGTCTGAGACAAATCCTGCTGAGATTCATGTACCTCACAGGGTATTTGTCTGAGACAAATCCGGCTCAGATTCTGTACCCTGTAAAGTGGGATTCACACAATGAGATTCATGTACCTCACAGGGTGTTTGTCTGAGACAAATTCTGCTGAGGTTCTGTACCCTGGAAAGTGGGATTCACAAGATGAGATTCACATACCTAACAGGGTGTTTACCTACTATATCTAAAATTCTGGTAGTATCCGCTTGGAGTGTCTCCCGCACATAGAGACAGAGTGAACTAGACCTAGGCATGGAGACTGAAGAGCCACGAGAGTGAGATTCTCATACAGTACCTAACTGAATCCTGCTATTTATTTTCGTTTTTCTCTACACAGATGTACATCTATTCTTATGATTTGTTTTTAGCTGTACTGAAAACATAATTGCGAACTGTAGTTTTCCAATCTCCTTTCCTTGAGAGAATGCAATGAGATCACATTTCGCTGGTTGCTGGCAAAAGTTCTGTGTCACTTGAAATGATAGGCGCTGTAATGACCTTAAGGTAGGAATCCAGCCGAGAGAGGGCACCAATGTCAGACCACAGGAGGAGGAGGAAAGAGGGGGAAGGAAGGGGGAGAGGGAGGGAGGGAGAGACCATTTCGTCACCATTCCCTCAGTCTAGGGGCGGGAGTGCCTTATTACTTTTGGGGGAGTAGACTCTTTCACGACCGCTACAGGTGCACGGCGCACGCTAGACTGGTTCCCTGCCCTAAAGAAACTAGGAGCATATGTTATTTCCATTCATAATGGAAGAGCGCGGTATACCGAAATCTCATAAAATAAAAGTAAGAGAATATCAATATTTTGGTATATTTCTTTTGAGATGTTTTTCATTTTCTGGCTATCGTTTTTGATTTTGACTTGTGCCTGGTCTAGCATACAACAGATCACATTCACCTTGTCGTGGTTGTGACTGAATTTTTCATTTAAGGTCTTGGTCAACTGCCCTACTTCTCTGGCTAATAGGTCAGCTATGCCACTCAGTTTGCTCTTTGATAGCCCCTTAGCGCTTGATTCACTCAAGTTTGTTTTGCTTGAGGGTACTTCATTTTACTAACATATTTGTCATCTGTTTTACATCTACTTATAAGATATTTTTGACATCTTCAGATGGGGTATCATCTGGAACATCCATATATTTGGCACTATTACTATTATCATAGTCCATTGATATGTGATTTCTGTCCATATGATATATGCATTGAATGCACACACTTTGACATGGTCACCCAGCCATGAAAGTTCAATTTAAAGAACCAAGTCAGTAGTGGGGCGTGGATATGGTCAGACTGTTATACTGGACCCCTGCTCATTTACCCAGGCCTTTATAGTTGGGACATGGATAGCGAAGTGTTAGATTCTCTGCAGTAAGCTGAAAGCCTGTGTGAGCATTCTAACCTATCTAGATGACGTATATGAGCGCGATTTCCCGCGCTCAATAAGGGGCAGGTAACGGGTTCCTACGTCCTTCTACTAGACTGTAGTACGTCCCGTTGTCGCTAGGGCCACATATATATCTCCACATATATATCTCCGCCAAGCCCCCTAGTGGATACCACGGGAACCAGCATATCTGGAGGTCTGCCAGGGTGGCGCAATCCCACAATGCAACAGAAAAATGGGGGCGTTACCAATAATGCACCACAAAACTCGAACCCGTTGCCTGGCCTATAGTCTAAACTAAGCCAGGCTTCCAGGCTGGGGGCGCGCTAGGAAGGGTCTGTGGGAGGCACTCTCTTTCCAGATCTTTAGCGGTGCTAGTGCTGGCTTAGTCTCTGCCCCAACCCAATGAGGTCATACGCTGGTTCTCAGGGTATCCACTAAGGACAGGGGGAACCAGCCAACATTTCTGATCCAAAACAAGGCAACTGTCAAAAGTTATATACAAGTCAATCAACCCACATATCATGAATATGGAAATATGGGAGTTGTTAAAGGAGCTTCACAGACAATCCAGCTGTTTCTTTTTCAGACTTAAACCATTTCTTAATGTGAATCCACAGTTGATTAGACTGCCCCTCAAGTGAGCACATGTGTTATGTTTACAAACAAAACCCTGCAACACATGAGATGCCTTCCACTGAAGAAAATAATCCCTATAGCTATGTTTAATTTGACAAACAAATAATAGAAATGAGTGTATATTATTACCATATAAATAGGTTCGTTTCTATTCATAAGTAGAACACAAAATACCCCCAAAAGCCCTCAGGATTTAGGATATTTCAAAAACTGGCGTAGGGGGCAGATTTGAGCCCAAACAGGCAGGTTGGGGCAGAGATATAAGCGGCCACAGGAAGTAGAGCGCAGGATCTCTGCTGGGAGAGTGTGTGGGAGGGTCCCGGAGTCGGCCACTGATTGGCCGGATATGGGAATTTTCTCGTTGGGCCTGCAATAAATAGTACAGATTCAAACGCAGGGAAACCCAAACAAACCTCAACGTGTGGGCTGTCAGATGAGTAAGCTTCTCACACATCGACTAGCAGGGTGTGTTAAGTATTTCACAACGAAAAAAGTAGTGTGGCACTTTGATTTCCCGCCAGATTTATGACAGTGGTAGTACAAAATTTCTCTTTTAGTTCTATCTCCTCTTGACAGCACATCCGCCATTTTGTTTGTTTTGAAACTTGTGACAAGTAATTAAATCAGTGCATATAGTTTAGGAATACCCTGTCATTATATATGACATAGTTAACATTGGAGGCACTTATCTGGTTCATCAAATCAATACAAGATCTGTGATATATTCACAAGCAAAAGCATGAACTCAGTCCTCCTTACAATCCATCGGGTTCCCTCGCCAGCTTGTTGTCTGGAGTGGGATTCACACGAAGAGACTCATGTACCTGTCTCAGACAATTCTCGTTTGGTAAAAAATTCTCATGGCTAAGTACTTTTATCAGTCTCAAGGAAAAATGGCGAATTTGATTCACATGGGAGGACACAAATGGTACATAATCTCAGACATAGTCACAGTGACCACTCACCTTGGAACTCAATTACCCTTGATGTGAAGGGTGTAACAAACATGTAATTATGCTTGCTGGCCTCCTATTGGCTAGGGCTGGTACATGGTCGCAGCAGGTCCATTTGTCTCACCAAAATGCCTCTATAGATTTTAAACCTGTTTAAAGTCAAAATCTCATGAGATTCTGTTCCTTTTTAGGGGTGATTGTCGCCGACAATTGCAAGGGGAAAAAGTTGTCTCAGCAAAATGGAACCCTATCATTCACACGAGGAGATTGTGTTCCAGTACCGAATCTCAACAGGATTTGTCTCAGACAAACACTTTGTGAGGTACATGGATCCCACCGTGTGAATCCCATTTAAGACAAATCCTGTTGGGATTCTGTACCCAGTAAAGTGAGATTCACACGATGGGATTCATGTACCTCACAGGGTGTTTGTCTGAGACAAATCCTGCTGATATTCAAGTACCTCACAGGGTGTCTGTCTGAGACAAATCCTGTTGGGATTCTGTACCCTGAAAAATGAGATTCACACGATGGGATTCATGTACCTTACAGGGTGTTTGTCTGAGACAAATCCTGCTGATATTCAAGTACCTCACAGGGTGTCTGTTTGAGACAAATCCTGCTGAGATTCTGTACCCTGTAAAGTGGGATTCACACGGTAGGATTCATGTACCTTACAGTGCGTTTATCTGAGAGAAATACTGCTGAGATTCTTTGCTAGAATACAATCTCCTCGTCTGAATTATAGGTTTCCATTTTGCTGAGACACGTTTTTTCCTTGCAATTGTCGGTGACAATCACCCCTAACAAGGAATAGTTCTAACCTCATGAGATTTTGACTTTGAACAAGTTTTAAATGTACAGGGAATCTTGGTGAGACAAATGCGGTTGTATGCTCCTCGGAGTTGACTCTGCGCAATATCCTCGCATACGCTCGGGTATTACTACGCCTCAGCTACTCGGAGCATACGGCCGCTTGTAACTGAAACCAGTCAATATTGTGTATGCATGCTCTGGGTATGGTGATACACACCCCCTATGTGTTTTCTATGGACACTTTGTATGAGGTGGATATATCTGTATGCTCCGGGTATGGTGATACACACTCCCTATGTGTTTTCTATGGACACTTTGTATGAGGTGGATATATCTGTATGCTCCGGGTATGGCGATACACACTCCCTATGTGTTTTCTATGGACACTTTGTATTAGGTGGATATATCTGTATGCTCCGGGTATGGTGATACACACTCCCTATGTGTTTTCAATGGACACTTTGTATTAGGTGGATATATCTGTATGCTCCAGGTATGGTGATACACACTCCCTATGTGTTTTCTATGGACACTTTGCATTAGGTGGATATATCGTTATGCTCCGGGTATGTCCATACACACTCCCCATGTGTTTTCTATGGACACTTTATATTAGGTGGATATATCTGTATGCTCCGGGTATGGTGATACACACTCCCTATGTGTTTTCTATGGACACTTTGTATTAGGTGGATATATCTGTATGCTCTGGGTATGGTGATACACACTCCCTATGTGTTTTCAATGGACACTTTGTATTAGGTGGATATATCTGTATGGTCCAGGTATGGTGATACACACACCATACTCCATACTCCATTCTATGAATACTTTCTTTACACTCTGACATGGAAAAACCACACAAAAAACATGTACATTAAAACGGGGCTAACAAATTGCACGGAGAAACATGAGACGAGCAGGAATAAGGTGAAACATCTCTCCAGAAGACATCCGGGGTGATGTCTCCTACAGAAATCAATAATGGATATGGTACAAAGATCACCTCTCTAGATCTCACCCTGCATGTTTCCCCCTCATAGCCTTGACCTTGGGAACCACTGGTTTCTTTGTATCCCTGTCCAGAGTAAAGTTACGCCACCATGTTCAGTTCCTGATGTGCCCATAGAGGTCACCACTCTCCGAGCATATGTACCCTTTTTGTGTAAGTATAGCCCAGGCAGAGCAAAGGATCTGCTAGGAGAGTGATATTGACCCATTTCAGGGTATCCCTAGTAATATAAAATTGTTGTGCTCCATTAAAGGATCTCCGAATACAGAATTGACGGATGAAGTCATGATATGGCAACGCTACCACAGGTTTTATAAATTCAGGGAAATCATATACGCTATGGCCTGTCTCAGTCACCAACACCAAACTGCACACACTTGTATCTAAGACTTCCCTTTCTTTTCATTATTGCTACAGACGGAAAGAAATGAACGTCCGAAGGTCATTAGTGATCTCCATCCTCTTCCTCCTGCAGAAGGGTCAAGGTCAGATCTTCCTTCCTTGTGAGGACACATCATTTACGGACCAAGATGGCTGCACCTGCTGGAACCCACATGAACCCATCATTTATTGCAGATCGCTAGGACTGACAGCGGTGCCAAATGTAACCAAGGCCTACATTCTCAATCTGATGAACAACAGCATATCTCGTCTAGAAGCAAATGGACTCTCCCATCTATCTGGATTAAGCAAATTCCTCATGAGTGGCAATCAATTGACAGCTGTTGATGATAATGCATTCCGAGATGTTGGATGGAGCTTAAATTGGCTTGACCTTAGTCATAATTGGTTAACTTCGATACCCTCTGTATTTGAATTTGCAAATGGTCCGTCAAGCTTGGGCAATCTGACTGTCCTCAAGCTATCACAGAACTTCATCTATGCTATTGAGATGGATTCATTCAAAGGTCTGAGAAATCTTCAGCATCTGAGCCTTGAAGGAAATCCCATCATTCGAATTGGACCCAATCCTTGGAGTGGGCCACAGTCTCTACTGAGTCTGGAGATAACAGCAAACAACATGGACATCCTGAATCTACCAACGGAAAATCTGGCTCATCTGAAAAAACTTCATTTATTTGGACTCAGGCCACGGAGGCGCATTTTGATGACAGGCTGGTTTGACGCTTTCCCTGGTCTTACCCAACTGAAGCTTGAGAATATGGGTTTGCGAGATGACCATCTTGTAAGAGGTTCATTTCCTGCTGGATGGAAACGACAGCTGCAAACACTGTCCCTTCGCAATAACGAGTTAACTAAAGTCCCTTATAACATTCTCAATATATCAGGTTTACTGAACCTTGACCTCAGTGGCAATTTGCTAACAAAAATTGCACGCCCCTCATCTAGGAAGTTCCTACCACGACTTCTCCTCAATCTCAATGTCAGTAATAACAAAATGGAATATTTCAGTTTTTATCAGTTACAAAATCTGAACACCCTTCGTTATCTAGATCTCAGCAACAACTCTTTCTGGAGTATCTACAAAATGCACAACATAAAAGAGAAACTTCACCCACAACTTTGGTACCATCTTGAAGGTAACCCCTGGATGTGCAAATGTAGCACTAAGTGGTTAAAAAAAGTGGTAGAAAGACAGTTACGTATCAACAATAGAAAAAATGAGGGACCCCAAAATGAAGTGCGTTGCGGGAGTAATTCAGCATATTTTAATCAGTTGATTGCTGATGTTCCAATGAAGGCTTTTGAGTGCAAATGAAGCACTTTGTTGTATGAAATTTTGTACTGAGAATTAAGGTAATTACCAGCAAATTGAGTATTCATTCTATATTTATTACTCTGAGCTTCTTTTTGGTTTTGAAAAATATGTGCATAAAATGTTAAATGAATATCACACACAAGAAGATACATATCTTCTAGAGCATCTTTGATTCTCTTCTGCACATTCCTCACATGATTCTGTGTATGTTTATTTAATCATTGGTGAGACACTTAGAGTCATAGATACATTAGAATCGAACAATAAAGATTTTGCCCAGAAAAGAAAATTGGATATAAAAAAACAGCTCACTCTCATTGTTGACTCAGTGTTGCCTAAAAATATAATACATGTATTTCACCGAACCATTGATCTATGCTGAAATGGAGATAAAACAAGTACGGACAAAATCTGAAAATATAGTCTGAAGCACTAAATCTTTTTTTTTCATAGTTTAGGGCACTTCTGTGATTTTTGTAAATTCAACATGTCAGCAAATCATCCAATATATTTTTATATATATAGATGAGACAAGAAAATATTTTTATGAAACCTTAGTCCAGTGGAATTAGCCCTTGGAAAGGATCTCCTTATAGATACATATGGTATAGGATGTCAAGGTATAACTCTATTCCTCAATGAAGGGAAATTAACTCCAAATGAATGAACTGAAAATTAACCTAAAAAAAGAATCTCTGTACTACATTTTCTGTACGATGATAACTATTGTTCCCATGGTGCTATGTGAGAAGATTTGTGTGTGAATTCTGAAAAAAATAAAGCAACATCCAACAGAATAGATGCTATTTGGCCTGGTGTATACATGGTTTGATACAATTATTATATACCTGTGCCAGTATGTTACACAAATGCCAACCTCTGCTAGGGTATTAGTATTAAATATATACCGGCACAGTATGGTGGAATAAAATGATGTACCATCCTACTTTGAAAACAAATTCTGATTGGCTGAAAAATATTGCACTGACCTACTTATAAAGTGCTGGCAGTGACCTGCAGCACACCACTAATTTATGCTTGCAAAGGATCACAGGAGTTGATGGGGGAAAAGAGTGAAAAATGCACTTTCTGTGCTTGACTTTCACTAAGTTGTCAACAGATATACCAGCACACTTTGAATCCAGCTCGGACATTGTCTTATTTCCTTATGCAATTAATCAAATACATATATTTGAAGGTATATAATAAAATTAAAATGTATTACCTTACTGGTATGTCCTCGCATACCTTGTTTTTTTGTTTAAAAATATTCAACTCGCTCTGCGAGCTTGTGAAATATTTCTAGCCAAACAAACGTGGTATGCGAGGACGTACCAGTATGGTATATACATTTTATCTTAGTATCACCAGCTCATACACTACACAACCACTACCGCCTCTACACACTCACCCTATTGCCATCTAGTATCACCAGCTCATACACTCCACAACCACTACCACCTCTACACACTCACCCTATTGCCATCCAGTATCACCAGCTCATACACAACCACTACCGCCTCTACACACTCACCCTATTGCCATCTAGTATCAACAGCTCATACACAACCACTACCACCTCTACACACTCACCCTATTGCCATCTAGTATCACCAGCTCATACACAACCACTACCGCCTCTACACACTCACCCTATTGCCATCTAGTATCACCAGCTCATACACAACCACTACCGCCTCTACACACTCACCCTATTGCCGTCCAGTATCACCAGCTCATACACAACACAACCACTACCACCTCTACACACTCACCCTATTGCCATCTAGTATCACCAGCTCATACACAACCACTACCGCCTCTACACACTCACCCTATTGCCATCTAGTATCACCAGCTCATACACAACCACTACCGCCTCTACACACTCACCCTATTGCCATCCAGTATCACCAGCTCATACACAACCACTACCGCCTCTACACACTCACCCTATTGCCGTCCAGTATCACCAGCTCATACACAACACAACCACTACCACCTCTACACACTCACCCTATTGCCATCTAGTATCACCAGCTCATACACAACCACTACCGCCTCTACACACTCACCCTATTGCCATCTAGTATCACCAGCTCATACACTACACAACCACTACCGCCTCTACACACTCACCCTATTGCCATCTAGTATCACCAGCTCATACACTACACAACCACTACCGCCTCTACACACTCACCATATTCCCTCATATCTTACCTCATCTTCATTCCTTTCTGCAATTGCTGACAATACCTTTCAACATTATCTGGGCATGGTAGGAGTGTTTAGGTACATCAAGAAGTTCATAGTCAACATTGCCATTTTTAAACCAAACTATTTAATGCCATATTGTATGATATCCTCAGAACTTATTCTAATGTCATATGTACATAATAAAAGGTAAAATAGGCATCTTGAAGTTCATTAAAATCAAAGCTAGTTGATAGGGGCATATGACTTCTAGGACTTATCTAATATATTCTGTAGAAGTATGAAAAAATTGTTATGGGTATTACTGTGTGGAAAATAATGTTTTTGGAACTCCTCTGTTATAGCATCTCCATGATATTTTTTCTAATAAAAATCACTTTAACTTGCTTATATGTATCGACTTCATGATATAGTTAACACTTTGTCTAAAAGCTGTGCTATGTTTTAATGATTGTTACAGAATGAAAATGAACATCCGAAGGTCATTAGTGATCTCCATCCTCTTCCTCCTGCAGAAGGGTCAAGGTCAGATCTACCTTCCTTGCGAGGACACATCATTTACGGACCAAGATGGCTGTACCTGCCGGAATCCACATGAACCCATCATTTATTGCAGATCGCTAGGACTGACAGCGGTGCCAAATGTAACCAAGGCCTACATTCTCAATCTGATGAACAACAGCATATCTCGTCTAGAAGCAAATGGACTCTCCCATCTATCTGGATTAAGCAAATTCCTCATGAGTGGCAATCAATTGACAGCTGTTGATGATAATGCATTCCGAGATGTTGGATGGAGCTTAAATCGGCTTGACCTTAGTCATAATTGGTTAACTTCAATACCCTCTGTATTTGGATTTGCAAATGGTCCGTCAAGCTTGGGCAATCTGACTGTCCTCAAGCTATCACAGAACTTCATCTATGCTATTGAGATGGATTCATTCAAAGGTCTGAGAAATCTTCAGCATCTGAGCCTTGAAGGAAATCCCATCATTCGAATCGGACCCAATCCTTGGAGTGGGCCACAGTCTCTACAGAGTCTGGAGATAACAGCAAACAACATGGACATCCTGAATCTACCAACGGAAAATCTGGCTCATCTGAAAAAACTTCATTTATTTGGACTCAGGCCACGGAGGCACATTTTGATGACAGGCTGGTTTGACGCTTTCCCTGGTCTCACCCAACTGAAGCTGGAGAATATGGGTTTGCGAGATGACCATCTTGTAAGAGGTTCATTTCCTGCTGGATGGAAACGACAGCTGCAAACACTGTCCCTTCACAATAACGAGTTAACAAAAGTCCCTTATAACATTCTCAACATATCAGGTTTACTGAACCTTGACCTCAGCGGCAATATGTTAACAGAAATTCGACGACCTTCATCTAGTAAGGCCCTACCCAGACTTCTCCTTAATCTCAATGTTAGTAATAATAAAATTAAGTTTTTCAGTTATACTCAGTTACAATATCTGAACAACCTTCGTTATCTCGATATCAGCCACAACTCTTTTCATAGCATCTACAACATGAAGAGGATAAGGGGGGAACTTCACCCACATCTGTGGTACCGTCTTGAAGGTAACAACTGGTCATGCAGATGTAGCACCAGTTGGTTAAAAGAAGTGGTGGAGAAGCAGTTAAAAACGAGAAACGGTCAAAATGAAGGTACACAAGATGATGTCCGTTGCGGTGATAGTTCGACATATAAGAATTGGTTGGTTGCTGATGTACCAAAGAAGGTTTTTGAGTGCAAATGAAGGACTTTGATGTAGATAATAATGTTCCATTGTGCCCATTGTTGATCTCTGAACAATCTTCACCCAATCTCCACCCCTTCTCCAAATATTCGGCCGATTAGAGACAAAACATTTGGCCGATTAGAGACCGCTAGGAGTTTGAGTGCTGACCGTAGCTCCACTGCAGCTCCACTATCGGCGACTAGGTGCCGAGCGGCCAGCGACCAAATGATGGCCACCCAATTGTCTGTAGTGGAGCACGGCCCTAAAAGTATGGATCATGTTTCAATAATCAGGCATTAAATATTATGTCTATATTAAACATACCGAGCATCTTGTTCTTCATGGAAATCCTGTACATATAAATCAAAATGAACAGCAAGAAAATGCACAACTTGAAAAGCACCTATCATGTAAAAGGAAAAAAAATAATTTAAGGATATAGATGTTTTTTAATATAGCAGGTGTTTAAATAATGCATGCATCAAAATAAATGTTTCTTTTTTATCTATTGCACATGATTGTGTGTATGTTTATATAATCATTGGTGAGACATAGAGCAGCTTTGATACACGTCCTCTGCATTGTTACAACAGAGTGATGCTGACTGACAAGTGAATTCCTCTTGCGTACAACTGTATATTCATTTTAAGGAGAAATTCCACGATAATAGCACCCATTAATAGGAGAAATAAAGTATCAATATACTGTAAACACTCCAATAATTCATAGATGTACATAAAAATAAGAACAAATCACTCTCAGTGTTGACTCAGTGATGTTAAAAGATATCACATATCTCTATACGGCATATAGCCTATGATCCATGGGCGCCGCCATGACGCCCCCCGAGTAGGTGTTCTTCACTAGAGGAGGTGAAAAAGTAGCTGTTCTTCACTAATGGAGGTGCAAAAGAAGTGAGTGATAATTGGGAAATGTCACTTTTCTTGGCTTGCTCACATATGTAAATAAAGTGTTCCATGTGAAAAACATCATGTCCTGGGTTTTAGCATTATATCTTCCTGCTCTGGGATCGGTGTAGAGAGTCAAAGAAACCATGGTAAAACATTGAAAGGCGGCTGAATTTCATAAGAACAAAGAGCCAGAATACAGGTTTTGTCCCCCGACCACCTAGTGACTGCTTCATGAACTAACAATGGCTCTGTCCCCTATACATCGAGAATGATCCTCTATAGCTACATATCACGTCCAATAAAGGTTTATTTTGTGGACAGACGGCCGTAAACCACGAGAGTTTGACACATGGTAACACACAAGCGATAGCGAGTGCTTTATAGATCCGCCTGTTTACATGAACATCGTTTGTTGCATTCATTATCTATCTTTTTTAATGAATTAAACCCAGTTATTGCCGAATTAAAGGGTATTACAATAAGGACTATTTCTTTGTTCTATTGCACAAATGGAGTATTTTTCCGTAAACCATGGCTTTGAGGCCGTATACCACAGATTTTAATCCCTATACCACAGATTTAGTGCTGACGGTACTCTTTTGTATAATGAGTTTTGATTTGATGAGTCCCCATACATTTCCAAATTTGTATACGATGGATAAAATAATCTCTTAACTTGATTCCTTGATGAAAGAAATCAATTAATCACCCACATGGAAAGATTACGAATGAACAGAAAGTTAATTATTAGACGAATCTCATTATTATGAGGAAACGGCCTATGAGATTTGTGTTTTCGACATAATGACAGACATCGAGCTTAGACCGTATCTTAAACGGTCAGGTTGTTTACCTACCTTACATGAAAAGACTTTTGACAGGATCTGCTTGGAGTTGCTCTCCCACATAGAGACAGACAGAACCAGACCTGTGTATTGAGACTGAATACCATGAGAGTGAGAGTCTCTCGTGCAGAGAAACTGGAACCTGCTTTTCATCCTACCCCTAATACAAAACGTCATAGGTTTAACATTGACTCAGTGTATTTGACTGAGCGTTAAATAAAGTGTTATTCATGCACCGAGGTGAATAAAAAAACGAACCAATCAGGGACGAGGTAACTGAGAACCAGCATATGACGTCACTGGGTTTCGGCAGAGATTAAGCCAGCGCTAGCGCCACGAAAGATCTGGGGGGAGAGTGGAATCTCCTAGGAGAATATAGACTCTAGTACAGCCCGTTGTCGCCAGGGCCAGGGCGCACAGGCTCTCATACTGGGACTGTTTTGCGCTGCCATTTTAAGGTGGAAATTCCTACCTCCGCTGGTACGAAGCTGCCCTGATTGATTTGCCAGTAACCAGTATGCTACTCTTCAAGCAGAGGTCCTTGAGTAGCTTTTACTGGGCATGTACCAAATAAATCAGCTTGGAGAGTTATAATGATTCCAGAATAGTGCCAGAATCATGGTATTCTCAGGCTTGGGTTTGCACTAAAATTAGAACAGCCAACCAAGAAATCCTTTTCTCCAATCAGTGCCTAAGGAACTGGCAAATCAGAGCTGTGCTCTGTTAGACCCTTACAGACTTTAAGCAGACTAAGCGCCTGTCGGTATTCCCCCTTGTCAAGCTGATGCTTTAAATAGAACAGCCAACCCCGATATTCCTCTCACTGAAGGTGGCAGGCCAGTCAGAGCCATACTCTGTTAGACCTTCACGTACCGTAACCCGAAGGTGGCACGGTGCGTGAACAGACTAAGGAGAATACAGCTTTTTCGGCCACCTGACAGGCATTAAAGGAACTATTTCATACAAACAAAGCACGGCCACTACTTAATACTCCTCGCTATCGCAAGGAGTATTACTATGTGTCAACAACGTGGAGAATACGGCCACTCAGATCGAAGTCATGGTAACATGTTTATTTCTTTTTACCTGGTTTATGCTCGGATTTACTTTATCTCTTATAATTCATTCCTAGCCGTTTCAAAAACAAAATTTAGTTCTGCAGTTATCAGATCTCTCTGAGACCTGCCAATGACAGCGTCTGCCATTTAAAAATGGCGCAAGCGTCGCTGGTCCCTAAATCACGCTTCAAGGAAACACTGAAAGTCTATCACAGTTCGGGCCATCACCGTCCATTTGAATATTCATGATCTGCAGTGCTGCCCTCTAACGTTTGCTGTGGAGACTGAGGCTAGACTGTAGTACATCCCGTTGTCGCCAGGGCCAGGGCGCTCAGGTGGTGAAAATGGCTACAACAGTGAATAATATACTACTCTCCAAGCATAGGTCCAGGTCACATGAAACATCTCTGCTGGGAGAGTAACTTATACATACAGGCAGCGGGTGAAGGTGGCCGTGTATCTAACCAAAACAGAGCTAACGTATGGTAGACTCTAGTACAGTCTGTTGTCACCAGGGCACACAGGCTCAAACTCAGACTGTTATGCGCTGCCACTTTCAGGCATGAATTCATGCCTCTGCTGGTACTCAGCTACCCTGAGTGATTTGCCAGTAACCAGTGTTACTCTTCAAGCATAGGTACTAGAGTATCTTTTAATGGGCATGTACCAAATAGATCAGCTTGGGGAGTTATAACTCTCACTGAAGGGGACTGGCCAATAGTGGCCATGCTCTGTTAGACCTTCACGTACCGTAAGACGAAGGCGGCGCGGTGCGTGAACGGACTAAACGTATGGTGTAGCTCTGGCGGCCATTGTACACTAGTCCCTATTGATATGGTCAATAAAATGACAGTTCCTGGGTTTCGGGTATTAGAGAAGATCGATAATAAAACGAATAATGGTTCTCTGGACAGGTTGACTACTTCGTACACTTGCTAGTGCTCTTATGTTACTACTCCTTTTTACGGCTGCCTGTCCACAAAACCATCAATGAGGAGAGGGAAACTATGTTCCGGTGAGAGAAAGTCAAAGTGACGAGGTAACGCTCGGGAAAAATACTGCCTAAGGCCTTGGTATATAAGAATATCAGTAACACAACATAGTGTGATGTAATCATAGAGTGTTCGCCAATTGGTATATAAGAATATCTGTAACACAACAAAGCAGCATGATGTAATCATAGAGAGTTCGCCAATAGGTATATAAGAATATCTGTAACACAACATAGCAGCGTGATGTAATCATAGAAAGTTCACCAATAGGTATATAAGAATATCTGTAACACAACATAGCAGTGTGATGTAATCATAGAGAGTTCACCAATAGGTATATAAGAATATCTGTAACACAACATAGCAGTGTGATGTAATCATAGAGAGTTCACCAATAGGTATATAAGAATATCTGTAACACAACATAGCAGCGTGATGTAATCATAGAAAGTTCACCAATAGGTATATAAGAATATCTGTAACACAACATAGCAGTGTGATGTAATCATAGAGAGTTCACCAATAGGTATATAAGAATATCTGTAACACAACATAGCAGCGTGATGTAATCATAGAAAGTTCACCAATAGGTATATAAGAATATCTGTAACACAACACAGCAGTGTGATGTCATAGAGAGTTCACCAATAGGTGTATAAGAATATCTGTAACACAACATAGCAGTGTGATGTAATCATAGAAAGTTCACCAATTGGTATATAAGAATATCTGTAACACAACATAGCAGCGTGATGTAATCATAGAAAGTTCACCAATAGGTATATAAGAATATCTGTAACACAACATAGCAGTGTGATGTAATCATAGAAAGTTCACCAATAGGTATATAAGAATATCTGTAACACAACACAGCAGTGTGATGTAATCATAGAAAGTTCACCAATAGGTATATAACAATATCTGTAACACAACACAGCAGTGTGATGTAATCATAGAAAGTTCACCAATAGGTATATAACAATATCTGTAAAACAACACAGCAGTGTGATGTAATCATAGAGAGTTCACCAATAGGTAAATAAGAATATCTGTAACACAACAGACTGACGCCCCAGTCACACTAGCGTAAAAAATGGCGTTTTTCCACATCTATGTTTTTTACACATTCTAAAATCTACAAGTATGCCGCAAAATGCCGCAAAATGCGGAGAAATGTAAAGGAAAGTCGGAATGTGCCGAAAAATGCCACAATACGTACAGAAGCTATAATAAGCGTTGATGAACGTTGAGAAGCGTACTAAAACGTTAAAGCAAAGCAAACAGATACATTTCAAATCCGTAGACGATGCGTGGACCCCACCAATTAAAAAATGTAGAAGAAACGCCAAAATATACGCCAGTGTAACTGCGACCTTCTGACACACATTCCACGGTGATTTATACACACAGAGTTGACCTAATAACAGCGGGGCAGGTCCCTGGTTAGATTCTGTGTGCCACTGTGTTGGCACTTCTCAATGAGCTGCTGACCTGAATATGAAAGTAGCCGGTCTCAGAGAGGGGGGGGGGGGGGTACATGGTACATGGAGTGACATTAACACACAGAAAGATGCCCTGTCACTGAGAAACCATATTCCTATATACCTATGGCTGTACACTCTATGCTTACACCACGTTCTGGGGGGTGGAGTAACTTATGGATACTACCCAAGGTTGCCGTATACTACCCAAGGTTGCCGTATACTACCCAAGGTTGACATTTAGACCAATCAGATTGTCTCTTACAAAATTCATATGAAAAGCGCAGTGGGGAGTAAACATAAAATGTCAAGTTACTCGATAAGGTTGGATCTGGCTTCAGGTTTGATGGTGGATGAGTAAATAACGCTAATTATCATTATTAAACCACATTTGAAGGTATATAGGAATAGGGAAACCAAGTACCAGTGAAAGGAAGTCAAAATTACTCGGTAACCTCGTAACTTTGACTTCCTTTCACCGGAACATAGTTTCCCTCTATTCCAGAAACATTCATCGGAACCAGATCCAATATAAAACTCCAGTAACTCTCCTCAAAGGTGAAGAATTTATATAGAACGTCCTAACCATGCTGTACAAGCTACAAAACGAGATGATAATTTACGGTGCCTGCTGAAAGACGCATTTTCACCGAGATCCATACAAATGGTAAATTATTATCAAGTTTTGTGGCTTGTACAAGCATCGTAGGTCGTTCTATATTTATTATATACCCCAAATCATTAATTTATTTGGCCTAACAACTAATATTTTAGTCCAAGTGTATGGCAAGGTGTTCCATATTTTTACGTCATATGGTGAATACGGCATGGGTATATAGTAAACTGTGTGTATTTACAGTATATATGGCATGGGTATATGGTAAACGGTGCGTATTAACAGAATATACAGCATGGGCATATAGTAAACGGTGCGTAATTACAAAATATACAGCATGGGTATATAGTAAACGGTGTGTATTTACTGTATATATGGCATGGGCATATAGTAAATGGTGCGGATATAATTTACAGAATATAAGGCATGGGCATATAGCAAACAGTGTGTATTTACAGTATATACGGCATGGGCATATAGTAAACAGTGTGTATTTACAGTATATATGGCATCGGCATATAGGAAACAGTGTGTATTTACAGTATATATGGCATGGGCATATAGTAAACAGTGTGTATTTACAGTATATATGGCATGGGTATATGGTAAATGGTGCGTATTAACAGAATATACAGCATGGGCATATAATAAACGGTGCATATTTACAGAATATACAGCATGGGTATATAGTAAACAGTGTGTATTTACAGTATATATGGCATGGGGATATAGTAAACGGTGCATATTTACTGTATATATGGCATGGGCATATAGTAAATGGTGCGGATATAATTTACAGAATATAAGGCATGGGTATATAGCAAACAGTGTGTATTTACAGTATATACGGCATCGGTATATAGCAAACAGTGTGTATTTACAGTATATACGGCATCGGCATATAGGAAACAGTGTGTATTTACTGTATATACGGCATGGGCATATAGTAAACGGTGTGTATTTACTGTATATACGGCATGGGCATATAGTAAACGGTGCATATTTACAGTATATATATATATGGCATTGGCATATAGTAAACGGTGCATATTTACAGTAATTTGGGAAAACAAATTGATTGATATAAAGTTCGATAACCAGGAGAAGGAGGTGTACAGAGAGGCTGGGCCTCATGTCTGCCGGTCGCTGTGTAGAAGGAGACTGGTGCGATACACCTGAGTAAGGCCGGTCGCTGTGTAGAAGGAGACTGGTGCGATACACCTGAGTAAGGCCGGTCGCTGTGTAGAAGGAGACTGGTGCGATACACCTGAGTAAGGCCGGTCGCTGTGTAGAAGGAGACTGGTGCGATACACCTGAGTAAGGCCGGTCGCTGTGTAGAAGGAGACTGGTGCGATACACCTGAGTAAGGCCGGTCGCTGTGTAGAAGGAGACTGGTGCGATACACCTGAGTAAGGCCGGTCGCTGTGTAGAAGGAGACTGGTGCGATACACCTGAGTAAGGCCGGTCGCTGTGTAGAAGGAGACTGGTGCGATACACCTGAGTAAGGCCGGTCGCTGTGTAGAAGGAGACTGGTGCGATACACCTGAGTAAGGCCGGTCGCTGTGTAGAAGGAGACTGGTGCGATACACCTGAGTAAGGCCGGTCGCTGTGTAGAAGGAGACTGGTGCGATACACCTGCACGGTGCCCACCTGAGTAAAGGAGTCTCCACCTGGTGTGAAATAGAGGAACTGAAGGGAGGTTGCCTAAAGCGTCTCCTGTAAATTAATACATCAAATAAGAGTCTTATTTGTATACATATACGGCATCGACATATAATAAACGGTGCATATTTACAGAATATACAGCATCGACATATAATAAATGGTGCATATTTACAGAATATACAGCATCGACATATAATAAATGGTGCATATTTACAGAATATACAGCATCGACATATAATAAATGGTGCATATTTACAGTATATACAGCATTGACATATAATAAATGGTGCATATTTACAGTATATACAGCATCGACATATAATAAATGGTGCATATTTACAGTATATACAGCATCGACATATAATAAATGGTGCATATTTACAGTATATTCAGCATCGACATATAATAAATGGTGCATATTTACAGAATATACAGAATTGGGTAGGATAAAATATAAACATCACTCAATTTCATACAATTCTTTACATGGCGTTCGTTGTCATCTGCTACAGATATCACTCAGCTCCGCTTCGTGATATCATTCCGCGAAAACAACTCATGCCATATAAACGATCATATGAAATTTTGTGATGCTTCATGATAATACGCACTTGTGTCGATTACGTATTCGTATGTGCATATTTATCTCCTTACTAGCATACTGTGCAGTATGACAATACTACCTATACCGCAGCAGGGTGGTATCTGTGTATGTGGTATATATACTAGAAACAAATAGTGTGTGTTCATCATAGAAGTCGGTAAAACGATATTTATCGTGTCAACGCAATGACACATGACGGAGGAAGCATAACTAATGAAAGGACTAAATGTTGAAAAAAAGGGTAAAAGCTCAGACGGAAAACTGAACATTAGCGAGATTATTGATGATAGAAACAGGTGGGACCCACACACTTAATATAAAATTTAAACTTGGAATTGTAACTTCGCCACTAAATAGGAGGCCGCCGTCATGCGGTTTTTTTGTGGTTTTTTTTTCATCGACCATCATTCAAATCAATACTGTTGTGTTGTTGTTATGTGGGCAGTAATATAAATTTATATCGATTATGTTCAGCCATGGTCATGCCTCGCTGAAAGATAGAGGCCTCAATGTAAAACCATCCACTCGGATGAATTGTGTGCTAATAAAAAAAAAATCATTGATGAATGAGCGTGGAATTATGAATGAATAAGGAAAATATATTTTCGTACGCTGTGAGCGTGAAGCCAGAAGTGAGGGAGAGAAGTATGCCTGTATGACACTGTGTGTGACACGTTTACGACATGAGGCATGCCTGTATGACACTATGTGTGACACGTTTACGACATGAGGCATGCCTGTATGACACTGTGTGTGACACGTTTACAACATGAGGTATGCCTGTATGACACTGTGTGTGACACGTTTACGACATGAGGTATGTCTGTATGACACTGTGTGTGACACGTTTACGACATGAGGTATGTCTGTATGACACTGTGTGTGACACGTTTACGACATGAGGCATGCCTGTATGACACTGTGTGTGACACGTTTACGACATGAGGCATGTCTGTATGACACTGTGTGTGACACGTTTACGACATGAGGTATGTCTGTATGACACTGTGTGTGACACTGTGTGTGACACGTTTACGACATGAGGCATGCCTGTATGACACTGTGTGTGACATGTTTACGACATGAGGCATGCCTGTATGACACTGTGTGTGACACGTTTACGACATGAGGCATGCCTGTATGACACTGTGTGTGACACGTTTACGACATGAGGCATGCCTGTATGACACTGTGTGTGACACGTTTACGACATGAGGTATGCCTGTATGACACTGTGTGTGACACGTTTACGACATGAGGTATGCCTGTATGACACTGTGTGTGACACGTTTACGACATGAGGCATGCCTGTATGACACTGTGTGTGACACGTTTACGACATGAGGCATGCCTGTATGACACTGTGTGTGACACGTTTACGACATGAGGCATGTCTGTATGACACTGTGTGTGACACGTTTACGACATGAGGCATGCCTGTATGACACTGTGTGTGACACGTTTACGACATGAGGCATGCCTGTATGACACTGTGTGTGACATGTTTACGACATGAGGCATGCCTGTATGACACTGTGTGTGACACGTTTACGACATGAGGTATGCCTGTATGACACTGTGTGTGACACGTTTACGACATGAGGTATGCCTGTATGACACTGTGTGTGACACGTTTACGACATGAGGCATGCCTGTATGACACTGTGTGTGACACGTTTACGACATGAGGCATGCCTGTATGACACTGTGTGTGACACGTTTACGACATGAGGCATGCCTGTATGACACTGTGTGTGACACGTTTACGACATGAGGTATGCCTGTATGACACTGTGTGTGACACGTTTACGACATGAGGTATGCCTGTATGACACTGTGTGTGACACGTTTACGACATGAGGTATGCCTGTATGACACTGTGTGTGACACGTTTACGACATGAGGTATGCCTGTATGACACTGTGTGTGACACGTTTACGACATGAGGTATGCCTGTATGACACTGTGTGTGACACGTTTACGACATGAGGCATGCCTGTATGACACTGTGTGTGACACGTTTACGACATGAGGCATGCCTGTATGACACTGAGTGTGACACGTTTACGACATGAGGCATGCCTGTATGACACTGTGTGTGACACGTTTACGACATGAGGCATGCCTGTATGACACTGTGTGTGACACGTTTACGACATGAGGTATGCCTGTATGACACTGTGTGTGACACGTTTACGACATGAGGTATGCCTGTATGACACTGTGTGTGACACGTTTACGACATGAGGTATGCCTGTATGACACTGTGTGTGACACGTTTACGACATGAGGTATGCCTGTATGACACTGTGTGTGACACGTTTACGACATGAGGTATGCCTGTATGACACTGTGTGTGACACGTTTACCACATGAGGTATGCCTGTATGACACTGTGTGTGACACGTTTACGACATGAGGTATGCCTGTATGACACTGTGTGTGACACGTTTACGACATGAGGTATGCCTGTATGACACTGTGTGTGACACGTTTACGACATGAGGTATGCCTGTATGACACTGAGACCGGAACACAGGACCCAAACTTCTTATTGTTATTCATTTATAATTGCACGCCCATTCATCAATGATGAACATACCATCTGCTCCTGGTTGATATAGATATTGCTGTGTCATCCTCTCACCCCCTATCTCCTGTCCCACACCCACCCCACACACGCACACACCTCATGAGGGACGATGGCCGACCTTATCCCTCATCGATGGAGTCATAATTTCACAGACAAATGATCCGGACTATTTGTAGGGTCATGACCTGTAAATAGGATACTGATGAGGTTACACTCTCCCAGCATAGATTCTGCACCCTGCTTGTATCTGCACCAACCTGCCTGTTTGGTGCTACCTCTGCCCCATACGTCAGTGTTTCATGTATCCTAAATTCTTAGTACTTGGAGGAGCATTTTGTATATTATTTGTAAAAGTGAGCTGAACATGTTATATGGTCAATACTGCTGAAGTGGTTGGGTGATCTAGCGGTGTTTCGTCCGCTCTTCGGAAGGTGGTGTGGACAGTCAGTCCTTGCTGCGTAGTAATTCCGGGCAACGCTTCACAGAGAGAGTGGTGTGGTGGAGGACGGGATTATGTAACTCGGAGTATATATACTCCGGGTTTGCAGTAGGTTGACAGGCTATCCTCGCCCGTCTCCCTGTTAAGAAAAAAAACCCTTGGACCCTGACGTTTAGCAGGGTTTTCCCAAATCTTGTGGTGGTAGGCGAGTCTGAGACTCCGGTTGAAGATTAATCTCCCCAGTGCTACCTGGCACCCGTTGTCAGGGTACTGTACTTTGGGAGTGATCTAACTAGGATCACTCCGGGAAGTTGAATAAACAACCCGTTTGTTTATCTGAAGTTGTGGAACTGTGTCTGTGTGAATAGGTTAGCTCATACCTGCAGAAAATACCGAACCGACCTACGTAATAGTGCGTAGGGTGGGATATCTCTGGGAAATAGACTTTCCGCAAGTACACCTGCCATGCATCTATGCCGGTGACCACAACACTGCACTCATTTCTGTCTTTTGTCATGTCAAATCAGGCATAGATATTGGGACTACTTTCCACAGTGGAAATATTTTGTCAATAAGACCCATGTGCTCCGGCAAAGGGGCGTTTTAATCAACTGTGTCCTCACATTACGCAGTGGTTCACAGGTGAAGATGAGACAACTGGATTGTCTGTGAAGCTCATTTAGCTGTTTTCCCCAACTCATAGTACATCAGTGGTCTGCCCTCATAACTTCTGTCAGTTACACGTTTTTGAATTCAAAACCTATTTTCCTGTTCCTCTATGTGGTCTCACTGGGTTGTAGCCGAGATTAGTACGTGCAAACCCCATGATAGATCTATGAGGAGAGTGATACAATTAGAGACTAGCGGTGTGGGGGTGTAGGGGTGTGTGGGAGGGGAGTGTGTGTGGGTGTGTAGGGGTTTGTGGGGTGTGGAGTGTGTGTGGGGGTAGGGGTGTGTGGGAGGGGAGTGTGTGGGTGTGTAGGGGTGTGTGGGAGGGGAGTGTGTGGGTGTGTGTGGGGTTTGTGGGAGGGGAGTGTGTGTGGGTGTGTGGATGGGGATGCTGGGAGGGTGGTGTGTGTGGGTGTGTAGGGGTTGGTGGGAGGGGAGTGTGTGTGGGTGTGTGGATGGGGATGCTGGGAGGGTGGTGTGTGTGGGTGTAGGGGTGTGTGGGAGGGGAGTGTGTGTGGGTGGGTGTGGGGTGCGTGGAGGGATGTGTGGCTGGCGGTGTGGGGTGTGGAGTGCGTGTTATAAGTATAATATATGGGGTGATGATACACACTTCCCATCACTTCTGTTATAACCACCAGTAGACCGATGACACAGCCGATAGCAGCAGACAGCAACTCCTCCCCAACAGGCAAGTGGAGACCTCATCACATCCATGGCCGATGTATTGCAAACATGCCATTTAAAGATTTAATATACATTTATTTTTCTCGGATTGCTTATTGCGACAAGGGAGGTGTTTTCATGGGAGATGAGTAGGAATATCAGCAGCTCTTTTTGTGTTTTTCATGTGAAACCATCTTATAGACCTATTTCCTTTGGCCGACGAATAGGGTGCAGAATTTTTGAGCCACCCAGAAAGTCTGTCGGTGGTGCCACTCACCGTGCGTCTATATAGAAGGGTAGGAGATTTTACTCAGTACTGGGTGGTGCCACATTGCATAATGTAAGCAGAAACAATCATGGGTCATTTTACGAACTGGGTCGTTTCCATTGACCGATTTTGGATCAGCAATGACAAAAGTCCGTCGGTGGTTGCTGACGGGAAATTGGCCAATGGAAACGGGCCTTATGACATACATGTGACTTGTGACCATTCCACATCATCCAAGGACATACTTGTGACAGTCACATCTGGCTATCTCACATTTTATTATCCATGGTATACAAAGACATCATGTATGGACTCGGCCACGACCCATTGTATAAAACCTGCCAGATACCATAACTGTGGTATACAGATTCAAACTTGTGTTATACGGCCTCAAAACCATGGTATACGGGGAAAATAGTCCCTTTGTGCTATAGAGCAAAGGGATAGTCCCTATAGTTATGCCCTTTAATATGACAGTTAGTGGATTTAATTTATTCAAAATGATGGATGATAAATACAACAAACGATGATTTTGTGGACAGGCAGCTTTCTAAACCACTCGAGGTTGACGTCGTAATACACTCGCTAGCACTCGTGTATTACATACACAATATTACCATGACTTCGATCTGAGTGGCCGTATTCTCCACGTAGTTGACGCGTAGTAAAACTCCGAGCGAAAGCGAGGAGTATTACATAGTGTCAACTACAAGGAGAATACGGCCACACAGATCGAAATCATGGTAATGTTGTATTAATTACTCACCCTTCAGGTAATTATTAGGTAAAAAATCTTTTAAATTTGATGCAAGTGCCGTGCATTGTTTATATAAATCAGTTCCTATAATGCCCGTCAGGTGGCCGAAAAACCTGTTTTCTCCTAGGAGATCCCGGAGGTCCGTATTCTACTCAGTAGCGATCTGTAGACTCCATAGGCTTAGCATGGAGACTCCGTATTGGATGGGTAATAATAGCGATCTGGAGGCTCCATAGGCTTAGTATGGAGACTCTGTATTAGGTGGGTAATAATAGCGATCTGGAGGCTCCATAGGCTTAGCATGGAGACTCTGTATTAGGTGGGTAATAATAGCGATCTGGAGGCTCCATAGACTTAGCATGGAGACTCAGTATATTGGGAGGGTAATAATAGTGATCTGGAGGCTCCATAGGTTTAGCATGGAGACTCTGTATTAGGTGGGTAATAATAGCGATCTGGAGGCTCCATAGGCTTAGTATGGAGACTCTGTATTGGGTGGGTAATAATAGCGATCTGGAGGCTCCATAGGTTTAGTATGGAGACTCTATATTAGGTGGGTAATAATAGCGATCTCTAGGCTCCATAGGTTTAGTATGGAGACTCCGTATTAGGTGGGTAATAATAGCGATCTGGAGGCTCCATAGGCTTAGTATGGAGACTCCGTATTGGGTGGGTAATAATAGCGATCTGTAGGCTCCATAGGTTTAGCGTGGAGACTCCGTATTAGGTGGGTAATAATAGCGATCTGGAGGCTCCATAGGTTTAGTATGGAGACTCCGTATGGAGTGGGTAATAATAGCGATCTGTAGGCTCCATAGGTTTAGCATGGAGACTCTGTATTAGGTGGGTAATAATAGCGATCTGGAGGCTCCATAGACTTAGCATGGAGACTCTGTATTAGGTGGGTAATAATAGCGATCTGTAGGCTCCATAGGTTTAGCATGGAGACTCCGTATTGGGTGGGTAATAATAGCGATCTGTAGGCTCCATAGACTTAGCATGGAGACTCCGTATTGGGTGGGTAATAATAGCGATCTGTATGCTCCATAGGTTTAGTATGGAGACTCCGTATTGGGTGGGTAATAATAGCGATCTGGAGGCTCCATAGGTTTAGTATGAAGACTCCGTATTAGGTGGGTAATAATAGCGATCTGTATGCTCCATAGGTTTAGTATGGAGACTCCGTATTGGGTGGGTAATAATATGTGTCAACCTCTCGTGGCTTACGGCCGCCTGTCCACAACACCATCGCTTATCGTCTATGTACATGATGACCACGTGATCATCCCTTGACATACATGTGACCACCCCATGACGTATCCCACATGTGGTAGTCCCAACACGAAGCCCAGCCCCACCTACCACCAGTCTGGTCCCGATTGGCCTTACGACGGCCTTCCCGACACCATACCGATTGTATCGTGAGGTCAGCTAAATTCGTGGTAGGTGGAACAGGTTTCTGCTATTTCGTCTACGATACCCCACGATAGGCTCCGATTGAAAAACCCAATCGTAGAGCACCCGATAGAATCCAACATGTTGGATTTGTCGTAGCCGATTGAAGGTGATTTGGTGGGAAAATACCTCGGGTGAAATAATCGGCGGAAAATTATGAAATTCTGGAATTAGTTAGGGCGTATATAGATGTATAATCGCAGTAAATGTGATATTATTTGATGAAGTCTAAGTGTCTGAAAATGATACTTAAATATAGGTATTATTATTCTACCACAGTTATATTTTGGGGGGGGGGGGGGGGGTGTCCACCGGGCTCCCGACGATTAATATGAATTCCCAACCTTAGAAAACATATGTTTAGCATTTTAAATCATGTTTATATCTTCATTCAAACCAAATTAGGGTATTTCAAAGAACTCAGGCAGCCATATTGAATTTACGCTAATTTACTCAAAAGATATGATTTCACTTTTATTTATTATTTTGTTTATTGACAATTGGGTTCACATATTACAGGATATATGATTTTCAACCACACTGCCCATATAGACATTTAATAAACGGTAGAACAACATCGG
The DNA here is from genome assembly GCA_950022655.1 of Alentia gelatinosa. Taxonomy (NCBI): domain Eukaryota; kingdom Metazoa; phylum Annelida; class Polychaeta; order Phyllodocida; family Polynoidae; genus Alentia; species Alentia gelatinosa. The sequence goes on along the minus strand of OX465587.1, from coordinate 62,745,802 downwards.
CTCGGTGGCCTAAAGGGTCTTGCACCGAAAATAGAAGTCCAGTCCTATGGGCCATACTGGAGTAGGGTCTTCGACCTCATACCAGAGCCAGAAAGGAGAAACTCTTCTATTGCATCCACTGAGTCCACACTCACCATGTACCCCCTGGTCCAGTACTCTTACCAGGGGGTTAAACCCTCAATGTTTCAGTTGTCTAGATAACAGATGTTCAGTCTCTGGGTGGTATTAGGTCAGGTTCACCTATTCATAACAGTAATATATGGCATTGGTATATAGTAAATACAATAATATCAAGAGACGTCACGAGTTTGAGTCTGAGTTTATTTATGCCACACATTTTGTTGGCTCCGTAATTTCACGAGTCTTCGACTCGTGAAATTACGGAGCCAACAAAATGTGTGGCATAAATAAGCACAAACTAAAACGAGTGGCGTCTAGATTTTATCCTACCCCGTTTCCACATTTTTTCAGTATCAGAAAGTAGTGGCATAAACAACACTTTATGTCACTACCCATGACATAAACAAATCCCATGTTAAGCCTATGGCGTTTTTTATTAGGGGTAGGATAAATATATATCTTGTATTTATGTATTATATATATATTCTCATATATCTCTATGTTTACAGCGATGATGCTCTTCAGTCTTACCCTCATCTGGCTGCTGCTGCCGCTGTCCAGTTCAGAGATCTACCTGATGTGTGAGGAGGAGTATACTCAGGAGGATGAATGTCGCTGCTGGAGGCCGCACTCTCCAATCATATACTGTGCACACGCTGGTCTCGACGCCATTCCTCACGTCACCAAGGCCGATACCGTAGACCTCACGAATAACAACATCCGCAGTATTCCCAGCCAGGCATTTTCTAACGTCACTGGCTTGAAAACAATCCTAATCTCCAAAAACAAAATAAGCACCGTTGATAACGATGCTTTCGAACATCTAGAAGATATGCTGCAGTGGTTGGATTTAAGTGATAATAAACTTTCCAGCATACCTTTGGTGTTTGGTTTGGAAGAAAACGAAGGTGCACTCCGGAACTTGACTCACCTGGATTTATCCCTGAACTTCATCACGAGTATTAACCACGCTGCCTTCAGAGGGCTCACACGGCTGAGGTTCCTGTTCCTGGATCGTAACCAGGTCAACCAGGTCTCTCCTGACGGGTTTCTAGGTCAGACAGGGTTGTTCAAACTGAAGGTCAGTCTGGGGGGGATGGACATGAACCGGTTTCCCACCGAGCACCTCCACAACTTGACCTCCCTGAGCCTCTCCTACGGACGCGCCCAGAAGCTGCGCACACTCAGGCCGTGGCTGGCGTCCTTCTCCGGGCTGCGACACCTGCAGCTGACCCGCATGGCTCTCAGAGATGAGCATTTCTCCGGGGGAAGTTTCCCGGAGTCGTGGCGGCTCCAGCTCCGGAGTCTCCTCCTCAACGACAACCAACTCAGGTCTGCTCCTCTGCACGCCCTGGATTTCCCGTTCCTCACCGAACTGGACCTCAGCAACAACTTCATCGAGAAGATCAGAGGGGTCGGTGATTTACATTTCCCGCTGAGATTAGAGAAGCTCAATATCAGCAACAATCACATAAACAATCTCAACACTGACCTACTGTTGATGTTACCCATGGCCACAGATATTGACATGAGCAACAACAGGATAAGGTATCTGAGTATGTCTCTGAGTGAGATTGACGTATCTTTCCAGCCTAACCTCATACTGCATATAGGCAACAATCCATTGTATTGTGCATGTGGGTATCAGTGGATGAAAACCCTAGTCAACAGGCAGTTAGAAAACCACAATGGACATCTGACACTTTATGAGATTTACAACACTCTGCGCTGCGGCTACCAGAATTCACACAGCGGGAAACTGATAAAAGATGTCGATTACTGTCCCAGACGAGGCAGAACCAGGTCCAAATAATCAGATCTAAACCCAGGGTCTGCCCGAACCAGCTTGGTGCAATGCAGTCACTCATCCGGGACTCATGGGGAATGACAGCTGCCAGGGACCTGTTTCAGTAGTTTCATGGCATGTCTAGATGGCGTCTGTGACACCATACGGACAGATCACAAGACTGCAATTGATGACACCCGGAATTTCACTCACTTCCCCAAGGAATTAAGCAATGACACTTTAACATGAGTAGGGGATACATATAATCCATAATCGTTCCAAATATTAGGAGAAAACGTGGTTACTGAGCCCAAAGGGATGGCCGTTCGAGGTCTTTTTATGGTATAAAAAGGCCAAGAATGGCACCCCTTCGGGCTCAGTAACCACGTTTTCTTATTATCACATACCTAAATATAAAAAAACCGCCTTTTATTTACTTATTAAATGTACCAATTGACCCAATGGTCACAGTGCACCCGAATATTCACTACGGGCAAACATTTTTTATACTGCACCCTTAGCAGTGGGTAGTATTACATAGACATTCGGCCATAGGTATGTAATAAGAAGAAGATTGACCACTTCGATGTTCTGATATTTGCTAGTCTTTTTCCGCTGTTGCTTGCACTGTTGGTGCCACTGTTGATGTCTGTCTAGGCCTAATGTCACAAGACCACTGAAACAGGTCCCAGGACCCCATTCTACATGTGCCTTTCCTGGCTGTGGGGGTTGGCCCTTAATCTTCAGGATCTGTTTGTAGATATACATTACTTTATCTCATCTATTAACTGTATATTTTGTATTCTTCTAAATAAAACTCAGGATTGTTTGAAATGCAGATTTGTTTGAAAGCATCTCAGTTTGTGAGTATAATTATCAGCACTTTAACTCTTAAATAATTGAAACGTACGAAATGTGGCTTGACAAAAGAGGAGCACATAGAAATATTTTAAGCTGTTTAGTACTGATATAGAACTGCATTGAGAATTGTATAAACAATTAATACTTCACCAGTTTGGAAGTACCGCAATCGTCATTGAGGCGAGGTCGAGTGACGATCACAGCACATCCGAACATGTGGAGTATTGTGTATTTTACAATTCGAGTGCAGTTCTGGATTTATCTCGTTCCTTTCACTGACATCAAATAGCATCACAATATAAGAATAATTAGAATGTACTTAGTAAATCCATATATGGTCATCTCACATTCACTACGCCACATCCATGGCGTAGTATTGTCACTTTACGGGGGTGATCGTTGAGTATTGTTTTCTAATGTTATTCCTATGGCTGAACTTGCACCATTGTGAGATAATGAGTGGATGTTAATGTTTGTGACTCATGCCTGACTTCCTCATGTTGGTCATGAGGCAATCCAAATGGTCATTATTAGATAGGTAAGATGGAGTTCTCAAGGCATTACAAATTGTTGAACCAATCAAGGAAGCTTGTTCAATAGCAATTATAGACTTTTAAAGATAGGAAATTGGCTCCAATAATAAATGGGATTCTAATCATATATGTAGCACTTCACATACCCCTGAGGATTCTGGCAAGTTCTTGACTTTCTTGTTTACATGCCAATGTCAGATGTCACCTGCGGAGTGACGTCACAGATGTCATCCACAATACCCAATGGACTCAACATTGGGAACTCATACTCAACGCCCATGGAGTATTTAGAAAAAAATACTCCAAGGGGGATCATGTCACAAATGTTAGCCAATTAGTCAATGTGAAGGGTGAGATAAATTCAGAAACCTATTCAAGTTTACAGTCAGAGCTTGATATGAAGAGGTTTCCTCTATGGAATCAGAACGCCTCTACTGCTTACATAAATGGGTAAAATGGGATTCACACAATGGGATCCATGTACCTCACAAAGTGTTTGTCTGAGACAAATCCTGTTGAGATTCGGTACTGGAACACAATCTCCTGTGTGAATGACATGGTTCCATTTTGCTGAGACTAATTTTTTCCCTTGCAATTGTCGGCGACAATCACCCCTAACAAGGAACAGAATCTCATGAGATTTTGACTTTAAACAGGTTTAAAATCTACAGGGGCATTTTGGTGAGACAAATGGACCTGCTGCGACCATGTACCTGTCCTAGCCAATAGGAGGCCAGCAAGCATGATTACATGTTTGTAACACCCTTCATATCAAGGGTAATTAAGTCCCAGTGTGAGTTGTCACTGTGACTATGTCTGAGATTATGTACCAGGTGTGTCCTCCCATGTGAATCAAATTCGCCATTTTTCCTTGAGACTGATAAAAGAACTTTCCCATGAGAATTTTCTACCAAACGAGAATTGTCTGAGACTAGGGGAAAGGTTCGAAGTACACCTGTCTCAGGTATACGAGTCTCTTCGTGTGAATCCCACTCCAGCAAAGGAACTTGGATCTTGTACCCAAGACAAGAATGTGCACTCCACCTGATTAGTAAAGTGGAGGTAAGAATGTCCAACTCAGACAAGATCGCGAACGACACTGCGAGAAACCTTATGTGACCTACAGATCTAAAGGGAAATAAAAGGGTGAGATAAAAGGTGAGAAGGAATCGCTTGTTACCGGTGCAGTCGCCAAGTCTGATTTACTGACATTTACGTGTTTTTTCATTTCTGTAGTGTCTCTAGTGTCCCGTTGTGGCTAACGGTCCATAACTAGTGAATATACATAATAATGACTGGTTTTGTGTACGAGTGGCTGTAATCTCTGAGTAGCTGATGCGTAGTAATATCCGAGCGATTAGCGAGGATATTACATTGTCAACTACGAGGGGATTGCGGACAGTCGTGCACAAAACCAGTCGTTATTGTATTTATTACCCACCTACAAGATTAATAACATGTCTATTGCCTAATAAGTACATAAAGTTCCAGATTACGCCATAACACCACAGCACTGTCAAGCATGGTGGTAATTCGGTGTATACTTACGCCTGTTATATAGTTTGCTATTTTTCTGGGTTTTGGTCTACAAAACTTTTTCTGACAGTGATTTCTGATGGTAAATGAGATTGTTGTGACTGATTATAACTAAATAATATCGAATGAACGTTAATAAGTACATTATGAATTGACCTCATTTTGGCAGGAAATTTTTTTCCGGAATCTCCTGCAATCCTGTAATCGGTGGGTAATAAAAGACCTTTAGTCTACTCTGATGATCAATACATCAGATGCTCAAAGCATATTTAGAATGAAACCCAAGAGATGGAAATAACTTGGTCCGTACTCCACCGAGTTCAAACAATAAACAGAGTAATTCACGAAGCGAACGAGGTGGAGTGAGGGCCAAGTTATTTTCAGCTAGTGGGTTTCTGATTTCATCTCACCCCGTATAACATTATTTAATGATAAAATAACTCAATTACCCAATTACCTATTGAGTATTGGGTACACTACCTTCACGGCCGTGAAGTACGAGTTCCTAATGTTAAAAGCCTATGGAGAACAATATTTTATAAAACACTTTGCCCAAAAGACAACTCTAAGGTACTTTTTTGTCCTTCCTAGTTTACCCAACGGCCGCCTGGGGACCGTTGAGTAATATCAAGAGGCGTCACGAGTTTGAGTCTGAGTTTATTTATGCCACGCATTTTGTTGGCTCCATAATTTCACGAGTCTTTTCTATAACTTTTCTTTTTTATCGAGTCCGTATCGTCGCTTTTCCAAAGTTTAGGGCACTTTGACCCTGTGGGTTTAAAGCGTTTGGTATTACACGGACGACGATACATTTGTCGAGATGCCATATCCAGTCAACACGCAGATAAAAGATGTCAGCGTGTGAAGGCCTCGGTAGGCTGAGGAGGAATGGCCCACTCCAGTGTGGAGAGGGTTACCAACTTTGTCCCCAGGTGTCCCCACAGAGGAATGGGAGCTGCTACCTATGCCCCCTGTCGGTCCTTGATAATATAATACCTTAATCATTGTTGTTATTAAGCTACTCATACATGAAGCAGGCATATATATGAATCAGGCGCCTACAGTTAAGCGTATACACACGGGGAATAGGACGACCTTGTATACGCAAAAGCATACCTATATACGCCGGGCACATACATATATAAAGTAGTTAGCTTCACGCAATGGGACAGAATCTACCTGTGAGCTACTTGAATTTTCATCTTGTGTTTACTGGGTATAGATTGACTCATTTCTCCATATTATAGGATAGCTCTAGATGGTGGCACAGCATGTCATATGTGTGAGTCAATTTGTAGGAGAAAATTAAATTTTCAAATGATACGCAAAATGGTACACTGTGGTTTGTCTGTTAACCCATTCACGGCTGGTGATGCCATATGGCATCAACGGTGCTGGGGCGGGTGATGCCATATGGCATCAACGGTGCTGGGGAGGGTGATGCCAAAAGGCATTATTTTCTTAAATTTGCAAAATTTCGTTTTTGTGGAATAAAATTGGAAATATTGGATATATAATCATGAAATGTTCACAGAATATAGATGCAACACCCAACTAATAATTCCAGGTGAAATGGATAATGATGTTAATGATTGCATATTTTATCACATGCAAAACTATAGAACTATTACTATAGGCCTGAGACCTCCCGCCCTCTGGCAGTATACATTAGCACTAGTACCCGCCCTTTACAACATACTATTTCCACAGGTACCCGCCCTTAAAGGGTTAACAGTGGTATGGAATGTAAAGAACCAAGAGAATTATTGTACATGACACGATATGTATGGATACCAGCTCTTGAGCCGAGTGTTTTTCCCAGTTGAAATGAATGTTCATACAAAATATTTATTCTAAAAGAATCTGTATTTTGTAAATTTAACTGAAAATGCATAGTTCATTCCATCAACATCTAGATGCAAGATTGAAAGTGAATTGAATCTCTTCGGGGGTCATTGGATGAAGGACATACAGGTGCTGTTTTAGGATACAGGGATTTTTTATGATCACTTCTTTGACCTCTGGTAATTGTTTCATCTTTAGATCAGGTGGATTATAAATGGTGTTACCCAATTTCTTTATGCACAGCCCAATAAATGCATCTTCCACAATGAGATATCTCATTTTGTAGGAATCTATGGCAATCTCTTTGACCATCTGACCGGACAGGCCATAGGCTGGTCCAAGGCAATATGATGCATATCGGGGATTTGAGTAAGACTGCGTTCCTACACCATAGCGATGAAATGGGGTTCGAATTACTGCAGGGGTACGTTCACAGTGACCAAACATCACGGTCTGCAATTGTTCCATCTGAGGTCCAAACATCAGCATCCTCCATTTTGGGATATTAAGCCAGATATCGGTATCCACTTTCATTATATACTTAGCTTTGGGACAGTTCTTGGCTGCCCACCTAATACCAGAGATTGTCTTGATGGTCATATTTCTATAATTATCGACATAATCCCTCTGTAGAATATCACCATATTGTTGACTTTCTCTGACAAGTCCATGCTGAATTACCTTGTCTGCTGATTTCCCAATAAGGAAAATATGCTGCACATCATCTGGATTGTGTTTTGTAGCATTCAGCCATGTTTTCCTCAGTACCTCTCTTGCTGCCCAGTCCTGCGCACGTGTGAAAATGAGTAACAGAATATCTGGCTCAATACCATTAGAACATATATTTTCAGGGTTGAGCATAATCGGAAAGTCAATTGCCAGACAGTTCTCACACTCATCTTCCCTGTCATAAAACAGCGTAAATGTTCCATGATAGATACGTTCCATGACCTCCTTGAGAGAGCTTTCCCAGCTAGGATCCGTCTCCGTGTTGCGGGATGTGAGTTGATGGAAATCTCTCATCATAAAGCAATGATATGCATAAATGGCAAAGAAGATCAAGAGAATTTTTAGTGACAACCGACTGTTTAATCTATGCCACCGAAGTTTCATGGTGTCTTCACCTAATTTCCTGTAGGTGATGTCCTGGAATGAATAAAGGATGATTTTAAGAATACTCCTTGCCAAGATTTACAAAATTTACAAAAAAAAACATGGTAGAAACACTATACATACTAGCTTTGTATGTTATTGGACAAATAGATAATGTAATTTCCTTTTGAAAACAGCTTTTAATTTCAACATAAAAATCTACAACTTTTGCATGATGTAGTAGAATTGTGAATGCACAGGTGAAATGAAGATGCATTATTGTTAAAGAGAGACGAATAATAACATGTCTGTATTATTATTGTTTAGTTCAAGGCTCGAGGAGAGTATACAATGTTGATATCAATGTTAAGGTCATACACCGAATGTCTTCCAGTTTACCATTGTATAGTTGATTGTCACTGTACAGGTAGAAGTGAGTCCCACTACGTCAGTTGAAATTATATATGCGCAAACTTACGGCACTGTCCACTGTTATTACTGCACCTCTTGGAACAACACTGTTTTCTTATGGAAAATACAATCTTATATTATCAATTTTATTATAAAAGCTTTAGAAACTGCAAATGTTTATTGTTTGAATAATAGGATAAAACTACTCCCTGGTGAAAGAATGTCAAATTTACGAAATAAGGATCAGAAAAATCACATCACGAGGCATTCTCCAGTCGAATTGCATAACCAGTTTGGGTAACAATCACTAGAGCTCAGAAGTAATAAACAATTGAGTGTCATCATGTATAAGAATAAAAATAAACAAGAATGGTTAGATACCACAAGAAGGATCATGAGACAAGCTGAAAAAACTATTTTTAAGATTTTCTATACCAAATGTTGTGCTGTATTAAACTGTCCATATTTACGTGGTGCAAGAATTTGGAAAGCCCTGTCGATAAACTGTCCAAAAAGTGAAAACATTGAAATCTTTAAAGGAAGAGTCAAGGCTGAGCTGAAATGAATGTAACAATATAATTGTCCATCAACGTATTGTAATCGATTTTTATATTTACCCATCTAATCTCAGAAAAACTTTTACTTGTTTCTATGTAGCCTTTATTGGCATTGTCCAAATATGTGTATTGGTAGCATTGGAAAACATGTACGACGCTGTATCTGAAAAAACTCGCCCATGCGAGAGATACTTTACGCTAAATAGAAAAAAATAAATAAAAAGTGACTGATATAAATTTTCCGATCCTTACTGAGTAATTTTGACTTTCATTCTCCAGGGGTTGTTTTCCTACTCTTATATACCTTCACGTATCGACCTGACAGACTGAAAACCCTTCATCATTATAGCAAACACTTCACACGGGACAGAGGGTCATCCCTCAAGCAGAGGTACTACATAAAATAAATCTATATCTTACCTCTATACCTTTCCAAGATATTGACCAAATCAGCAGCTATTCAATCTTCATGAAGTTGTAGCAAGGATTGCCTCTTGGTAAATAATTCTCTTTCACTAGTGGCCTCTTGTTCCTCTGCATATGATATGCAGAGTGCGCGTCGTCATGGTGTTTTTTGTAGGGGGGCGAGTCTGGCCAGAAGCCACACACCGTGACGATGCATACTCTAAATATCTTGGTTGTGGTGGGTGTGTGGTGGGTGTGTGGTAGTAGTATACATAGCTGTATAGACCACAGAATCAATTGTTTAAAATCAGTCATGCGTGGTGCTCCGCAGATTGTTCTTTCGTTTGTTTATTGCCCAATCTATTGTCTTTTGATCGAGGTTGTTTGTATTATGAGCATACCGTGCCGGGAAGTCTGCGCCGGGTCACCTGAAGGGATTATCTCGGGTATTGTTCGCGTTCAGCGGAGCGTGGTGCTCCGCAGGGGCAAACATTGTCCTCCGCAGGGGTAAACACGGCCGAGTACACAGCCGCTGGTCAGTGCGGAGGGTGTGAATAAACATTCGACGCTAATTACCGGAGCCAGCGTGTATGCTTAGCATGTATGCTTAACGTGTATGCTCGGCCGCCACGGGTCCGGCTGCACCCCTGAGGACAAGTTGACACCTCTGAGCCTGTACATACATACAATAAGCAAGTGATTCGCTGCCTTCGGATATGTATGATGGCTCAGTGTATGAGATGACAACCAGCACAGAGTGCTCAGTTATGAATCTGAAGGGGATCATATATATATATATTAATAAGATATTACTATGAAATGGTGTTTACACATCATTTTCGTCAAGAATGCTTCAATAACACTTGCAAAAATTAACAAATGAAGGTCTTGATATTTTGCAATTATCTATTAAGATTTTATAATTAAAACTGCTTTAAAATTAATATTTCATCAAGAATTTGTTATAACTTCCATTGAAAATATTAGAAATCATATTGTGCTGCCCCCTATAGGTAGAGGTTGGAACTAAATTGATAATGCTCAGTCTATGGGAATACGTTCAGAACTGGGAGTACATATTGAAACTCATAGAGCCTCCAGAGGTTATTAAACTCCTGATTATCACTCCCGATTGACTGACCACACTACGAAAACATGAACCACAGGTTTCTAATTTATAATTGGAGAAACTGAATATAATCCGGAATCCCTGTAGAAATAGCTGAAATTTCCATTTCTGACATCAGAATTTCAATTTGAAGATTTCTCCAAACCGTTAAACTGATTAATTCTGGGTTATAGGTAAAAAGGTATATCACCATACAACGTTGGTAATCAGCGAAAACCGGAACTTGCCAACAGACTGGATTACGGGATACCTCAATAAGGTCTTTGTAATATATTTATATATATTATATATAGACAATAGTCAGGCAATAATAGACAATGAGAGGTTGACGCGTAGTAATACAGGTAGAGGTTGGAACTAAATTGATAATGCTCAGTCTATGGGAATACGCTAAGAACTAGGGGTTCTGATATCAGATTTACAATTCGTTACAGCTCACCTATTACTATTCAGTATAACCTATTTCTAATTGGAATATCAGTCTGAAATTCGGTATATCTATGTAAAAAAAGATTGGCTTTTCATTTCTGACATCAGATTTACAATTCGTTACAGCTCACCTATTACTATTCAATATAACCTATTTCAAATTGGAATATCAGTCTGAAATTCGGTATATCTATGTAAAGATAGGTGGGCTTTTCATTTCTGATAATTCAATATAATCTATTTCTAATTGGAATATCAGTCTGAAATAAGGTATATCTATGTAAATAAAGGCGGGCTTTTCATTTCTGAGATCAGATTTACAATTCGTTACAGCTCACCTATTACTATTCTGTTTACCTTTATCTAATTGGAATATCAGCCTGAAATTTGGTACATATAGGTAGAAAAGGCAGGCTTTTCATTTCTGACAGCGGATTTACAATTCGTTACTATTTGTTAAAACCTTCTCCATAGTAAATCTGTAGCCATATGACCATTTCTTTTAATTCAATTCTAATTTCTCCGCCGGTTCAAATTGAATGATATTTCATATACTGAAACTTCAGACAGTTTAGTTTACCCTAATTTAAGTCCCCGTCCAAAGATTCAATGCTGAAAGCCTCAAAGAAACCATTTTGAAAAAGATGTCTCATAACCCAGCTATGGTTAAATAAGCCAAAATAGTCACTGCTCGAATCTAATTTTCAAAAATCAATATCTATTCCCAAATCATCCGAAATACACAAAATTTATATCACAAGAAAGCTGAGAATCTGTAGTTTACGAATATTAATGTCTCCAGTGATAAAATTCCAGTGAAATCCTCATAATAAATGATTTTCTAAATTGTATCTCGACCAGTGCCTGACTCCCCCTACCAATCCTATAGTAAAGCTTTTAATATTCTAAATTCGATAACTAAATCCCACATTGTCCGAAATACACAAAATATATATTAGGAGAAAGCTAAGGACCCGTAGTTTACGAATCCAAGTTAAATCCTCATAATAAATGATTTCTAAATCGTGCCTGGCCCAGCGCCTAACTCCCCTACAGCTCCCATAGTAAAGGCTCAGCTTAGATGATCATTTCTTTTAATCCAATTCTAATTTCTCCGCTGGTTCAAATTGAATGATATTTCATATAAGGAAACCTCAGACAGTGTAGTTTGCCCTAATATAAGTCCCCGTCCATAGATTCAATGCTGAAAGCCTCAAAGAAACCATTTTGAAAAAGATGTCTTATAACCCAGCTATGGTTAAATAAGCCAAAATAGTCACTGCTCGAATCTAATTTTCAAAAACCAATATCTAAGTCCAAAATCACCCGAAATACACAATATTTATATCACAAGAAAGCTGAGAATCTGTAGTTTACAAATATTATTGTCTCCAGTGATAAAATTCCAGTGAAATCCTCATAATAAATGATTTTCTAAATCGTATCCCGACCAGTGCGTGACTCCCCTACCAAGCCCATGGTAAAGCTTTAAATATTCTAAATTCGATAACTAAATCCCACATTGTCCAAAACACACAAAATATATATATATATATGAGGAGAAAGCTAAGGACCCGTAGTTTACGATGTTAATGTCTCCAGTAATAGAATTCAAGTTAAATCCTCATAATAAATGATTTCTAAATCGTGCCTGGCCCAGCGCCTACCTCCCCTACCGCTCCCATAGTAAAGGCTCAGCTTTGATGATCATTTCTTTTAATTCAATTCTAATTTCTCCGCTGGTTCAAATTGAATGATATTTCGTATAAACAAACCTCAGACAGTATAGTTTGCCCTAATCCAAGTCCCCGTCCATAGATTCAATGCTGAGAGCCTCAAAGAAACCATTTTGAAAAAGATGTCCTAAAACCTAGCTATGGTACCATAAGCCATTTTATTGACAGAGTACTTTTATTCTCCTAAATCCGATATCTAAGTACCGACTTGTCCGAAATACACAAATTATATCTCAGAAGAAAGCTTGGAACCTGTAGTTTATGAATATTAATGTCTCTTGTGATAGAATTTAATAATCAACTATAAAATAGTGGAACATTTTACGATAAATAAATAAATTGTTTTTCAAACAAATTTTTCATAATGTCCCAGGAGCAGCAGAATATAATGCTGAACCACCGTGCTTGAACTGTTAGAGGATCTGTTTTCTCGCTTGGTTCGCTCTACGTGGGTGAATTTGGCAAGCGCTCGTTTTTTCATATGCACTGTAGATCTGGTTTTCTTTACGCAGACGAACAGCCTCCATTCGTCAATACCTGTGAGCAAAAGGAAGATCAGTGTTTATATAAATATATGGTAAACATGTAGTCGCAAAGTTACACGAAATATTTTTAAAAAATTTGTAATAAATGATTTTCTGAATCGTGTCTGGCTCAGTGCAGCAAAGGAGGAACAACATATCTTGACACTGTAAGATAACAAGATATACTAAGATATAACACGGTAAATCCATCATGTTGGTGGAACCAGCAAGGACAGATCAGACATCATATGACATATCACAAAACAGGGCAAAACATGGTACACAACCATACAATACAAAAGATGTATGATGATACTGATATAATAATTATTTCTGTATCAAGATCTTATGATTTTCACATAACGGTATCACTCATTTTACGTGATTATTTATTGTATAAAAATAAATAAAATAGTTTTCTAATGTGAGGTACTCCACGAGTTTGATGTGGAGTGATATGAACGAGGTGACAGTCAAGTGAATATCACATAGTGTTTAAATAAGTTGGAAAATGAGGACTTTGACAAAAACAAGTCACTTTCTATATTCATCTCACCCCTTGTACACACTAAAAGAAAGGACGACACACATGATATATGACCGCATAAACCATGGAGAATACTGGGGCATGGATAGCAAGTTACAAATGTTAAACCTATGGGACAAAATACTAGGGGTTAGATAAAGGATAAGAAAATAATCAATATCATGAGAAATTAAATGAATGAAAACAATATAACATCACATATACACTTCGAACGAGGTGAATATTTCAGCCAGAAAATAGATTCCATTCAGCCACACTAACTATGTCTCCTATAATACCATTTGATGTTTATATTTATAACATATTTATTCCTTTATTTATTATCCACTTGATGCATAGATTAGTATCCATAGAAAACATATGGACAGCGTATATCTACATACCCGGGGCATACAGATATGTTATATGCTCTGGACTGCAAACCCCACCGCATATGGAAAGTTAGTGCGTACCTAAATGAACTAATATCTGTACGTCACTTGTCAGGAAAAGGTCGATAATGAATACAATTTAGACTGCTTTCAGATAAAGCGGTTGTACGATCTTCGCAATGTAGGGGTCACAATGTTTCAGTAGTTTCCTATAGGTACCGCCCGAATCTAATTCATAAATCAATATCCTAGTCCCCCTCATGTCCGAATTGCACATTAATATATGAGAAAAAAGCTGAAACTGTCTAGTTTAGGAATATTTCATCCTCCAGTGTTTCTCTCAGTAAATGCTCGTAAAAAAATGTTTTTCTAAATGGTATCTTGCCCAGAACCCATCTCCCCTACTGCTCCCATGTTGAAGGTTCAGCGTTGAGTACCATTTTCATTAATTAATTAATTTATCAATCTCTCCTGTTTCAAAGTCTATCATATCTTGTATAATCATACCTGAGACAGTGTAGTTTGCTCTAAGCTAAGTCGCCAATCATCGATTCAAGTAGAACACAGAGAAAAATAAAACAAAGTCCTAATCTACTCGCGCCTATGGACGAGTTTAGTTATTCACAGAGCATGTCCCGATACAGCGAAACGATGAACAAATTTTTTGTGAAATATTTCGATCAGAAGCGGTTAAATAGATTATTATATCGACGATAAAGTCCCCCTACCTCCCACTACCTCGAGTACCAGCTAGACACTGATCTATGTATATCAACCTGACAAATTCCTGCATATATGATTCAACCGTGAATAAAGTCTATAGACACAAACTATATTTGCTTTTGATTCTAATCTCTAGATTAGAAACCCTAGAGTGTGTGTAGATTAACCTAATCCAATTCACCGTTCATAGCTTCATGGTTAAAAGCCTGAAAGAAATTTTTTGAAAAAGATGTTTTATAACCCAGCTATGGCGAAATAGTCAATCTATTCACTGCTCGAATCTAAGTTAAAAAAAATCAATATCTAAGTCCCAACTCGTCCGAAATGGTCAAGATATATATCAAATGAAAGCTCAGTATCTCTCTAATCCAATTCACCGTTCATAGCTTCATGGTTAAAAGCCTGGAAGAAATTTTTTGAAAAAGATGTTTTATAACCCAGCTATGGCGAAATAGTCAATCTATCCACTGCTCGAATCTAAGTTCAAAAAATCAATATCTAAGTCCTTACTCGTCCGAAATGGTCAAGATATATATCAAATGAAAGCTCAGTATCTCTAATTTACGAATATTACTGTCTCCTATCATTTATTTGAAGTAAAACAATATTAAAAAACAATTTTCTAATACTATCCTCACCTGAACTCTACTCCCATACCTTTCCTATAGTAAAGCCTAAGATAGATGAGCATTTCTGTCAATTCGATTCTAAATCCTACACTGGTTAAAAGTGAATGATATTTCGTATAAACAAACCTCATACAGTATAGTTTCCCTAATCCAAGTCCCAATCCATAGATTCAATGCTCAAAACCTAAAATAAATCATTTAAAAACATGTGCTTCGAACCTAGCTTTGTCAGTACAAGCTATTTTAATCACTGAGTACTTTTAATTTTCTAAATTCTATAACTAATTTCCGCATTGTCCAAAATACAAAAATTATATATGAGAAGAAAGCTAAGAACCATAGTTAATAATATTAATGTCTCCAGTGAGATATTTCAAATAGATCTTCATATTAAATGATTTTTAAATCATATCTCCACCAGCGCACTACTCCCCTACAAAACCTATAGTAAATAAATAAATCTAGCATGTTCCTAAATACATAAAAGATTTTGTGATCAGCGTCTAAACTTAGACTGCGTAATGCCTAGGTTAAATATGAATTATTAAATCGAAACTCGGCTAACCATAGATACAAACAATATCCTTATAGATACAAAACTACAGTATGTAGAATATGAATATATGTATTATCAATCATTAATCTAAAAGTTTAAACCGGTGCGACCTGATTTCCAATAACAGTTCGATCACCCTTGGTTTCGAGCAGTGACACGGCTTCCCATAGATTCAACCTTATAGTCTACGAGGCTTTACCTATCCTACTTACTTACTTACTTTCAAATCGTTAGGTTAATTCCGCCGTATCAAGTCTGACACCTTCGTACAGCTGCTGATCAGAGGAATGTGGTGCTGGTTTCATTTTACACTGTTGACGCCATAGGACGATATAAATGTTAATTTTGTGGCTTGACAGTCTAGCAGACATGGCTTTGTCACTGGACTTGACACGTATTCCTCTGGCTGAAAGATCAGAAGTTATCACCGTATTAACCACACTGTCTTTTGGATTTCCGCCATAATATATGGTTGAGGTGCTGTGGGATGTAAGATAATTTGTGTGAAGATAACTGACGCTCCCTCCTCCCCTTCCCAGAAAAGTGTGTTAAATAATGATAATCGTGAGTTAATAACAACCCCTGCTCGCACGCACAACCCATCTCTTATCTAGTGACTTTTTTATAAACTACGAATGGGTCTGTTTTTGACCCAGATTTATCGGCTTTGACCCAGATTTCATCATTCAAACAGTTTACACAATGGACGCGAGAAGTGTTTTTGCGGCATTTTCGCTCGCAGCAGGAGGTTTTTTTCTTTTCTGGAGGGCATGGCCTGCAATCATGTCTTTCCTGGGGCGGGTCGTCAGGCGTGTGGCGAGTGCCAACATCCCTTTTCGGTGAGTATTAGATGGTATTAACACGAATAAAATGAATAAGTTCTCACTTAACTTTTCCTGAATTGGTCACCTTCCTATTCAAGCGGCCCGCCATAGCAATGAAATCCTCCCCTGCACCCACTCTCGGTACGGGTGTAGTCGATCAATACCGTAATGTCGTATTAGTTTTGTAATCGGATTTGCCCGAAAACCTCTTAAAATAACTCAAATGTCAAACTTAACATGTCAGGTTATGAACTACATTTTTCAAAATGAAGCCCCCCCACCACCCCTCTCACACTGATGTTCTGCTTATTTGTCCAAAAGCTTCCGTTTCTATAATCCCTCTATTATCGTCCAAAAGTAGTGAAATTTCTCTACCATTCGAAATCCTCATCAAACAAGTCAAATTTCAAACTTAACATGTCATATTATGAACTACATTTTCAAAATGAAATTCAAGGCACTAATGCCTCTGTGTGAATCTGTGAAAATTTATCCCCAATTCTTTTCACAGGCGCGTGGAAATCGTTGTAGGGCTTGAGGAGAGGGATGATGGTGAGTTCGTCTTATTTAATATGTAACACAATCAATATTATCAATATTTAACAAAATTACCTATGCATCTGATACCACGAAATTAGTTTGTACAAGGGCAATACCAACCATTCTTTTCCTATTCCTAGTATGTGACACAGCTATAATATTTCCTCCGTGTATTTGCGCAGCGGTACCAACAGCGGAAGTAGTTTACTGTAGCTTGCGCTAGCACTATACACGAGAGGGCGCCCATTTGAGTGGTGTGCCGCTTTTCCCGTAGATGGCGCGTGCTTCTTCACACTGCGTAATGGGTTGAGAACCCTTTCTGTATAGACGCCAAACGGGCTTATTCCGAGTATAATCACTGTGAACGAGTAATTATGGTGTGTCCTAACCATACAATATATTTGATACAAAATAAAGACGATTGAATATTAAACCCTGTTTTCAACACAATTTTTTACTCGAATGAATAGAACTCAATGCTGACCTTTAGTTTATGTTACATTTAGGTAGCTACCATGGTTACATTGACGTGTTTGTCGCACCACGGTGAGTAAAAAAACTACTTTAAACTATTAATATTCTGTGTAGTATGATCAAAGAACTATAACCAAAGAAACCAAACTCCCATATTATGATGTGACACTGTGCAGACGGTAGTGCCACACGGTGGTCGGTCTGCATGAACTAAAATCCAGCATAGCATTTGGTACGGGAGAAAATAGATTATACTTAAGTTATTTCTTGGTATTATTTCTGATAACCTTAGATTTTCAAATCATTATGCTTAATTAGACAAACATAGGTACGAAGCATTTGCTCTGGTGTGTACCAAAGGTGTGAAATAGTCTCCTACCTGTTACTATTCTACCATGTGCCGTTCGTGAGCGGAAAAAAGCAATAGGATGCTTTGGTTATGTCAGATATTATCTTTCGAGCAGTTACATGGCTTCCATTAAACTCAACTTTGTAATTTGACGTGACTATGTATTTACAAACCGGGGGGGTTTCGTCCACTGCATTGTAGTGTCTCTCCGATGAAGTTGTAGCAAATGCTGCAGCAGACATGTCACTGCACCTCTCGCCTATTTTTTTTAAAATGAATATCCGTAATTATCACTGTATTAACAGTACTGTAGTTTGGTTTCCAACCAGAACATTGATATCCTCTCGTAGGTAACAGCCTTATATAGGAACTGCTGTGCTCCATTGTGTTTGTTAATAGACCATTTGACAAAGTCATTGCGTAGAAGAAACTGCTTAGCCATCCATATTCACACTGTGACTCCCGCCCCCTCTAACGGTTTTGCTTGGTTGGTCAAGTTTAAAATTTCCGTATTGCGTAGCAGTTCATTTATCCCATAATTTCTATTGGTTTCCGCGGTACACACGGGAGAGACATGCGTTTACTATATCAAATAGGATACTTTTCCTTTGAGTATTATCAAAATAAATGAACAAACCCAATTTAATTCTTCTTACAGTTGATGGATAGTTCCCAAGAAAAAAAAACTTGTAACTTTAAGAATGTTAAGGTGAGTTAGTACCTTTTCCTATATATCTACTTTTGCCATCAGTGCTAATGCTTCCCTAACCGGTTTGTTTGCCTTTTGGTCGCCTACTGAGAGGATAATTTTTTTTTTGTAAGAGCTCTTTTAAAAAGCTCTAACTAAAACCAAAAATAGAACTACGCTTGCAGAAGCTCACATACTCAATCCAAGGTTTTGCTTCAAACATAGGTGGTGATCGTTTCTCAAAAGGTTTCGGAAAAACATAGGTAAAGCACCGATTATATAGCCCGTAGAAGTCAATACTTCTATCTTGTTATAGGTTGAGTATATCACTTACGAGCTACCACCTCCTTCATATTACTGTGCACTCCAAACTCGATGGCGAACGAGGACACTAACCAGGCACGAATAAGTTTCTGATTTATCTTAGACTGGAAATATTCATCTCTTTATCACCCATTGAGAACGAGTTAACATTCTCGCAAGCCTGTTGAGAACGAGTTTGTATGCTAAGCCCTACGATGACAGTTGTTAAGTTTATGAAAATATGGATCTATAAGATTGGAGAATGAGACATATAATCTCGAACCTACATAGTCTAAGTACTGTGCGCCTATATAGGGAAATAGTATTTTGTGACCGGCTATCTGTGGTTGGAGCGGGTTCACTTTGGCTCACTATTCCAGGCTAAGATAATGTTATACTCGATCGTATATGTAGCTCAGGTTACCGGTGTATCCACTAGAGGTCGCTTCAAAAAGGTTGCTCATATAAAACCATGAATGCAAATAAATCTTGTCTAACGTCGCTAGGTTAACTAAAAATGCAATTATGAAGGATGGTAAAAACTGTAATTTGAAGGGTGGTTAAACTAATATACCACTCCATTATAAGCATGGTGTATCTCACAAAATATGGAAATCAAGGGTTTGTGACACCTTTCACAGAACATGAATCTACCCTTCAAATGTATGCGTACCACCTTACACTATACACCAAAATCACTAGCTTACCATTCAATCGAATACAGAGAATAATTTTTGCAGGGCTCTTTAAAGAGCCCGATTTAAAAACCAAAAATAACCTGCAGAAACTTCACAGACTCTCATTAATCTGTCTGTATTATCACATTCAAATGTAATGTGGAGCCAGAAGTTTTTTTTATCTACGTTATGTAAGTTTTATCTACGTTATCTAAGTTATTTTACTACATACCAAATATATAATTTGAAACTGATACAAACTTTTTCTTCAATTTCAGCCGTCCAATCAAAAAGGAACTTAAGTGATTTTTTTCTGTAACTTTTATGAACTTTAAGGTGAGTTATAAACTTAGCCTAACCAACATGATTATGTAGCTTGTATGCAATAAGCACCGCAGTACCCATCTTCTATATATTTACTTTTGTAGTAAGTGCTATTGCTTCCCTAAACGGCTTATCTTTGCTATTGGAAACACTAGTGAGACTTCACCAGGTATGTCTCAGCGACCGCGTAACAAGACAGTGTCACGTTAAGCGGTGCAGAAGGGCAACACCTGTATTAGTTGGCTTGGGGAGGCGTACTCTCTTGCAAGCGTTCCCTATTTGACAACTGTTATTTCCTCTTATTCGGTAACATCTGGATTTAAAACCCTACATATATTAATAAATTTATACAATTCTAACGTATTGATACCGTGCCAAGAAGTACACCCCTTCTACCAATACATCATTGTTTTATTATAAGAAATGGGCTCAAATGCTACTTATCCCATGTGAGGTGATATGCTGTACTGTTTGTCCCCCTACAATGTACTCACACACACACACACACACACATTAATCTGTTTGTATTTATCACTTTCAGTTGTAATGTGGGGCCCGAATCTTTTGATTTACGTTATCTAAGTTTTTATCTACATTATCTATGTTATTGTACTACATCCAAAAAATTATATAACTTGAAACTGATACAAACTTTTCTCCATTTTCAGCCGTCCAATCAAAAGCAACTCTAAAGTGATTTTGTGGGTTTTTTGTTTTTTACAACTTTGATGAACTTTAAGGTGAGTTATAAACTTCCTTAAGAAATTCCTTACCCTCATGATAGTTTCACCAAAACATCATTCTTGTCACTCTTTGGTTTAATTAGAAAACGGTTCAGTACAAGAGCAATGAGATCATTATATAATTGATTATTATTCTTATCATCAATTATCTACCTTTTATTGTATGTATATCATAACCTTATTTCATATGTTGTCCAATAAGGTCGACATAAACATTTTACTACATTTTTTACTACACATATAAAATTCAATAAAATTTTATGTCTCCCATACCTGCATTCTCTCCTTTCATCCAGGGTGGGGTAATGACGCGCCTGTTTTCTTTCCCTGTCTTCTCTTTCATTGGATAATGATGTATGGCTCTCGCCGTTTCTCGCTCTAGGCCACGTGACAAAACGAGACCGATGCACCGGCGGAGGCCCCAGCCCTGAAGCGATGAACCTTTTTCCGCTCTGGTATCATTTAGAGAATGTTTTATTTATACTATTGTAAAAATTAATAAAGAAGTTTGTATGAACGTTCCAAACCGTCTCTCACTCGTTCATCTTCATTCCAATTTTCTGGTTTGATTACATAGTGACTCAGTTTGAAGACCTAGAGATGTATCCGTGGAATTACCAATTCTATTCATATTCTATTTAGTTCAACATCCTGCAACCTACCTTCCAGAACAATTTCAGACAAATGGTTCAGATTTGAGAGCCTTTTGAAATTGTGTATAATACTGCATCTTGTGCCAGCTCTTAATATGTTTGAAATTGAAAGATACATTATAAAGGTTATAATTGAAGGAAAAAATAATATTATATGGTGACATATGTCAAATTTTTGGCTTTGGTCTAGGCGTGTGTGTGTGTGTGTGTGTGTGTTTGTGTGTGTGTGTGTGTGTGTGTGTGTGTAGGTTGTAGGACAACACGTTTTTAAAACTATTCAGAAGAATGAATAAAATAATCCCAGTAACAATAATCATTTAAATTCAGACAATGCTTTCCACAGGTATAAAAGAGTCCAAAGCAAGAATATCAATTAAAGCTGTAGAAAATACAGACATCAACTGTCGTCCAAGGACGTTCTTCCCAGTTTTAGCCAAGACATACAACACTAATCAGACAAGCATATAGACAGACAATCATACAAACAGTAGGTATGTAAACTGAGCTTGTGAATATACTGCAGGGAACGTGACCGTAGAGATATATTAGTCGTGTATGTAATTCGATCGGTTAACACGGAGATCGTGCACGCAAGCTATTAGACTGTATTCACTATAAAAAGAACAAAAACATATCATAGTTAGGAAAACATCCGCTAGTTGACTCATAGCTTATCAACAGTAGTGATATACTCCCGTAGAGATATGTAGGATTCAACATACTATCCGATGTATACCCGTCCACTCAGTCTAATTGTTATAATGTACAGAGCAAATACCGGTTTGGTGGTCATCCGCTAGATGTCTCACAGTATATTACTATAGAGAGATGCGTAGGATGTGATACTGTAGGTACAGAGCTAAAACTGAATAGTAGTTCATCCGTTAGTTGTCTCATTGTATATTATAATCAGAGTGATATATTACTGTAGAGAGATAAAATAAACGTGTATCCCTACCATGTTAAACCATGTTAAGCCATGTTAAACCACACACACACACACACACACACACACACAGTTTCGACTCTATACGATATGAGTACTACCTTTATATTTAAACATTTAGTTTTTGACCTATTTAAAACCTATCCCAAACTTTGCCGACGGTAGGATTCGAACCCGCATGTTTAAATGACATCCCCCCTCTCAGGACCATAGCTAGTTATGGGGATGTACTCTTTTTTGGAGCTTCGCAATACCTACTAGATAAACTCCAGGTACTGTGCGGTATACACAACCAGTACGGAGTATCTATGTATCACAAATGGAGCAATCTGTCACCCCTCATGAGACAGATGGAAACCCTTCGTGAGTTTAAAAGCCTGACAAAAAAAAAAGAATGATGAAGGATTCCATCCAACAAATTTAATAATTCTACTTGGAACTATTGTGTGTGTGTGTGTGTGTGTGTGTGTGTTGTAGGAATTACTTCCAGTTATAAAACATATTGTTGAGGCTAGTCCACTATACCAACAATCACAAAATGATTATTCCAAGTAACCAATATGAGTGAATGTTTTATATACGCTATTTAATGAATCTCCAATTTTCTATGTCTCGCTGTATCGAAAAAATCTTGTTCTGTATCCTAAGGAAGACTAAAGGGTATATATCGGGAAGCCGATTGAAACCAGTGATATGTATCACTAACGGTCTTCTCCTACTGCATTGTTACACATATATACTTTCCCACAAAGGACAAGAAAACACCATGTATTCTCAAAATGTGACAATAAAGTGAAGTTATCAAAGAATTATATTATATTATATTGTATTAGTGCTTTTGTTATACATCTATTTATCATTAATAACATCATTGAAACTGAATAAATTATTAATATTAATTAATCATTGTCATTAATAGTATGATAATGATAATAACAATGATTAATTAATAACTGTCTAACTAATTATCATTATTAGCTAGTCATTGGATAAACTGAATACCAAATGGGGGCAATCAATGATACATACCTTTAGTGTTGGGTTTTCTCACGTCGATGATGGTAGATAGAATATGGCAATAACGTGACCTCACAAAATTGACGCTCAATCAATCTACGGTGTGGAGAATCCCATTCGGTAATCTGCGATGGTGATGGTAAGGTTTCCCATGGTAGGATTAAAATCAGCAGGTAGTCTAACAGCAAGGATATCCCATAGAGCAATGTGATGAATAGACAGTGTAATACCCCGTATAAAAACCAAACATCCACCTTGTTGTGCAGTAAAGAATCAACAGGTTGAGGCATGGATTTAATCGACTGTAGTGTGTTGTAATAATCTAATACCGATTAAAAAGGGATTATAGTAATCGGATAAACACCCTTGAGAATTGTTAATTTTTCCCAGTACATCCACAATGGTGGGTAATTTTTACCCGTGTAATAATGATAATGGTAAAAAAATCCTATTGACTGTATACTAGTACAACACGTCTCCCCGGAAAAAATGACGCATTTCCCCTGGCAGAGGGTAAAATTACCATACACCTCTATGAGTTGTATCAATGTCATCAGAATGCGTCACTGTTTACATGTCACCTACTCGAGGTTTTGTAGCTGTGTAGGTAGCCTGTATATGCAGGTGTCTCACATCTCAGCTATACATTAAAAGGGGCTGTAACTTTATGTAAAGTGTCCTTTTAAGACTGAATAACTAAACCTAATTAATCAAAATTGGTATTAGAGTGTATACCTTATCAGGTAATGTCTACAATAAGGCAATGCGATCTTGACTATGTTAAGGTTACATCTGAAATAATGAGTAGGGGATAACTGGATAGTTAAAAATCTAAATCATGAAATAATGAAATATAATTCATGAGTAGTTTGAATTGAATATTTAACTTTCTATTGAGGAATAATTTAAATAAATGTTCAAGAGGCATGTTAAATATTGACATCGTTGTCGGTGTTAATGTCAGTGTCAATACCCATATCATTACCACATTTAGAGATCAGTGATAATCATTGACTATCTACTGCTACAAATGAATGAGTGTGTATTGCAGGCAGCTACCACGAGCGGACGGATACACATGTGTCGGTTGAAAGGTGATCTTATCAAGATGTCACCGGATAGTGTCACCCTCTCCGGTATCGCTACCGCCTCGCTGACACCGGGCTGACACCTGGTTTAGTGACACCCCTTTCCTCTTTGATTAGTATAAGAAGATGTCATTAATCTTATTGACTCAGAATACTAAGGACATCGACAGGATCAAGTCAGTCATCTTCATAACCATCATGAGGCCATTCTTCATACTACCCGTCTTTGCTATATTGCTCATGCAAATTGAGGCCTTACTGGAATGCGGACCTGGTAAAAGATGTGTCTGTTACCCATCACGTGGAGTAATTTCATGCACCAACATTGGATTATACAGCATGCCCGATGTCCGTCACGGAAAATCCACCGGGTATCCTGTACTTGACCTTCGCGGCAACAATATTGGGACTATAGGTGATTTCCCAACGGATAGATTCACCAGAATAGACCTCAGAAGGAATCCCATAGCTGATTCGTGTTCAAGTCTACCAAGAAGCGTGATAGACACTGACCAATGTAAGAGGATAACTTCGTCGATCGATGAACTTGAAACACCTATGCAATTAGACACTAACATGGACATCGAAGATCTCATGGATGACAATACATCTACCGAAAAGGTTCTAGGCGGTGTTGAAGTCGTGGTTCATGAAAATACAGTTAAAGTCAGGGATAACACTATCGGTAATAAGGATAAAACTGTTAAACCAAACACCGTTGAGGGCGATTCTAACGTGAAGGGTATTGATAAAGTGGTTAACAGATCCGGTCAAATGATGGTTGTCGTGGTCAGCGCGACCGGTGCGGGAGGAGTAGGTGTAGTATTCGTCATTCTCATAAGCTTATTAATTCATCTTGCCCAGAAAGGAATATTACTTAAATGTTGTGACCGTGTATGTGGAAAATGTGCTTCTGACAATACATCTACGGATAATGTCAATACACCTGGATCATCAAACAACAGTGGATTGGATATCGAGTCCGACAATGTTGATGATATATCAGGATTTGATCATGACAGTGGAACCTCAACAATGCGTGTAAAACATGTAGTGCCTCCAGCAGAACCATGTGAGTCCTTCCGTATAGAAGATATCGAACTCACGGTACAGCTACCTGAAAAAGATACCTCCACGGGAAATGAAGAGGAAAATGATCGGTGTACCGAACCTATAGATTTGAGGTAAGGTTATTATAATTATCATACTATTAATATTGTTATTACATCATGTAGATGATTCTTTGTAAGTGTCTATTGATATGATACTATTATCATACTATAACCATCAATATATCTCTGTATATCATGTATTCTTGTATACAACTATCAGATGATTATCTATATACATTATATTAATATGTATTGTTATGATATAACATTAAATAGCACCTATGTATTACTATGTATGTATGTAATGTATGTATGATAAGTAATTATCATTATCATTATCTATATTATTATTAATTATTGTATGTGTATTAATTATGTAATGTATATCGATATAATAGCTATGATATCATATTCTCGATACAGTACCGAGTGCAAGACGTCGCCAGGAATGATACCTTCAAAACTGTGCGGTCCTGATACTGGTCCTGGTCCTGGTCCTGTACCCCGCTCCCACAAAAGGAAGAATGATAAACCTTATGCAAGACCTTCAACCTCATCACGCCCACCTAACTCTTCACAGATGTCACCACAGCTAATAGAACTCGACTCACTAATTCCACCACCATCACCATCACCCCCACAACCACTTATACCTAGCGAGTCATCTACAACGGTTGAGAAACCACATAACGTCGGAGTGGTGAAAGGTGTTGTAAAGTATAGTGGTTTCAAAAGACACTGTGATGGAGTACACACAGGTTTGACACCTCCTGATAAAGTATCACACATGGAACACGGATACGAAGATAGTGATTCAGACCAGTGATACAACGGACAATGTGAATAGTGATTCAGTTATGACTTTGTCTGAGCTTTAGCTTTAGCTTTAGCTTTAGTTCCGCACTGGACCATACAAACTGGTATTCAAACAGGTGGTGCTGACTAATGGTATATTTCATATATAGTATATACCATTAACTAGTTTTACCATAGTTTAGTCTAAAAGACGTAGTATAATCTCACTATTTGAAGCATGGATCATTATACCTCAGTGTAATCAATGTTATAAATGAGTGAAGTCTCAGCATTTCAACTATATATATATATGTGTGTGTGTGTGTGTGTGTGTGTATTGGAATACTAGTAGTTATCTAGCTTTAGTTTAGCTTCAGCTTTAGCTTTAGCTTTTTTCATACGTCTAAAAGACGATATATGATCCCTATTTAAGTATGGATCGTCATCCCACAGATTATTAACTGTATATAGGCGAGTTAAGAGTTAGCTAGATAAATAGATAGATAGATAGATAGATTTAACATTTGATTATAAATAGATAAATAGATAGAAATATAGATATAGAACTTAAAACTTTTATAGATATAATATAAGTAAGCTGATGAGTTAAATCAATACTACACAGTATATCTTATATCTTATCTATATATCTTATATCTATACTCAACCTTGTTGAATAGTTGGTGTTAAATCAAACACATATACAGATATATTTTATATCTATATCTTATATCTTTAAATAATAGAATAGAATAGAATAGAATAGTTTTGTAGTTTGATCAAGTCATACCATACCATACCATACCATACCGATCATATAAACATTATATATTATATATCATATCATGTTATATTATTGTATTATAATGTTGTCATTCTGTACCATACCATACCATGCTATACCGTACCATAGTATACCATACTCATGCTTCAGTATGTACATATATAGTAATAAAGTTTTAATACTTAACTAGATGTGTTCTGTTAGGTTTATAATTATTATTATATATAATTCATTTATTATATGTAATATATATATATGATATTAATCTATATCTATACATTATCAATATCAATATCAGTATATATTACTCTAATTATATCTAATATGTTTCATATACATATCTATACTCTAATTATGTCTAATACGTATTATATACATATATACATATATACATATATACTATATACATATATACATATATACATATACACATATACATATGTACATATACATATATACATTATATATATATATACTTATATTCCCTAGACTTAGTGTTATCAATTTAGTTCCATACCTCACCTACAGGAGGGGGGCGTACATAAGTTAAACACATTGTTGGTCATACATACATACATACATACATACATACATACATACACAGAGGCTTTCTAGTTAATCCATTTAGTTCCATACCTCACTCATAGGAGGGGCGCGCATAAGTTAAACACCTTAGTTAAACTAATTACGGGCGGTAAACACCGCACCCTCCGAGACGTGTTTACCCCGCAGCTCGAGCCGCCCCGAAATGTGTGCTCGGCCGTGTTTACCCCTGCAGAGCACAGTGTTTGCCCCTGCGGAGCACCACGCTCCGCTGAACGTGAACAATACCCGAGATAATCCCTTCCCGGCACGGTATGCTCATAATACAAACAACCTCGATCAAAAGACAATAGATTGGGCAATAAACAAACGAAAGAACAATCTGCGGAGCACCACGCATGACTGATTTTAAACAATTGATTCTGTGGTCTATACAGCTATGTATACTACTTGTGGTGGGTGTGTGGTGGGTGTGTGGTGGGTGTGAGGTGGGTGTGTGGTGGGTGTGTGGTGGGTGTGTGATGGTTGTGTGGTGGGTGTGTGGTGGGTGTATGGTGGGTGTGTGGTTGGTGTGTGGTGAGTGTGTGGTGGGTGTGTGGTGGGTGTGTGGTGGGTGTGTGGTGGGTGTGTGGTGGGTGTGTGGTGGGTGTGTGTTGGGTGTGTGTTGGGTGTGTGGTGTGTGCGTGGGTGTGTGGTGGTTGTGTGGTGGTTGTGTGGTGGGTGTGTGGTGGTTGTGTGGTGGGTGTGTGGTGTGTGGTGGGTGTGTGGTGGGTGTGTGGTAGGTATGTGGTGGGTGTTGGGTGTGTGACGGGTGTGTGGCGGGTGTGTGGTGGGTGTGTGGTGGGTGTGTGGTGGGTGTGTGGTGGGTGGTAGGTGTGTGGTGGGTGTGTGGTGTGTGGTGTGTGTGTGGTGGGTGTGTGGTGGGTGTGTGGTGGGTGTTTGGTGTGTGACGGGTGTGTGGTGTGTGTGTGGTGGGTGTGTGGTGAGTGTGTAGTGGGTGTGTGGTGGGTGTGTGGTGGGTGTGTGGTAGGTATGTGGTGGGTGTTGGGTGTGTGACGGGTGTGTGGTGGGTGTGTGGTGGGTGTGTGGTGGGTGTGTGACGGGTGTGTGGTGGGTGTGTGGTGGGTGTGTGGTGGGTGTGTGGTGGGTGGGTGGTGGGTGTGTGGTGGGTGTGTGGTGGGTGTGTGGTGGGTGGTAGGTGTGTGGTGGGTGTGTGGTGGGTGTGTGGTGGGTGTGTGGTGGGTGTGTGGTGGGTGTGTGGTGGGTGTGTGGTGGGTGTGTGGTGGGTGTGTGGTGGGTGTGTGGTGGGTGGTGGGTGTGTGATGGGTGTGTGGTGGGTGTGTGGTGGGTGTGTGGTGGGTGTGTGGTGGGTGTGTGGTGGGTGTGTGGTAGGTATGTGGTGGGTGTTGGGTGTGTGACGGGTGTGTGGTGGGTGGGTGGTGGGTGGGTGGTGGGTGTGTGGTGGGTGTGTGGTGGGTGTGTGGTGGGTGTGTGGTGGGTGTTTGGTGGGTGTGTGGTGGGCATGTGGTGGGTGTGTGGTGGGTGCGTGGTGTGTGTGTGGTGGGTGTGTGGTGGGTGTGTGGTGGGTGTGTGGTGGGTGTGGTGGGTGTGTGGTGGGTGTGAGGTGGGTGTGTGGTGGGTGTGAGGTGGGTGTTGGGTGTGTGGTGGGTGTGTGGTGGGTGTGTGGTGGGTGTGTGGTGGGTGTGTGGTGGGTGGTGGGTGTGTGGTGGGTGTGTGACGGGTGTGTGGTGGGTGTATGGTGGGTATGTGGTGGGTGTTTGGTGGGTGTGTGGTGTGTGGTGGGTGTGTGGTGGGTGTGTGGTGGGTGTGTGGTGTGTGTGGGTGTGTCGTCAAGGTGTGTGGCTCTTTTAGTAAGGGTGTGAGAGTCTGGCAGCTTGGCATTTTCAGTACAGTTGACTGGATACAAACCCTAATGAATAGGTGTATGGGTCGTTTGGATACGTTTAGCAGGGGTTGTCCTTCTCAAAATAATACATGTTTAAACATGGAATTTACAAATTGGAATTAATTTACCTCATTGGTCATGTTCTGTAACTCACTGACACCCAGTCTCTTGCCGTTTCTGTAACTGCTTATCTAGGATCCACATAGATGGTATGGGTGCGAAGCATACTGGCGACGCGCGGGGGGAGTGTACTCAAACTATTGGACTAAATAATTGAATAGAGAGAAAGAGGTGATGAAAGTAAAAGTCTGCAATATGCATATCACTATGGTGGATGGATGGTTGGTTTGTGTGGAAATGTAAACGGATTATGACTCAGGACGGTAAGGTGACCTAACTTTCCCACATTCCCGCCTGTGCCAAGAATGCTGAATTCCGATCCTAACACAACAAAAAGTAGTCCATATGACTATGTCTGGTTTGAGATACCAAATAATAGAAATAAGTGCATATTATTTACCATATAATTAAATGGATCTTAATTTACAAATCGAACACAAAATATCCCAAAAGCACCCAGAATTTAGGATATTTAAAAAACTAGCAGATCTTGTACAAAGCAGGCAGGTTGGTGCAGAAATACAAGCTGCCCCAGGAAATAAAGCACAGGATTTCTGCTAGGAATGTGAGTATAGTAAAACGCCGCTTCTCGGACACCTTGCTTAAGGGGATTTGTTGATTGTCATGAGCGCAGGATTAAAGAAGAAACCCACAAGTTTTGGTCAAAGTCCTCGTTCTGCACGAGTTTGATGTGGAGTGATATGAACGAGGCAAAGCCAAAATAGAGAGAGGAGACAGAGAGAGGAGACAGAGACAGGAGAGAGAGGAGGAGAGGTAGATAGGAGAGAGAGAGAGGAAGAGAGAGGAGAGGGAGATAGAGAGAGGACAGAGAGGAGAGATAGGAGAGAGAGAGAGGAGAGAGAGGAGAGAGAGAGGAGAGAGAGAGAGAGAGAGAGAGGAGAGAGAGAGAGAGGAGAGAGGGAGAGAGAGGAGAGAGGAGAGAGAGGAGAGAGAGAGGAGAGAGAGAGGAGAGAGAGAGAGAGGAGAGAGAGAGAGGAGAGAGAGAGAGGAGAGAGGAGAGAGAGAGAGAGAGAGAGGGAGAGAGAGGGAGAGAGAGAGAGGAGAGAGAGTGATATAGCTGTTGCATGTTTTCTTTTTCCATCTCAAGGTCACTTATTGTAGACTCTCACACATGACAACTCTCACGTAAGGTCTCTCCATCGTATTGACATGAACGCCAATGAACCAGAAGTCTGCTGAATAACTTATGTCTGTGAAAGGACAGTGTATACGGAGACCTCGTACAAGAATTATTATTTAATATTATTCAATGATATCTGTCACAGCTGATAGAAGGTTTTTCATAAGTGATAATAAAGTTGAGCCAAACAATCACTGGGTCTTATGTAGGTGAACATTATATAATATGGAGGTAAACGCGGCGGTCCTCTCGACTATCGAGCAAGTGACAGACTTAGCAGCAGTGGCCGCTCTCCGTGCCCTGCTTATGCTAATTACTTTCACAGAGTTAGACCCGTATTGGTTGTTTGTGGTCACGTGGTGTTTTCCTCGCTTTTTCATTGGTCGGAATTCCGAGCAAAGAGCGGCGGGAATTTCAAACTCCCCATGAAAATCAGTGTACGATCTGGGTGGTGTTTAAGAACTTACGAGGGAGAAAATAAATGGTCATTCGATTGTCCTTGGCCCAATATCGTTTAATGTCGGTAAGGAGAATTCCTGAAGGACAAACGAGGGAGAGGATCAATAGTGAGGCATGAAATATCGTTTAACAAATTTATCCCCCAGTGGACGAATGTCCTCCACATGGTTCTACGTCGTCCAAAAACGGACAATTACACGACACCTACAGGGGGTGTCGTACAGGGAGCTTGTACCTCTGTCCCTGGTAATAAATAATGATGGGTATAAGCACTTTATTTACACAATGGTGGCTAATATCCTTCATATACCTCCTGCCCCCAGGTTTTTTTAAATGACGCAAAAATCCTATTAAGGAGTATGATCCAAAAACGTTTATAAAACGTTTTAGATTAGATAAAGATACTGTCATTGCGTTGACGCAAGCCTACAGGGAATAAGATTTCTCTTCTACTCAGTGCAAAATTTTGGACAAGATTCGTCGATTTTATCTGACTTATTGTATAATCTTTCCTTGGGATCTATTATATTGCAACATAGTTCACACTGAGCGAGTAGAACCGCTATCCTTTCATTACACATTGATTTAGTTTTATTCTTAGAAATTAATTAATGGATTAATTAGAAAGTTTGTGTGTCTGACATTGAGTTCAATGACAAGAGTGAGCGATAATCAGGGAGATGGTCGATTCAATTATGTATTTCGATTAAAACATTATATCTTAGATGTGACAACTGTTCAGGAAAGGTCTAACATATTGTACTACCTATAAAGATAATTCTATTATGAAAATATACTATAAATATTAATAAATCTTGATTTTATATTCTCCAATGTATCACAGAAGTATCCACGGAAGTAGCCGCAGGACTGAATACACTGGTGCCCTGCCGTGTCCGACGCTGATCTCCTTCCACAGACGATCTGGGTCAAAGTTAGGAGAATTTACAGCAAGGAAAGGAGAGTCCACGCAGGACCTCCCTTATTAAACGATATTCACACCGGATCCTCCCCAATGTCCTCCCTCGCGGCTGGTCTCCTATCGTCCAGACCAATTCTCCCTCGTTAGTTCTTAAACAGGTCTCGGCCCCAGCTACAGGTGGCGCCATTCACCCCGGTGGGCGTTTCTGGTACCAGATTGTCCTGGTGTTCAATTCTTGAACTAATACACTGTGGGTATACGTATCCCTCTGGTGGGAATTCATTGAACCCTTTCTCTGTGTGACTCAGTGATTAAAAGTTATTTGTTTTATTCTCTTGCTCAATAGTTTCGACGGTCTCGTCTCATCAGGCGATTATAGGCCGGCCTAAAGGTCTTTTTATTGTGAGTAATAGTTTGTTCATATTATTATTCATATAGGTCTCTTTCTTTTGAGGTAAATTAACCAGCTTAAGTTAGTCACTTATAGTCGCCTATGGGTGATACCTTGGTGAGTATTAATTGGTAGTAAATCCTTTTCTGCCAGTTCATGAGAAGACTTCCCTTCACACCTGGTTGGGCCTTCTTTGGGGGGTCTTACATTGGGTGAAAACAAGTTTACTACCAATCACTGGGTCTTGTTGGCAGTCGTATGTGTGAGCTTAGATTATTCAACAGGCCCCTGAAAGCACTCTCAACTTTGACTGAGATCAATTCAAATCCTATCAATTTTGATTAAACCATTCACGCCTTGCGATGCCCTGAGACATCACTCAGGGCTGGCCGGGTGTAAGGATCTGGGAAGGGCAAAATATGCAAGTAATCAATTACGTGTGAAGTGTCTAGTGGTGCTATAATATGGTAGAAAACTCTATAGAGGAGAAACATAAGTAATATGATATTGAAGTTACAATAAACAATTATATCAATAGTAGACCAAGTAGTAGAGAGTGGAGTGGCGTGTGTTAAGTAGTGGATATGAATAGAAGGTGGAGGAAGCATGGCTGGAAGTCATGATGTAAATAGGGTTGAGTAACCCTGACCTGGGAGAGGGAGGTACACCTTATATGGGGGGCGATTCCAGGTTGATGGAGGAGGAGCACTGGGGAGTGGCCAGAGAAGATGGACCAATGAGGAGATCTGAAAGGAGTAGGAGGAGGAAATATAATGTAATGAAGACTGAAATAAAGACAGAACTGATTTACCACCCGTGTGTACGAGTTGCTCTGTGAAATAAGTGCATACCCAGTCTCCTACACGGGTGATGCATTGAGGCATTAACCAGGGCTGGCCGGGTGATGCATTGAGGCATTAACCAGGGCTGGCCGGGTGGTGCCTTGGGGCATTAACCAGGGCTGGCCGGGTGCCTTGAGGCATTGACCAGGGCTGGCCGGGTGATGCATTGAGGCATTAACCAGGGCTGGCCGGGTGATGCATTGGGGCATTAACCAGGGCTGGCCGGGTGGTGCCTTGGGGCATTAACCAGGGCTGGCCGGGTGATGCATTGAGGCATTAACCAGGGCTGGCCGGGTGGTGCCTTGAGGCATTAACCAGGGCTGGCCGGGTGGTGCCTTGGGGCATTAACCAGGGCTGGCCGGGTGGTGCCTTGAGGCATTAACCAGGGCTGGCCGGGTGATGCCTTGAGGCATTAACCAGGGCTGGCCGGGTGATGCCTTGGGGCATTAACCAGGGCTGGCCGGGTGATGCCTTGGGGTATTAACTGGGTGATGCCTTGAGGCATCTTGTGGGAATGGGCAGGTGATGCCTTAAGGGATCATTTAAAAATCACCAGGTGGCGCAACTGCCAATTGTAGGTTATGCCTTAAAAACTCCGTATGATTTTGTCAATTATTTACAATCTAAAATATATTACACAGAATATTCTACAAATAAGTCCAGAAAAAGAACATTTGAAGATCAAGCCAATGGAATAGCTTATCTTAAGTTATTTTAATAAAAATAAAACTGGGAAGCCTACCGACATCCACCGACCATGAGTATTGATCTTCCAAGCAGCACTCTCCGGAACAAGCTGCCTCCACAGGGGGGAATCCCAGAGTCTAAATATAGAAACAGGGGGTATTCCCCACATCTCTCATACTGCACCGCTGTCATACTGCCGTGCTGCGTGGGACGAGGCCACTGTGCGCCGGAAAGCTGCGGTGTCATTTTTTACAAAAGAGATGAATTTCAGACAGGGGTAGACTGACGTCCTCTGCTTGGAGAGTGTAAACGGCGTTCTGTGTTTATTGAGACGCCCGACGGGAGGTGGCGCTCTGCCAGACCCCAGCAGAGAGAGACACACCCGGGATCTAACAAGAAATAAAGAGACACCCGGGAATCTAACAAGAGAGAAAGAGACACCCAGATTCTAACAGGAGAGAAAGAGACACCCAGACGCTGACAGGAGAGAAAGGGACACCCAGACACTGACAGGAAAAGAGACACCCGGGAATCTAACAAGAGAGAAAGAGACACCCGGGAATCTAACAGGAGAGAAAGGGACACCCAGATTCTAACGGGAGAGAGACGCCAAGAGAGGAGAGAGAGGGGGAGAGAGAAAGCGAGAGAGAGGAGAGAAAGAGGAGAGAGAGAGGGAGGAGGAGAGGGAGGGAGAGGGAGAGAGACAGTGAGAGACAGTGGGAGGGAGGGACAGAGGGACAGAGGGAGAGAGAGAGGAGAGAAAGAGGGAGGAGGAGAGGGAGGAGGAAAGGGAGGGAGAGGGAGAGAGACAGTGAGAGACAGCGGGAGGGAGGGACAGAGGGACAGAGGGACAGAGGGACAGAGGGAGAGAGGGAGAGAGGGAGAGAGAGAGGAGAGAAAGAGGAGAGAGAGAGAGGGAGAGAGGAGAGGGAGGGAGAGAGACAGTGATTTTTTTCCTACATCAAAAATATCCATAATCGGAGAAAAAATCGGTCGCTGACTTTCTATGTTTTTATTTTTCTAGTTCCACATGCGGATTTCTGTGACAAACTAATTCTGATATCTATCGGGAGCCACACGTCGGCGGGTGTGAACGGGGCTAAATATACCCTCAGCACCCCAGCCGTCGGTACTCCGTGTTTTTATAAGCGCTCTGCTCCTTCTTCTTCCTACCTGCGGGAGTTTTGTGAGGTTTTTTAGTAAACAGAGGAGCTCCAAATGGCGGCGGTCACCTTCCCGCACTCCAGTCACTCCGGTGTGAGAGTCAGGACGAGACGCGCGTCTCGTGGGGTCAGTGGGAGGTGTGAAGAGTGTCAGTGACATCGTGATACGCGGAAAACACGCACTGAGATCGGGCACCCACTGCTGCTGGTAGCAGGGGCCGGCTTGCTGTACGGCCAGTGTGCGGTGACAACTGGGAACCAGCGATACAAGAGGGGAACAAAGTGAGCGGCTCCGGAGACGCCATGAGTGACGCCCCCGCCACCCCCACCACCACCGCCAGTCAGAGGGCGACATCCGAGGTACGCAACACACACACAATAATGATTGTTTTTTATTACCTACCGATGACGGAGTCTCCATAGGAAATGTATAAGGCACCTGGAATTAACTACCCGGAGATTCCGGAAAACAATAGTCCTGTCCATAGTGAGGTTGTGTTGAATCATCATGTACTTTGAAATAAGTTTGTGAAGGCCACTCAAAAAAAATTGTTTCTTATCACCAAACCATGAAAAAATGACGAGGGCGCTTTTTTTTTTTTTTTTTTGCTGGATCAGAGATGACTTTTGAAGTGCCATAATATGGACTTCAGACAAACTTATTTAGGTCATATCTTGCACTCTCACTGTAAGCTCCTAACATCTCACTCATTTTACTGTGTGTAATTGTCTCTGTATTATATGTTTATCATAACCCTGTGTAAGCGGCCACCCCATGTAAGCGGCCACCCCGATTTAACGGACAGTTATTTCGGTACAAAAAGCCATTTAACCCGTGTAAGCAGACACTTCAGAGGGATGCCTTGTCAAATATGCCTGGGTGGTGTGGGGACAACACTCCAGATTATCTTGATTCTTAGTTTATCGTGTGTATTGCCCGGTGTCTGATTGTCTAGACACCAGTCTACCGGCCTGCGTGGGCTACTGTAGGTGTCAGGTAGGCATCTGTGGGGTGTCTGTGTGGTTATAACAGTTTATCTCACCCCCTGATATGTTTTCGCCATAGACTAACTATTTGGAAGTTGTATCCAATACCCAATTAGATATTTCGGGAAAATACCCAATGGGGGATTATGTCACAAATTATTATTCTTTCAAAGTTTTAACATGTTCGATCATACCGGAGTGTGTCAGGAGGCTTCCGTCACAGCCTCTGGTGTCAGCGTGTGTCATAGACTCTTGTCGTAGAACCATGCTCAACCCCAAAAAATGTCGGCGACAAGCAATATTTGTGTCGCAGAGGGCGTGTCGGAGTGTGTCGGTAAGTGTGTCGGAGTGTCGGGAGGCGTGTCGGCTCTGGTGGACGCGGCCCTTGAGCAGACACCCCACATAAGCAGACACTTTGGCCCTTAATGGAGGGTGTCCACTTATGCAGGGGCCAGCTAGATATACATAATTGGTTACACTTGATGTTTCACTTTTTCCAACCACATAACCACATTGAATGCACTCCTGACATCAGGAGCTTTAATTTGATACCAAATTATACTCATACCTATCATACCTTTAAGTCACGGGTGTGACATAAAGTGTTGTTTATGTCACTAATTTCTAATGCTGAAAAAATGTGGAAACGGTGTAGGATAAAATCTAGATGCCAGTCTTTTGAGTTTGCGTTTATTCGTGTCAATCAGTTTGTTGGCTTTGTAATGTCACTCGTCTTTGACTCATGAAATTGCGGAACCGAACAGAATGAACGACATAAATAAATTCAGACTCAAACTCGTGATGTCTCTTGATAATGGACAACCCTTATTTAATGCATTGACTCTCTTCTAAAAAACTCTCTTCTCATTGTCCTTATCCTTCTCTCTGGTCTCAGATATCAAACGGGGTCCTAGAGTCAGTCACTGTATTATCTATGTATAGGAAGCCAAAGTGATAGCCTGGAAGCCTGACCGATGTGCACTCACATTTTCTTTTTTAAGACATTTATTTATACTGGATCACACTCAACTCTGTGGAGAGCTGGTCTCAACGTGTGTCCAGTGTCTCTCCTTTACAAATTGTTTGTTTTTTTATGGATTCAAGCATATAGTAGTGCAACAAATATACAATACATTGATAAGAATAGATAATGTTGTAAACAATTTCAAATGGATTGAGTAATTGTCAAAATTCATCACCCAAGAATAAATCAGTTGTTATCCACATAAAGTACGGCATCATGAGTGTTAAGGAATGTTTGCTTTTAACATCAATTTGTGGTCCTGCTTAAAGGATTGGGTCGACTTGATCAGTCTTGTTGCTGGTGCCAGTAGATTCCATTTTGTTGCTCCCCTGTATTCGACACTTTTTTTATATAGTTCATTTCTGGGGGTTATAACTTTGAATAGTGGAGCAGACTGGGCTCTGGTGCCCAATGTTTGTTCTTTTAATAGTTGATGATTCTGTAATTGTTTATGCATGTGTATCAGTATGCGTGATAGTCTCCTATCCTCCAATAGTGGGAGTTGTACAGATCTGTGTAAAGACGTAACACTAGTTCCAGGTCTACTCTTGGTTGATATACGAATAGCGTTGTTCTGGATCACTTGCAATTTAGCTTTGTCTGCTTTTGTGCCACTATCGTAGAGTATATCTCCGTAATCTATTATGGGCAATAACATTTGTTTGTAGATAACATTGCAGGAATGTTCGTTCAAGTAAGGTCGAATCTTGCCCATTAAGTAGATTTTGTGAGATAACAGCTTAACCATATTATTTATGTGATTTCTATAGTTCAAATTCTGGTAGGCCAGGTAACTAACACCATTTTTGTGGTGCATTGTGGATGTTAGATTTTACGCTGGTTCCCCGCTAGAGGTGAAATATGTGAGGGGTTTAGGGAGGTATAATATTAAAGTTATCTTATATCTTTAGAAACATTACCATTCCAATATCTTATATTTCTGTGCATTTCAGACGAGAGAATATGTACATTATTTGAGAAATCTCATGATGGAGAGAGGTTGTGCTGGTTCTCCTTGAAATGCATGGGGACTACTAAACCCGTTGTCAGAAATCTTTACCATTCGATATGGATGTGATGCCATTTCATAAGGCCGCAAAGCAATTGTCGATGGAGAACTAGTCCCTTTGTGCTATTGAGCTAAAATAGTCCCTATTGATATACCCTTCAATTAAGCTTTTCCCAGGTTTGTATACGTTTGCTATGGATGGCCCACACCCTTCACCACACTGCGTATGTTTATTATGGATGGCCCGTCCCCTTCACCACACTGCGTATGTTTGTTATCGATGGCCCACCCCCTTCACCACGCTGCGTATGTTTATTATGGATGGCCCACCCCCTTCATCACACTGCGTATGTTTATTATGGATGGCCAACCCCCTTCACCACACTGCGTATGTTTATTATCGATGGCCCACCCTTTTCACCACACTGCATATGTTTATTATGGATGGCCCAACCCCTTCACCACACTGCGTATGTTTGTTATCGATGGCCCACCCCCTTCACCACACTGCGTATGTTTGTTATCGATGGCGCGTCCCCTTCATCACACTGCACATGTTTTTTATGGATGGCCCATCCCCTTCATCACACTGCGTATGTTTATTATCAATGGCCCACCCCCTTCACCACACTGCGTATGTTTGTTATCGATGGCCCGTCCCCTTCACCACACTGCATATGTTTGCTATGGATGGCCCACCCCCTTCACCACACTGCGTATGTTTATCATCGATGGCCCACCCCCTTAACCACACTGCGTATGTTTATTATCGATGGCCAACCCCCTTCACGACACTGCGTATGTTTGTTATGGATGGCGCGTCCCCTTCACCACACTGCGTATGTTTATTATCGATGGCCAACCCCCTTCACGACACTGCGTATGTTTGTTATGGATGGCCCATCCCCTTCATCACACTGCGTATGTTTATTATCGATGGCCAACCCCCTTCACCACACTGCGTATGTTTATTATCGATGGCCAACCCCCTTTACGACACTGCGTATGTTTATTATCGATGGCCCACCCCCTTCACGACACTGCCTAAGTTTGTTATGTATGGCCCACCCCCTTCACGACACTGCGTATGTTTGTTATGTATGGCCCACCCCCTTCACCACACTGCGTATGTTTGTTATCGATGGCCCACCCCCTTCACCACACTGCGTATGTTTGTTATCGATGGCCCACCCTTTTCACCACACTGCGTATGTTTGTTATCGATGGCCCAACCCCTTCACCACACTGCGTATGTTTGTTATCGATGGCCCACCCCCTTCGACTCACTGCGTATGTTTATTATAGATGTCCCTCAGATAACTTTCATACTATTCAGGTCATGCACCCCACTGACTGCAGGAGCACATTA
The DNA here is from genome assembly GCA_950022655.1 of Alentia gelatinosa. Classification (NCBI taxonomy): domain Eukaryota; kingdom Metazoa; phylum Annelida; class Polychaeta; order Phyllodocida; family Polynoidae; genus Alentia; species Alentia gelatinosa. Next base: position 62,706,132 of record OX465587.1, on the reverse strand, counting down.
TCGGCTCGCTGTACGGAAACTGTGTGATGCCCCTCGTATAATCTTTATTTTCTTGTACTGTTCAGGTCATGCAGCCCGCTGACTGGCAGTTGGAGGAGCACATTATCGGCTCGCTGTACGGAAACTGTGTGATGCCCCTCGTATAATCTTTATTTTCTTGTACTATTCAGGTCATGCAGCCTGCTGACTGGCAGTTGGAGGAGCACATTCTGGGCACGCTGTATGGAAACTTTGTGATGCCCCTTGTATAATCTTTATTTTCTTGTACTATTCAGGTCATGCAGCCTGCTGACTGGCAGTTGGAGGAGCACATTATCGGCTCGCTGTACGGAAACTGTGTGATGCCCCTCGTATAATCTTTATTTTCTTGTACTGTTCAGGTCATGCAGCCTGCTGACTGGCAGTTGGAGGAGCACATTATGGGCTCGCTGTACGGAAACTGTGTGATGCCCCTCGTATAATCTTTATTTTCTTGTACTGTTCAGGTCATGCAGCCCGCTGACTGGCAGTTGGAGGAGCACATTCTGGGCACGCTGTATGGAAACTGTGTGATGCCCCTCGTATAATCTTTATTTTCTTGTACTGTTCAGGTCATGCAGCCTGCTGACTGGCAGTTGGAGGAGCACATTATGGGCTCGCTGTACGGAAACTGTGTGATGCCCCTCGTATAATCTTTATTTTCTTGTACTGTTCAGGTCATGCAGCCCGCTGACTGGCAGTTGGAGGAGCACATTCTGGGCTCGCTGTACGGAAACTGTGTGATGCCCCTCGTATAATCTTTATTTTCTTGTACTGTTCAGGTCATGCAGCCTGCTGACTGGCAGTTGGAGGAGCACATTATGGGCTCGCTGTACGGAAACTGTGTGATGCCCCTCGTATAATCTTTATTTTCTTGTACTGTTCAGGTCATGCAGCCCGCTGACTGGCAGTTGGAGGAGCACATTCTGGGCACGCTGTATGGAAACTGTGTCGGGGATGCCATCGGGCTACTCACTGAGTTCATGACCAAGTCACAAGCCAAGCAGGTAGCGTTTATGATGAAATATACTGTGATTCACTTCCAACTAGAATTGGTCTAGGCCTAGTGTCAAATTAAAAATTGATATTCAATGCATGCACATCTTATTTCATATTGCCTTTGGCGTCAAGATCAAGGCATTATCAAGTTCTCCTCTTTTATTTTTTTGTTTTTGTTTCAAATTCTTATTTGTAGCAATCAGTATTTCTATATGGCACATAGCCTACCCTGTTGCCCCAGCCATCCACTAGCTTGCCGACGCTGAAGGCTAGATTGACTCCTTTGTATCTCCTTCTCTATCTCTCTGGATATCTTTAATAGACTTCAGTGCCTGGAGTTTATAGATGTATATTCTGCAAATAGTGAAATATTAATATAAGAATCATACCAAATAATATATGATTAGTTTACGATTGATAGTTACTAAAACAGTTTATAGATAGCAGATAACAAACAAGTACTGATAAGATTTCTAATGAGTTGTTGGATGTGAACTGTTCCACAACCTGCAGTGTCACCGATCACCCCTCTCATAAAATCTCACACTCTCTATGCTCTATAATTTAATAATTCTTAAAGAATTAGGCTTAGAGCCTTGAGAATCCACTGGCCTGCCTCCCGTGCTGAACACGTACATCAATGCAACCCAAAGATTCATATTATCTCAATGATGCCACCTAGCGGGAATACTGTGTACTTGGCGTCCTATTCGCTTTATTTGGACTTGAAAACAGAATACCGTTTAGAGAGTGTGAGATCCTATGAGAGGGGTGCGTAGTTAGAACCTTGTACAGAATACCACATAGAGAGTGTGAGATCTTATGAGAGGGGTGCGTAGTTAGAACCTTGTACAAAATACCACTTAGAGAGCGTGAGATCCTATGAGAGGGGTGCGTAGTTAGAACCTTGTACAGAATACCACTTAGAGAGTGTGAGATCCTATGAGAGGGGTGCATAGTGAGAACCTTGTACAGAATACCACTTAGAGAGTGTGAGATCTTATGAGAGGGGTGCATAGTTAGAACCTTGTACAGAATACCACTTAGAGAGTGTGAGATCCTATGAGAGGGGTGCGTAGTTAGAACCTTGTACAGAATACCACTTAGAGAGTGTGAGATCCTATAAGAGGGGTGCGTAGTGAGAACCTTGTACAGCATACCACTTAGAGAGTGTGAGATCTTATGAGAGGGGTGCATAGTCAGAACCTTGTACAGAATACCGCTTAGAGAGTGTGAGATCTGATGAGAGGGGTGCGTAGTGAGAACCTTGTACAGAATACCACTTAGAGAGTGTGAGATCCTATGAGAGGGGTGCGTAGTGAGAACCTTGCACAGAATACCACTTAGAGAGTGTGAGATCTTATGAGAGCGGTGCGTAGTGAGAACCTTGTACAGAATACCACTTAGAGAGTGTGAGATCTTATGAAAGGGGTGCATAGTGAGAACCTTGTACAGAATACCACTTAGAGAGTGTGAGATCTTATGAGAGGGGTGCGTAGTGAGAACCTTGTACAGAATACCACTTAGAGAGTGTGAGATCTTATGAGAGGGGTGCATAGTGAGAACCTTGTACAGAATACCACTTAGAGAGTGTGAGATCTTATAAGAGGGGTGCATAATGAGAACCTTGTACAGAATACCACTTAGAGAGTGTGAGATCTTATGAGAGGGGTGCGTAGTGAGAACCTTGTACAGAATACCACTTTGAGAGTGTGAGATCTTATGAGAGGGGTGCGTAGTGAGAACCTTGTACAGAATACCACTTAGAGAGTGTGAGATCCTATGAGAGGGGTGCGTAGTGAGAACCTTGTACAGAATACCACTTAGAGAGTGTGAGATCTTATGAGAGGGGTGCACCGTGAGAGTACAGAATACCACTTTGAGAGTGTGAGATCTTATGAGAGGGGTGCATAGTGAGAACCTTGTACAGAATACCACTTAGAGAGTGTGAGATCTTATGAGAGGGGTGCATAATGAGAACCTTGTACAGAATACCACTTAAAGAGTGTGAGATCCTATGAGAGGGGTGCGTAGTGAGAACCTTGTACAGAATACCACTTAGAGAGTGTGAGATCTTATAAGAGGGGTGCATAGTGAGAACCTTGTACAGAATACCACTTAGAGAGTGTGAGATCTGATGAGAGGGGTGCGTAGTGAGAAGATTGTACAGAATACCACTTAGAGAGTGTGAGATCTTATGAGAGGGGTGCGTAGTTAGAACCTTGTACAGAATACCACTTAGAGAGTGTGAGATCCTATGAGAGGGGTGCATAGTGAGAACCTTGTACAGAATACCACTTAGAGAGTGTGAGATCTTATGAGAGGGTTGTGTAGTGAGAACCTTGTATAGAATACCACTTAGAGAGTGTGAGATCTTATGAGAGGGGTGCATAGTGAGAACCTTGTATAGAATACCACTTAGAGAGTGTGAGATCTTATGAGAGGGGTGCGTAGTGAGAACCTTGTACAGAATACCACTTAGAGAGTGTGAGATCTGATGAGAGGGGTGCGTAGTGAGAACCTTGTACAGAATACCACTTAGAGAGTGTGAGATCTTATGAGAGGGTTGTGTAGTGAGAACCTTGTACAGAATACCACTTTGAGAGTGTGAGATCTTATGAGAGGGTTGCACCATGAGAGTACAGAATACCACTTAGAGAGTGTGAGATCTTATGAGAGGGGCGCATAGTGAGAACCTTGTACAGAATACCACTTTGAGAGTGTTAGATCTTATGAAAGGGTGCATAGTGAGAACCTTGTACAGAATACCACTTAGAGAGTGTGAGATCTGATGAGAGGGGTGCGTAGTGAGAACCTTGTACAGAATACCACTTAGAGACTGTGAGATCTTATGAGAGGGGTGCGTAGTGAGAACCTTGTACAGAATACCACTTAGAGAGTGTTAGATCTTATGAGAGGGGTGCGTAGTGAGAACCTTGTACAGAATACCACTTAGAGAGTCTGAGATCTTATGAGAGGGGTGCGTAGTGAGAACCTTGTACAGAATACCACTTAGAGAGTGTGAGATCCTATGAGAGGGATGCGTAGTGAGAACCTTGTACAGAATACCACTTAGAGAGTGTGAGATCCTATGAGAGGGGTGCGTAGTGAGAACCTTGTACAGAATACCACTTTGAGAGTGTTAGATCTTATGAAAGGGTGCACCGATTATCGCTATCTTTTCACAGTGAGCACAACCATCGATGCTTCTCCACTAGGTCCCTAGGACCCGTTTCATAAATAACAAGAGTACAATAAAACATCAACACATGTTAGCGGGACTAATAACGAAAGCATGAACGGAAACTTTGTTAAAGCGTTTCATAGATTTCTCCCTCTGGTGCCATCCATGAAGTATGTACTGTTACTATCTGTGTGACTAGTAAACTAAATGAGGCTTCGTCCCGTTACAAGCTTTATTGCAGATGGTGTTACAATGCGCTCTCTGACCGGACTGACTCGAGTATGTCGAGATCAGGATTATATGCTGCGCCTCAGCCACGTGGGGGCAACCCATATTGATCGTAACCAAGGGGGATTACCTCACGCGGCGTGACACGCAGCCGGCTTGATCCATAGCCGAGGGATATGATCTGTATGTTTAACATACCGATATTTTGGATCGTGACAGTACGCAGAATTTCTGAATTTTTACGCCCCCCCAACCACCTCTACTCCCAATCTTGAACGTAATAAAATAAAGAAGCAGGATACTCAAAATTACCGAAATTTTGGACCCCCCCCCACACACACTTCAGTATGTAGTACTTTATAGATGGCCAACTGCGGGGATTTCGGGTGCGTGCGTATTGCTGGACTTTCATATTATCTGAGTCTAACTCTGAATGAGGAATTGTCCGCCGTTTTGTTTTCTGATGTGAGACTGACAGTGGTCACGTGGTACGGAGGACGTAAGGTTAAACTTTTCATCGTTCAGAGACAAACAGAATTTGTCCTCCAAGTTAGTAAAAGAAAGATATTTGCCAATAGGGCACAGAGTGATTGGGACAAGACTCATTGCAGATACGCCGCCTTCACCCAAACACAGAGCGATTGCTAGTTCCGCCATCATCCACCGGGAAGTTGTTAGGTAGCGCCCCTGTAGTCGGGGAACAACCACTATTTTCTGCTGTTATCTATGGATAACCGTAAGACGAGGCTAAAAGCCTTTTATAGCAAACCCCAACATTTCTTTTATTAAAATCCATCGATAACAAACAGTGTTTTGTTTCGTGGGCAAGATGCCCACTTTCATAACACGATAGCTATGTGCCCTGTATATCAATCTGTAAGAGTAACGAATACCGTAATGTCAGGCATGAAGGTTTTAAAACGTGTAAATTCTGGTAGCATCCGCTTGGATATCTCCCGCACATAGAGACAGATCGAAACAGTTCTAGGCCTGGAGACTGAAGGGCCACGAGAGTGAGAATCTCGTGTAGTGCATAACTCAAACCTGCAATTTATTTTAGTATTTCTCTACACAGATGTACTTTTATCCTTATGATACAGTTATTGCCGTACTGAAAACATAATTTGAAACTGTAGTTTTCTTATCTCCTAAAACCAATGAGACCTCAACCTTTCACTGGTTGCCTACTATAATTTTGGTCGGACCTGCTTGGAGTTGTTCCGCACATAATGTCATAGCCTGGCAGCCTGGCCTAGTCACATTATAGGCCAGGTAACGGGTTCCATTTTAATGGTGCACTATGGGTAACGCCTTCATTTATTGCACTCTCCTAGCAGAGATCATGTACTCTACTTCCGTAAAAGATCTGCTGGGAGAGTGTCACATTGGCAGTCTGAGACTGTAGAGCCTAGACTGGCCTCAGTCCCTGTATCCTTTTCTTTTTATTTCATTTATTTGATCTGGACCTGTATTAGACCTGCAGGCCTAGCTTCCCTACAACCAGTAGAAAAAAGATGCTGGTGGAGACTCCTAGTGGAGACTGCGCCTGAAAGAGGGCGCCACCATCGGGAGAGTATCATTGAGGCGAAATCGCCGTAAGCTAGGTGTGTTCCAGAGTAGGTGTGAAGCGTAGCGCCCCCTATTGTTTTGGCATGGTCTCAAATGACAGCTGAATACGGATTCCTGTGCTAAAATAGGCTAACTAGTAACAGCTACTACATACAAACTGTTAGAGCTCTATCAAAAATCTTTTCAGATATTGATAGAGTGATATCTAATGCACTCCAAACCACAATAGAGCTCAATAGAGCTCCACGTTTTATGGCTGTTTGGTCTTGTGGAATACAGCCTTATTTCTCATAGGCTATGGTTTGGAAGCCTCACACAGTCCTTTCTCATGAGCTCCTTACCCTCTGCTGGCAGGTTTGAAAGTGGCGCCTTGAACCCTTCCGCGATCGCATATATGAGTTGGGTGCCTATAGGGGGCGCTACGCTTCACACCTCCTGTGGGTGTGTTCATAGAGCAGGACAGGTGGGGTGGGGGTAGTTTGGCAACCAGCCCCTTTGTGTAGCTCTGGTTGCCAGTGTAGGGTGGGGGCGACACCCAACTCGACCAAGTCACTAGTAGGTAATCCAATACCGCCAGAGGGAAGCACTGCCACCTGGCGTCACTGTGTCGACTCACAGATCGCTGGTCAGTCTACACTGGCCGCCAGAGCCACACAAAGTTAGCTCTGGTTGGGTGAAATAAGCAGCCGCCTTGACCCAGTAGCAGGATCTGTTTGCTACTCTCCTACCAGATCTTTTGTACTGCTTGGAGAGTGTATTATGTCAAATCCTCGAAGCCCATCTACCATTTTGTTATTTTCTTTGTGTGTATTTTTAGATAAATGAGCTATTATCAATTCGTAAGCTATGAATATTTCCCAGTAGGTATGTCTGCTTTAGAACCCACATGTAACAAAAGTCCTTGGTTTGAGGCGACCACAGAGAGATACCGTGTGGGATTTAACCCGACCAACCCCTATATCGTAGTTCAGCGCAGACAGGGATTGGTTGCCAATTTGTGGTCAATGTGGTCTGCCATAAACTTACCAAAGACTGTTTGTCTTTGATATCTTTTGGTTTGTTATATATTTCATTATGTTATTTGAATAAATTAAAGTTATTTGAATAAAGTATCGTGGTTCAGCTGCAATGGTCACGAGTTATTTGAGCAAGGTAATTGGTGTAGTGTACTTTGTATAGCAGTATACTGGGGTAAGATAAACTACAGGTCCCAAATTGATCATTTCATACTTCAAATTGGAACTAATTTTTTTTTATTAAATATCATATCATTACCCCTATCCCTGAACACAAAGAATGAGTCGATAGTTGGGAATAATAAAATTTATTTTAATTTTATATACCTTTACCGACATGAATATTAATGGGTAAATATGAATATGAAATAAGGTAGATAAAGTAATTGACAGAGATATAATGAGGTCAATTACGTATAAGATACATATTTGTAATTGACAGGTATAATGGTATGTCAATTATGTATATGGTTGTATAACAAATAGTATGGTTATACAATATGAGGTATAATGGTTATACAATATGATGTATAAAAAACGCCCTACGGAGTAGGAGATAAGAAAGAGAGGTGAGGGTGGGTGGGAAAGAAAAATACGTGTGAACGTAGTGGAGTACAGGAGCAGAATGAGGTGGAGGTCAGAGACGCGGTGGGCCACGTGACCGCGGGGTTCACGTGACCGACACCAGGGGGGAATGCGCAGGGTGCGCGAGGGGGCGTGTCAGGGGGAGCAATGACCACCCCTGACCAACGGCCATGGGTTACCCATTACCCCTATCCCTGAACACAAAGAATGAGTCGATAGTTGGGAATAATAAAATTTATTTTAATTTTATATACCTTTACCGACATGAATATTAATGGGTAAATATGAATATGAAATAAGGTAGATAAAGTAATTGACAGAGATATAATGAGGTCAATTACGTATAAGATACATATTTGTAATTGACAGGTATAATGGTATGTCAATTATGTATATGGTTGTATAACAAATAGTATGGTTATACAATATGAGGTATAATGGTTATACAATATGATGTATAAAAAACGCCAAGACCAGAAAAATGAGGCGAGGTGGGAGGGAGAAAAGTTTGTGAGGGATGAGAGTCACTGGTTGAGGGACTGTATGAGGGACGCATTCACCTCGTGTGCATTCGAGTCCCTTATGTATCCCCTGTGTGCATTTGAGCGCCACCCCCCGTAGCGTTGAATGGAGAGTTCAGAGACCCCGGCCTGGAAGGCCTGAGTGGCGGCGGCCTTTCTCAGGCTGTGTAGAGTATAGGTCTTAGGGGGGTGGCCTGCTGTGGTATTGAGCCGCTCCCACTCCTTTGACAGCGACCGCGTCGTTATTAGCGACCTGTCAGCGTTGAGCAGGAACGGATCCGTCGGTATCAGCGTGGGGACCGCGGCGAGCATATTCCTCACGGCCGTCACCGGGCACGACCTCGGGTCCGGGGAGGATTGGAGCCTCACGTGTTTTTCCTCCCCCACGCACTGGAGGTTCTTGGCGGCCTTGATGCGGACCGCCACGTGATCTGCCGTGAGGACCACGTCCCCACGTGAGAGGTGGCGCACCGGATCGAATGCCCTGGCCGTAGGCGGGGCGACCTCGCTCTGCCGCAGTGCGGCGTAATACAGGAGGAGGAACGCGGCCCGTAGGGTCAAGTCGAGGGGCGTGTCCGACAGCTGCTCGAGGATTCCCTGGAGGGCGGCCATGGGGATCGGAGGCTTGACATTCGGTGTGTAGGCCTTGTTCCTCCTCATGGCGTCGAGGGCCCTCCTGACCCTCAAGTCCTCCGTAGCCGTAACGTCCCCGCCGGAGAGCCGTAGGTGTGTCCTCACGTGCGAGAGCTGGTTGGCCACGGTCGCCGGCGAGGGGGCGTGGTCCGCGAGGTACTCTAGGAAGGCCGTGATGAAACTCACGGACGGTGCCTGCGGGTCGGTCCTCGTCCGTCGGCAGAAGGCGAGGTAGGTGGACACGGCGCTCTTCTGGTTCGCGACCGTGCCTGGGGCACGTGCCTCGGCCTGCCGCGCAGATGCCTTCCGTTGGAGAGAGCGTAGCGCCGGATCTGCAGGACAGGCGAAGCACAGGCACAAATGAAGAATGATTGCAAGGCACCACGGACCACAGATTATGATATTTCATCAGGCATGCAGCATTGTTAAAATCCCTCGAGGACAGTTGGGCCCTACTGAGTGCGTCGGCGACCGTATTGAGGACCCCGGGGACGTGGGTGTAGATCAGGTCGACTTGCAGTTTGGCCTGAACCATCCAGGCCTGTCGGGCACACTCGGCGAGAACGCGGTTGCGTGCCCGCCCCGACGTGAGTGCCTGGACGGTCCCCATGTTGTCACAGAAGACCTCGATCCTGGTCCCACGATCACGGTCCCCGAGGAACGTGTGGAGAGCATAGATGGTATTCAGGGCCTCGAGTTCAGAAATGCAGTCCACGGGGTCGTTGATGGGACAGACCTGGCACGCGTAGGCCGCACGGCCGTCGGTACCCCCCACGCCCGAGAGGCAGGCGTCGACCGTGATGCACTTTGTCGCCGGCCCTCGAGGGATGAGGGCGTGCCCATTCCACCCGGCGGCAAACCGTAGGAACCACTGGAGGTCCTGTCGCATGTCCGAGCTTACGTTGATGTAGAACCCGTCCATCGACCGTAGGGCCTCCAGTAGTTTGCTGACGAACGGCCTCGCCGGGCGGATACATTTCGCGACGTGCAGGATTTTCCCGAGGACGGATTGAATCTGTCGCTTCGTGAGCGACCGCTTCTTGGCGACCGCCCCAACGTGCTCCCGCACGTCCTCCAACTTGTCCCGAGGGATGGTGAGGGACATCTCTGCCGCGTTGATCTCTATGCCCAGCCAGCGCACGGTCTGGCTAGGTGCTTGTGCCTTTTCCCGGGCCTCGGGGAGGCCGAGCTCGGCGAATAAGTCCCGGGCTATTGCGAAGTCCGAGGCTGCTTTCTCCCTCGACGGCGACAGTATGATGAGGTCGTCCAGATACATGGCGGCCTCGACACCCTTCCCGGCGAGAATCCCCACGATGGCCTCGGCCACACACTGCATGTGATACGAGGACGCGCGGGCGCCGAACGGCATGGCGGCATCGCAGTAATATTCCCCGTCCCACATGAAGCACAGCAGAGGCCAGTCGAGGGGATCGCACCTAAAGTTCTTATAGGCGCGCGAGATGTCGATGGTCGCCATGTAGCTCCCTGGCCCCGAGGCCACGAGCCGGGCGACGAAACCGTCGACCGTAGGGAGGCTGTGTTCCCTTTCTTCTCCGTAGACCGCGTTCTTCATCACGTACGCGTTGACACTACGGTCCCGGGGGAAGGTCATATCCGTTATGACGCGGCGGGCCTCGGAGCCGCGCTTCTCCCGGGACATCAACGGCGAAACGTGGCACCACGGCTCGAAGGGGGCCTCCGTGAACGGCCCCATGAGGTTCGAGAACCCCCGCTCCTTCCTGATAAAATCCCCGACTTGCTTCGGGAATCCGGTGGCGCTCGGATGGTTGGGGACGTCCCGAGTGTCGGTGGCCGGCCCGAGGTAGCCGAGGGGGAACCCGTACCTTATGAAACCGAGGAGTTCCCCCTTTCCTTCCATGCCCGTCAGGTAGTGCTCCCACGCCCGTAGTTTGAGGTCCGTCGGCAGGGTGATCTTTGTGCACAGGGCGTTGGGCAGGCCCGAGGCCCGACCGCCTCGTAGATATGGCCGTTCGCCGGGGGGCCGGCGTTGATGAAGCGGGGCCACTCGGCCCGCCTGTGGTCCATGAACGCCTCCGGGTCCGTGCGTAGTCCGGGGGCGGGAATTCCGGTTCGGCAAACCTCCTTTATTGCGCCAAAATCCGGAGTGTTACTTGCTGGTGCAGTAACACTAACACTAGGAGACGAGCGAGCTGGTGAGCGGCCCGTGTCAATGACATCCACGTGTGCGGCCCCGCCCCCTCCGTTGTTGTTATTCTGGGCTGTCACACGACCACGTGGCCGGCCGGCCTCACTGTTGTGGTCACGTGTACCCCACGTCCTACCCCCCCTGCACGCGGGGGGGTGGGGGCCAGCAGGGGTTGCCGGCACATCTGCTTTTACAACCTCCGCCCACGTCCGGTCACCGGAAATCCTCGAGGGGGGGGCGGAGATCACAGGGCCCGCTGGTGTTGTGTCACGTTTATGGCATCCGGTGACCCGGGCCCGGGGTGGGGTGCCCGTGTAGTGACAGCTTGCGGGTGCGCACCGCTCACTCGCGGGGCCACCGTAGCCGTTTTTTGCCCCGTGTCCTTGTTGTGGGAGCATATCCGCCCTCGGGTCGACCGCCCAGGGCGTGTGTCCGGCCTGGGGTGCGTGTCCGCCCTGGGGTGCTCGCCGGGGTGCTGGTGTGGGTCCTGCCTGGCTGTTGTCTTAACCCATCGTGTACCCAAGTTTCCGGTTACACGCGTGTAACGAATGCCCGCACTGCCTCCCCACGGAGTCGCAGTACGAGCACACGTGCAGCCATCTCACGGGCCCGTCGTCGTGGCCGTTCCTGTGGCGGCACCCCTTCTCGGAATTAAACTGCCGGCAAGGCAATTCCCGCCCCCGGGCCTTACCCGCGTCTCCGCCGCTAGTGAGCGTCCCGGTCGTCATCGCGAGTCGGACTCGCTCCTCCTGGATGCGCGAGTAGTCCGCCCATGCCAATCTCCCGGTCTCGATCTGGTCAAACACGTGGTTGGACCACCTCCTCACTCCGGCCCACGGCCGGCTCTGTGCGTCTATCGATACTTGGTGTAAATGCCTGAACATATCCTCACGGTCCGCGGGGTCCACAGCACAGTCATCCCCGAGGAGGCCGATAAACGCACTCAGGTATTCAAGGGGTCCTAGGGTCCCCCTCAGCTCTAACTTCTGGGCCAAAGTGTAGACCCCCTCCCTATCGACGAACATATACGGCTTACTAATCAATCGGGTAACATGTATATCTGATTGTAGCTTACCAGCCGTTCGGTCGTGTCGTATGGCCTCACGGTCCAGCTCGCGTTGGATGTAAGGGTCTCCGGCGTAGCGGTCTCGTAGCTGGCGGGGTGGAGGCATGGCGCGGCCGGCTTGATCTTCGGCCCAGTCCCGAGTCCTTACTTCGGCGACTGAGCGAACCGTAGGGGGTGAAGCCTGTCCCGTCGACCGTTGGGTCTGCAGTTGAATTAGAGCGTCGAGTTTCCTACTCATGTCCGAGAGTCCGGTCTCTACGGCCACAAGGCGGGCCGACCGGAGGCTACCGGCCTGAGACGCGGAGTCCACGTGGTCGCTCTCCCTCACGGTCGACTCCGAGGCCTGGTCCGTGGTCGTGGAAGCGCTCGCTTGCGCGCGTGTAGTTGGTGGTGCCATTCTTTGTGCTCTGTATCTCACCAAACTTTACCCATATTTCGACACTGTCTCTGCACGGTCAGATACTCGGGGAGTATCTAGCGACGGCGTGGAGAGTAGGCCAAAAAGTAGGGAAAAGAAAAATACGTGTGAACGTAGTGGAGTACAGGAGCAGAATGAGGTGGAGGTCAGAGACGCGGTGGGCCACGTGACCGCGGGGTTCACGTGACCGACACCAGGGGGGAATGCGCAGGGTGCGCGAGGGGGCGTGTCAGGGGGAGCAATGACCACCCCTGACCAACGGCCATGGGTTACCAATATTGTTTTGTATCTACAGATAAATTGTCAATCATAAATATGCATTATTTCTTAAAAATTGGTTGGTAACTCTGGTTCCATCGTAAGCTATATCGGGGTGTATCGGGACCACGGTACCTTTTTCATGCACCCTCCCAACACGTTACGACACAAACCGACCGACGCGCACCGATACGCTACGATACGCTACGATATGGTCATTTTGTATCGGTGCGCGTCGGCGTGTATCGTGGTAGGTGGGTGCGCGGTCTTACAGTGACTTGACGCTGTGGGATTCACGTATCTCAAAGGGCTCAAAATCTCATGCGATTTTGCTCCTCTTTAGGGGGAAATGTCTTTAACAATTACAAGGAGGAAAATATGTCTCATTGAAATGAATCCCTATAACTTATACGAAAAAAATCTGTTCAGGTACAGAATCTCAGCAGGATTTGTCTCAGACTAACACCCTGTGAGGTACATGAATCTCAGCAGGATGTGTCTCAGATAAACACCCTGTGAGGTACATGAATCTCAGCAGGATGTGTCTCAGACAAACACCCTGTGAGGTACATGAATCTCAGCAGGATTTGTCTCAGACAAACACCCTGTGAGGTACATGAATCTCAGCGGAATTTGTCTCAGACAGACACCCTGTGAGGTACATGAATCCCAACAGGATTTGTCTCAGACAAACACCCCGTGATGTACATGAATCCCATTGTGTGAATCCCACTTTACAGGGTACAGAATCTCAGCCAGATTTGTCTTCGACAAACACCCTGTGAGGTACATGAATCTCAGTAGGATTTGTCTCAGACAGACACCCTGTGAGGTACATGAATCTCAGCAGGATGTGTCTCACACAACACCCTGTGAGGTACATGAATCTCAGCGGGATGTGTCTCAGACAAACACCCTGTGAGCTACATGAATCTCAGACAGCCAGCCTGTGAGGTACATGAATCTCAGCAGGATTTATCTCAGACAAACACCCTGTGAGGTACAAGAATCTCAGCGGGATGTGTCTCAGACACACACCCTGTGAGGTACATGAATCTCAGCAGGATTCGTCTCAGACACACACCCTGTGAGGTACATGAATCTCAGTAGGATTTATCTCAGACAAACACCCTGTGAGGTACAAGAATCTCAGCGGGATGTGTCTCAGACAAACACCCTGTGATGTACATGAATCCCATCGTGTGAATCTCGCTTTATAGGGTACAGAATCTCAGCAGGATCTGTCTCAGACAAACACCCTGTGAGGTACATGAATCTCAGCGGGATTTGTCTCAGACAAACCCCCTGTGAGGTACATGAATCTCAGCAGGATTTGTGTCAGACACACATCCTGTGAGGTACGTGAATCTCAGCGGGATTTGTCTCAGACAAACACCCCGTGATGTACATGAATCCCATCGTGTGAATCTCACTTTACAGGGTACACAATCTCAGCAGGATCTGTCTCAGACAAACACCCTGTCAGGAACATGAATCTCAGCGGGATTTGTCTCAGACAGACACCCTGCGATGTACATGAATCTCAGCAGGATTTGTCTCAGACGCACCCTGTCAGGTACATGAATCTCAGAGGGATCTGTCTCAGACAGACACCCTGTGAGGTACATGAATCTCAGCGGGATTTGTCTCAGACAAGCACCCTGTCAGGAACATGAATCTCAGCGGGATTTGTCTCAGACAGACACCCTGTGAGGTACATGAATCTCAGCGGGATCTGTCTCAGACACACACCCTGTGAGGTACATGAATCTCAGCGGGATTTGTCTCAGACAAACACCCTGTGAGGTACATGAATCTCAGCAGGGTTTGTCTCAGACACACCCCCTGTGAGGTACGTGAATCGCACCGTGTGAACCCCCCTGACAGTGACTTGGCGGTCTCGTTGCAGCACTACGGCGCCCACCCGAGTCTCGAGTACCACCAGAAGGTGGCGGACTACCACCGCGACCAGTGGGAGGCGGGCGACTGGACGGACGACTCGGACCTCCTGATCCTCACCCTCGACTCACTCCTCGCCACCCACGGCCAGGTACGTCACACTCCGGGTTCTCGTCGCACACTCCATGTTCAAGAATACATGTGTGAGCCTGAGAAATCCAACGATTCGAGAAAAAAGTGTTGAAACAGATGTAAACTGAATGGGTCGCCCTCACACTTTTTTTGTTTCATTTTTTATACTCAAGTATTGACACTAAATATTATTTCAGAATGATATCTCCCAATAATAATTTAACGTCTATGAAGCAATAATCAGATGAAATATGGAATAATAGCTCACAAACAGGCCATTTTGTGTTGGCGATTGTGGAAATTGCTACATTTTTCGCTCAGTGTGTCCACGGCATAAGAGACACTTGAATAAGACACATAACACACAAACTGGGATCATGGGGCTTGTCATATCCCCAATAAAGATTAAATCAAATTATCAAAAAATGAGAGAAAAGAAAAGAAAAAGAAAAGACTATCAATGTGTGGCAGTGAAAGTCTTTGTCGTGTCGATGAGTCCCCATACACTGGCAACCAGAGCTACACAAAGTTTGCTCTGGTCGGGTTAAATCCAGATGCTGCCTTGACCCTTTGCTGGTTCCCACCTGTGTAGTACTTATACCTTCAGATAGGAATACGCCATCTGGTGAATATTGGCTGCATTTCAGCGTAGGATATGTTTGTTATTCTCCTGCCTGACCTTTTGTACTGCTTGGAGAGTGTGTTATGTCATAACCTCAAAGCAATTATCCGTTTTCTTATTTCTTTCCTGTGTATAATTTCGAAATATAATGAACACAAATCTTGGTGCCTTTATCAATTTGTAAGCAATGGGTAATTCATATTAAGGATATCTGCTTTCATAATACACATAGAACAAAAGAACTTGGTTTGAGGCTATCACAAAGGGATACCGTGTCGGATTTAACCTGACCAACCCCTATATTGTAGCTCAGTGCAGACAAGGGGTGGTTGCCAATCTAGAGTCCCCACTGCTCTATGGTAGTGGGTGTGTGATAGCCGCACAGTCTCTCTACCAGACCACTAGATGGCGCCAGCAGTGGTGTCAGCTTCTCACGACGTCTGGTGACTATAAGTGACGCTGCGGCTCAGCAGAGTCTACTATAGATTGGCCGCCACCTCTGTCTACACTACGTTCCAACTAAGAGGTTGGAAACGTTAACCCATGGACATGTCCACGGATTCTCACTCTCGGACCAAACATGTTTGCTCTACATAGATTCTGAGATCCTAAATACTTGTATAGAAATATCCATATGTTTATGAATTGAAAAAGAACCTTATCTCTGTGGCTATTTTATTAAAAATACACATTAAAAGAAGATGTGAACATGGAAAAGTGTCTTCAAGGGAAAGAACGTGGGTCATGGCAGGGTCAGGGGGCATGGCCAGAGAGTGGTCGGACCACAGAGTAAAAATAGATACACAGAGTAAAAATAGATACCAAACCCTAAAGCCCTCAATCCCAACGTAAAAATAGCTAAAGTGAAGTTCCTTTACCCACTTAAATGGCATAAGATACCCGCTACCACGCCATGTCAAGGCCCCTGTCAATTTACCGTGACCAGAGCTAACGTAGTGTAGCTCGGGTGGCCAGTGTAAGTCTACTATAGACTGTTCACCACCTCTGTCTCGACTCTGTTTTAACTTAGATTGACCACCACCTCTGTCTTCACTCTGTTCTCACTTAGATTGGTCACCACCTCTGTCTTCACTCTGTTCTCACTTAGATTGGTCACCACCTCTGTCTCCACTCTGTTCTCACTTAGATTGGCCACCACCTCTGTCTCGACTCTGTTCTCACTTAGATTGACCACCACCTCTGTCTCCACTCTGTTCTCACTTAGATTGACCACCACCTCTGTCTCCACTCTGTTCTCACTTAGATTGGTCACCACCTCTGTCTCGACTCTGTTCTCACTTAGATTGACCACCACCTCTGTCTCCACTCTGTTCTCACTTAGATTGGTCACCACCTCTGTCTCCACTCTGTTCTCACTTAGATTGACCACCACCTCTGTCACCACTCTGTTCTGACTTAGATTGGCCACCACCTCTGTCTCCACTCTGTTCTCACTTAGATTGGTCACCACCTCTGTCTCCACTCTGTTCTCACTTAGATTGGCCACCACCTCTGTCTACACTCTGTTCTCACTTAGATTGGTCGCCACCTCTGTCTCCACTCTGTTCTGACTTAGATTGACCACCACCTCTGTCTCCACTCTGTTCTCACTTAGATTGGCCGCCACCTCTGTCTCCACTCTGTTCTCACTTAGATTGGTCACCACCTCTGTCTCCACTCTGTTCTCACTTAGATTGACCACCACCTCTGTCTCCACTCTGTTCTGACTTAGATTGGCCACCACCTCTGTCTTCACTCTGTTCTGACTTAGATTGACCACCACCTCTGTCTCCACTCTGTTCTCACTTAGATTGGTCACCACCTCTGTCTCCACTCTGTTCTCACTTAGATTGGCCGCCACCTCTGTCTCCACTCTGTTCTCACATAGATTGACCACCACCTCTGTCTCCACTCTGTTCTGACTTAGATTGGTCACCACCTCTGTTTCCACTCTGTTCTGACTTAGATTGGTCACCACCTCTGTCTCCACTCTGTTCTCACTTAGATTGGTCACCACCTCAGTCTCCACTCTGTTCTCACTTAGATTGGTCACCACCTCTGTCTCCACTCTGTTCTCACTTAGATTGACCACCACCTCTGTCTCCACTCTGTTCTCACTTAGATTGACCACCACCTCTGTCTCCACTCTGTTCTCACTTAGATTGGTCACCACCTCTGTCTCCACTCTGTTCTCACTTAGATTGGTCACCACCTCTGTCTCCACTCTGTTCTCACTTAGATTGACCACCACCTCTGTCTCCACTCTGTTCTCACTTAGATTGACCACCACCTCTGTCTCCACTCTGTTCTCACTTAGATTGGTCACCACCTCTGTCTCCACTCTGTTCTGACTTAGATTGACCACCACCTCTGTCTCCACTCTGTTCTGACTTAGATTGACCACCACCTCTGTCTTCACTCTGTTCTGACTTAGATTGACCACCACCTCTGCCTACACTCTGTTCTGACTTAGATCAGTCACCACCTCTGTCTCCACTCTGTTCTGACTTAGATTGGCCGCCACCTCTGTCTTCACTCTGTTCTGACTTAGATTGGTCACCACCTCTGTCTCCACTCTGTTCTGACTTAGATTGGTCACCACCTCTGTCTCCACTCTGTTCTCACTTAGACTGGTCACCACCTCTGTCTCCACTCTGTTCTGACTTAGATTGACCACCACCTCTGTCTCCACTCTGTTCTGACTTAGATTGGTCACCACCTCTATCTCCACTCTGTTCTCACTTAGATTGGCCGCCACCTCTGTCTCCACTCTGTTCTGACTTAGATTGACCACCACCTCTGTCTCCACTCTGTTCTGACTTAGATTGGTCACCACCTCTGTCTCCACTCTGTTCTCACTTAGACTGACCACCACCTCTGTCTCCACTCTGTTCTGACTTAGATTGACCACCACCTCTGTCTCCACTCTGTTCTGACTTAGATTGGTCACCACCTCTGTCTCCACTCTGTTCTCACTCAGACTGGTCGCCACCTCTGTCTCCGTTCTGTTCTGACTTAGATTGACCACCACCTCTGTCTCCACTCCGTTCTCACTTAGATTGACCACCACCTCTGTCTCCACTCTGTTCTCACTTAGATTGGTCACCACCTCTGTCTCCACTCTGTTCTCACTTAGATTGACCACCACCTCTGTCTCGACTCTGTTCTCACTTAGACTGGTCACCACCTCTGTCTCCACTCTGTTCTCACTTAGATTGACCACCACGTCTGTCTCCACTCTGTTCTCACTTAGATTGACCACCACCTCTGTCTCCACTCTGTTCTCACTTAGATTGGTCACCACCTCTGTCTCCACTC
This sequence comes from Alentia gelatinosa, assembly GCA_950022655.1. Classification (NCBI taxonomy): domain Eukaryota; kingdom Metazoa; phylum Annelida; class Polychaeta; order Phyllodocida; family Polynoidae; genus Alentia; species Alentia gelatinosa. Next base: position 62,687,499 of record OX465587.1, on the reverse strand, counting down.
TGTTCTGACTTAGATTGACCACCATCTCTGTCTTCACTCTGTTCTGACTTAGATTGACCACCACCTCTGTCTACACTCTGTTCTGACTTAGATCAGTCACCACCTCTGTCTCCACTCTGTTCTGACTTAGATTGGCCGCCACCTCTGTCTTCACTCTGTTCTGACTTAGATTGGCCACCACCTCTGTCTCCACTCTGTTCTTACTTAGATTGGTCACCACCTCTGACTCCACTCTGTTCTCACTTAGATTGACCACCACCTTTGTCTCCACTCTGTTCTGACTTAGATTGACCACCACCTCTGTCTCCACTCTGTTCTGACTTAGATTGGTCACCACCTCTGTCTCCACTCTGTTCTCACTTAGATTGGCCACCACCTCTGTCCCCACTCTGTTCTGACTTAGATTGGTCACCACCTCTGTCTCCACTCTGTTCTGACTTAGATTGACCACCACCTCTGTCTCCACTCTGTTCTGACTTAGATTGACCACCACCTCTGTCTCCACTCTGTTCTCACTTAGATTGGCCACCACCTCTGTCTCCACTCTGTTCTGACTTAGATTGGCCACCACCTCTGTCTCCACTCTGTTCTGACTTAGAGAGGCCACCACCTCTGTCTCCACTCTGTTCTGACTTAGATTGGCCACCACCTCTGTCTCCACTCTGTTCTGACTTAGATTGGCCACCACCTCTGTCTCCACTCTGTTCTGACTTAGATTGGCCACCACCTCTGTCTCCACTCTGTTCTGACTTAGATTGACCACCACCTCTGTCTCCACTCTGTTCTCACTTAGATTGGTCACCACCTCTGTCTCCACTCTGTTCTGACTTAGATTGGTCACCACCTCTGTCTCCACTCTCTTCTGACTTAGATTGACCACCACCTCTGTCTCCACTCTGTTCTCACTTAGATTGACCACCACCTCTGTCTCGACTCTGTTCTCACTTAGACTGGTCACCACCTCTGTCTCCACTCTGTTCTCACTTAGATTGACCACCACGTCTGTCTCCACTCTGTTCTCACTTAGATTGACCACCACCTCTGTCTCCACTCTGTTCTCACTTAGATTGGTCACCACCTCTGTCTCCACTCTGTTCTGACTTAGATTGACCACCACCTCTGTCTCCACTCTGTTCTGACTTAGATTGGCCACCACCTCTGTCTTCACTTTGTTCTGACTTAGATTGGCCACCACCTCTGTCTCCACTCTGTTCTCACTTAGATTGACCACCACCTCTGTCTCCACTCTGTTCTGACTTAGATTGGCCACCACCTCTGTCTCCACTCTGTTCTGACTTAGATTGACCACCACCTCTGTCTCCACTCTGTTCTGACTTAGATTGGCCACCACCTCTGTCTCCACTCTGTTCTGACTTAGATTGGCCACCACCTCTGTCTCCACTCTGTTCTGACTTAGATTGGCCACCACCTCTGTCTCCACTCTGTTCTGACTTAGATTGGTCACCACCTCTGTCTCCACTCTGTTCTGACTTAGATTGACCACCACCTCTGTCTCCACTCTGTTCTCACTTAGATTGACCACCACCTCTGTCTCCACTCTGTTCTCACTTAGATTGACCACCACCTCTGTCTCCACTCTGTTCTCACTTAGATTGGTCACCACCTCTGTCTCCACTCTGTTCTCACTTAGATTGACCACCACCTCTGTCTCCACTCTGTTCTCACTTAGATTGGTAACCACCTCTGTCTCCACTCTGTTCTCACTTAGATTGACCACCACCTCTGTCTCCACTCTGTTCTGACTTAGATTGGCCACCACCTCTGTCTCCACTCTGTTCTGACTTAGATTGGCCACCACCTCTGTCTCCACTCTGTTCTCACTTAGATTGGCCACCACCTCTGTCTCCACTCTGTTCTCACTTAGATTGGCCACCACCTCTGTCTTCACTCTGTTCTCACTTAGATTGACCACCACCTCTGTCTCCACTCTGTTCTGACTTAGATTGGCCGCCACATCTGTCTCCACTCTGTTCTCACTTAGATTGGCCACCACCTCTGTCTCCACTCTGTTCTGATTTAGATTGGCCACCACATCTGTCTGCACTCTGTTCTGACTTAGATTGGCCACCACCTCTGTCTTCACTCTGTTCTGACTTAGATTGACCACCACCTCTGTCTCCACTCTATTCTGACTTAGATTAGTCACCACCTCTGTCTACACTCTGTTCTGACTTAGAGGTTGGTAACGTTAATTACCCTACCCCTAATATAAAATCCCATAGGCTTAACTTTGAATTTCTGTATGCCAGTCAGCGTGGCATACAGAGTTTTATATGCCACTAGTGGCATACAGAATTGTTATCTTGTAATATAATGTAATATTCCAAAATTGAGTTTTGGCTCCGGACTTCACTCCGCTTCGCCTCATGAAGTCGCTATGCCAAACTCCAGTCGTGGCATACGGTGACCAAGATTAAAACTCATCCAGTTTTACGATAATCCTGGTCGTGTCCACTAATTCTCACTCTCAGACCGATCAGCTTTCTCCATCCATGCATTGTCAGAGCTGAAATACTATTAAGAAATATCTGACGGAATTGACTATAAAGTATACCTATCTGGTTATTTAATTGAAAATGCACAGAAAAGGAAATATGAAGGTGGAAAAATAGCTTCAAGAGTGAGAATTGAATACACTCTCCAACCATAGGTACAGGTCACATAAAACATGTTTTATGATGCCATGTGGTAGGCCGCATACCCAGTGTCGAGCGCTCTGCATGATATCTGAATTAACTACATGACATAGTTGGACAAGTACTGACTGTAGGGTGTTACGAACTAATTACCACATCAGGGAACCTGTATAAACCCTGTATTATGCCCGGTAAGGGCCGAAGGACACCAAAACCGAAAAAAGTTAAATCACTCAGTGCCAGCACCACGCCGACACCTGGGCCCTGTTTTTCAGTCACGACAAGTTTTATGGAAGATATCTTTGAGGCATCAGTGTCCTATAGACGTGATATCTTAGAGAATATGCCTAAGATCTTAGGTCTAAGACACTTAGGGTGGTCTGAGGTGTGCTATAGTCACGACAATCTTAGGGTCACGTGGTTGAAAATGTCTTGGAAAGTGTCTTAGACCCAAGACAATTCTGGACATGTCGTACGGAATTCGGAAATTCACTTCCCGTAGGAATTAAGCAATGAAATTTTAACACGAGTAAGGTATACATATAACCTATAATTGTTCCAAATATGAAGAAGACCGGCTGCACCAATCCAGAGATATTTACGTTTTAATTTTGTTGTCGCAAGCGCTGCTCTGGTAGCCAGTGTACTCTCCCATTTCCAAGACCATACGAGCACGCCTCCGCTAATTTATGCGACGACCTTGACCCTCGGCAGCTGTCACGTGACAAACATAGCTGGTTCTCAGGTCCAGGGTTGTACCGGGATTGGAATCGAGATTTCACTCACTTCCCATGGGAATTAAGTCCTGAAACTTTAAAACGAGTAAGGGATACCTATAGCCTATAATTGCCGCAAATATGAGGAAGATCGGTCGCCCCAATCAAGCGTTATTTGCGTTTGAATTTAAAATATTTAGTTACACTGGCACTGTCCAAGTTGATAGAACCTAAGACAATTCTATACTTGAGACACTTTTAGCGGCGATCTCACGTGGCGCACTACGATACTGTCTATAACACACCGGCCATCTTTTGTCTTGCAAAATATCTTACAATCGCTGAGATATCTCAGCTTACAAGACTAAGATCATGTCGTGACTGAAAAACAGGGCCCTGGGCCCTGTTTTTCAGTAACGACATCGTCGGGCAACGATACCCTACGATCGTCCAGCGATTCCACGACATTCTAGAAGACACAAAATGGCCGCTGTTCTTTAGACACGATCGTAGTGCGCCACTCACGATCGCCGCTAAAACTGTCGGCCGTCACGACAAGTATAGAACTGTCTTAGGTTCTATAACACATCACTGTGCGTATATAGAGGATTTCTCCACTTCCCGACGGAATTAAGCAATGAAATTTTAACACGAGTAAGGGATACATATGAACCATAATCCTTCCAGATATGAAGAAGATCGGACCAAACGTTCCGAAGTTATTGGCATTTGAATTTCGTCATAGCAATCGTCTGCTCTGGTGGCCAGTCACCCTCCCACCTCCAGATGCGCACTCTCCTAGCAGATATCCTACGCTCGTGCCGCGAAAGATCTGGGAGGAGAGCGGAAATCAGCGGAGGCGTCGGGAAAATACACTGGCCACCAGAGCAGCCGATTGCTATGACGAAATTCGAACGCCTATAACTTCGGAACGGTGTAGCCGATTTTCTTCATATTTGGGACGATTATAGGTTATTTGTATACCTTACTCATGTTAAAATTTCATAACTAAATTCGAACGGGAAGTGAAGTTGCGCATTCTGTACGACATGTCCATAGGTGTCATGAACGGACAACACTTTGGGCGACAATTTCAATCACGTGACCCCACGATTGTCGTGACTGAAAAATACGTTTGGCTGCCCTACGCCTCTTAGACTCACGACATATCGCCTATTCACTAAAGTGTCGTGTCTTTCGAACACTGACGGCAAAAACACGTCGCCCATAACGATTGTCGTGACTGAAAAACAGGCCCCTGTACTCACCAGCATGGCGTCAGCGGAGACGTGGAACTGGTGAAGGAGGTAAATCCAGAGAGTGAGGAAATCACTCTTGAAAAAGTGTGGAAACTACTCAAAATGGTCCATAGTGACGTCGAAGATCTAAAAAAAGACCTAAAGGATTACAAGACCACAGTACATAAGGACCTTGAGGATATAAATGCAAATATAAAGGATATATCTCGCAAGGCAGAGGCAACGCGTAAGGAATGTATCGCCATAGCCCACGTGGTAGACACACACTCAACAGATCTCAAGGTAAATGAAAGTGATATTGAACTGCTAAAAAAGCGCATAAAGGTGTTAGAAGAAGAAAAGAAAAGGACCAATATCATAATCGAGGGTCTGGATGAATCTAACGACCATGTAAAGAGGGACTGTGATATGCTTTTAATGGCTATAGGTGTAAATTTCTCAACGGCAGATGTGGAATATTGCTACCGTATGGGCCCAAAGCCCAGTGCTAACGCTAGTCATACGAGACCCCGTCCGGTCATGCTTCGCCCACGCTCGATTACCCAGAAAGCGGAGATATTCAGAAACATCAGTAATCTGAAAGGGCATCCTAAATATGCTAAAACACATCTGAACGATGATTTGGCACCTGGTGAAGCAAGGCTAAGACGTGATATGAGGCTAATTATAGCCGTGGCCAAAAAAGCGGGTCGTAGATTTGTACTAAAGGGAAATGTGATTGAACTAGATGGGAAAAGATACACGGCCAAACAATTAGCCTGGAAGCCTGGGGCCTGTTTTTCAGTTAAGATCATGTCCACTTGAGATCCCCTGAGATCGAAAGTGTTTTTCAGTTGAGATCATTTGAGGTGATCTCAAGTTAAGACTAAGATAAGACCGTTTGGAGTGCTTTGGGTGTTTTTCAGTTGAGAGGATCTCAGGGATCTCAAGTGAAAGGATCTCAACTTTGGTCTCAACTTGAGATCAATTGATACTTGTCTCAACTTTTTTATCCAGTGCTAAAACTTATCAAAATTAAAAGATATTTAGAGCAAAGTGTATTGATAACCTGGCAAACGTATATTCCAAATTTCATAGTTTTATTGTGGTTATTATGACCATGAGAGACAATTGATAAGCAACATAAAAACAAGGCACTGCACCACTCAGCTAGTTTGTGCTGAACCTACTGTAATGCTCAAAGTCAGTTTCAACTTGAGATCGGTCTCAACTTTGAGATAGGTCTCAACTTGAGATAGGTCTCAACTCGACATTGGTTCACAAAAGGTATCGCGAGGGACAGTTTGGGGCGACAATAGGCAATTTAGAGGCTCTGGTTTACTTAAACCACAGGAAGATCACTATAGAACTTGAGATAGCTCTACACTGAGGGCTAGGGATCTCAACTTGAGATCCTTGGAGTTGAGATCCCCTAAGATCGGCTGTGTAGACTTGAGACAACGTCCGAAAAACACTTTCCGCCATTGATCTCAAAGTTGGTCTCAGGATCTTGGATTGATCTTAGCGGATCTCAAGTTGGGATCCTCTCTACTGAAAAACACCCCCCAGGCCTAGTTAGACTATAGGCCAGGTAACGGGTTCCATTTTTATAGTGCATTATTGGTAACGCCTCCTGGTTCCCCGGTAGTCCGCTAGAGGGCTCGGGGGAACTAGGTGTATGACAAGCGGATACCAGCCAAACCACTAGGCTGGTTCCTGGAGTATCCCCTAGTCACAGGCGGGCACCAGCCAAGGTTGAAGGTCGTGCCTGTGGAACCCGTTACCTGCCCCTTATTCATATGGGCAGGGAACCAGTCTACCAAACAATTAGCAGGTCCACCAGAGGAGTTACAACTACCCAATCTAAAAATAGTGGACACAGAAGATGGCCTGGCGTTTCAAAGTGAGCATGCCTACCCATCAAACCTCTACCCTGCTGATATACGCACTGACAATGGTCTATTCAAATCAGTGGAAGCAGCCTACGTCACAGAACACGCCATATGTACGAACCGATTGGATCTAATTCCACAGATCAAAAGATGTGAGGATACCTACCAAGTAAAAGCTCTTGGTAAGCAACTAAAACAAACCCCCGAGTGGACAACGAACCAGCTGGTGGTAATGGAAACTCTAGTAACCGAGAAGTTTATACAGAATCCAGACCTTCTTGTGAAACTAAAACAGACCAAAGGATATATATATGAGGCAACTGTTGACACCTTCGTCGGCTGTGGAACGACCCTAGCCCACAAACAGAACATTTCGACAAAGAAAATCAAAGGACGCAACGAGCTGGGTAAGATCTTGTGCAAGGTAAGGAGCAGCCTATAGATCACCATGCGTATAGACATTATTACCGACTCCAGGGGTAAAAATATTTATATAGAACGTCCTGACCATGTTGTACAAGTCACAGAACGCGATGCTAACTTACCGTTTGTACGGACCGAGGCGTTTACGCCGAGTTCCGTACAAACGGTAAATTATCATCTCGTTCTGTGACTTGTACAAGCATGGTTGGCATTATATATTTACTATATACCCGAAATTTAAAAAAAATCTATTTCAGTTTTCTTAAAAACCAAAATTTTAATAAATGTGTATGGCTAGGTGGTCCGTATTTTAGTGTACGACCAGCGGTCTATACAGTATTTTTACGTCATATGCCAAAACGGTGCGTATCTACAGTATATATACGTATATATACGGCATGGGTATATATATATATAAGTTACGGCTAACGGTCTGTAATAAATAGTGATAAATAACATGACACAGGAAATTGGTTTGGCGGAATATAGACAACACCAACTTTATTCAGTAAAATTAAAACTTTTTTCCCAAACTGGAAAATGTCTTATACCTTCAGGTTATAGGGCGCAACTGACCCAGTACATAGAATCCGGTGACGTAGCCGCACGCGGCGGGTACATAGTAACCCGAGAGTCCGTAGTAACGAACCTGGCTACCATTGTTAGGTAACATGGACCTGGCCGGAATTATATAATTATAGTGTATAATAGTACATAAGTTACGGCTAACGGTCTGTAATAAGTAGTGATAAATAACATGACACAGGAAATTGGTTTGGCGGAATATAGACAACACCAGCCAAACACCTGCCAATAACAATTGACTTACAATAATTTAAGACAATTCCTTAAGAAAGTTTGATACAGATAAATCTTTTTCAAGAGTCACAGATACAGTATCATGGATATAGTTCTCGACTACTTTTGACTTCCAATTTCCACGTTTTTGGATATCATTCACGGACATACCTACCCTGGAAAGGAAAGTAGCCCCACCGTGTCTGATGGAGTGAGTGGAGACACGTGAAACATCTAGGCCGATTTTTGAGGCCAAAAATTTCAGTTTTGAATTAAAACTCTGATAATTCAGTTTATACAATTTCCCTTGGGATTCTTAAAGAAACAGGTACTGGTGAGGGAAGGATCTGCCTAATATTTGGAACTGGACACAAAGGAGAGCCCTGAATTTTCCCCAGATAGGTTGAAACTGCAACTTTCCCAAACTGGGAGGTTTTAGAAGACCTAATAGTCAAAAATAAGTTCCCATCCGGAAAAGAAACATCAGAAACTCGGAGAGTATGATTAGAGTCTACCAAATGTGAAATCCTTAATAGTGCCCTGAACCCCAAGACAAGGGCAGACCAAAACACCAAGTCATTGTAGACTGATAAGTCTAGGAATTTGAAAATACCCAGTAGATCCTCGGGGGTTAGAGGATATTTTTCGATCACTGGAGTGGAGAACAACCTTTCAATACCTTTAACTGTCTGGGAAACCATAAAGTCGCCCACCAGAGGAGAATAACCTAGCGATTTCTGTTGATAATGGACAGCAGATAGGTAATTTTTAATGGAAACTGGTTTCATTTTCCCAGACAGGAAGGACACAAACAGTGAACAGCTTCTAGGAGTGGCCGGGAAAGGACATAAGACTCACAAAATCTCGAGTAGTATTTTATCTGGCCCTGCCTGGTTTTCCGAGTATTTTCCGAAATCGCTGATTTCTGAAGAAACGACTGTCTCGACTCTAGATCGATCAAGCTGGGGGCTGGAAGTACAACACATATCCATTTTTGATAGTTGTTCCATACACAACGCTGAATATCCGGGCTGGGATACCTGGGACCACTAATCCGCGAGGACATTCTCTTTAGAGGGGATATAACTGGCGAAAAACTCAAAGTTGAAGAGAAAACTTAACCAGAAGAGTTCCCTAAGCCATTCCATACATGTGCGATTCCTGCTTCTGCCAGTGTTAAGCATAGCCAATACTTGCATGTTATCGGTCCAAATGTGAATTCTGCGATTTTTGAAATAATTTGACCAACGCTTGACCCCCACTACCACCGGCCACAACTCCAAAACATTGATATTTCTGGTCAATACATCAAAACCAGGTGGAGACACCTGGTGACCACAACCTGAATCAAAAACAACTTCATTGTCCCAAGTTCCTAGGACAAAGTCTTTACCGCACCATGCACCGAAGCCCGTAAATGAAGAGTCTGTGACAATAGGGACTAGACCGCAATCCTTCAGAATAATACTTTTTCAGTTGAAAACTCTAACTAGTTTTTTCCACCAGGATAAATCCTCAACGAGTTCGTTGCTTAAACTCACTTTTTTCCCCCTTGGAGTATCGGAACAGAGATCGAATAAGCGCCTGCTAAATGTTCTCCCCCCTCTGACAACGTGGGAGCAAAAAGAAATGAGTCCACCAAGTTTTTCAAGGTCCTTCTTTGTAACGAATCCTCGGGAAAAAACTCTATTTATTTCGTCCTCTAGTTTCACTAGTTTCTCGAGGGGGAGGGATATTGTCATTTCCTCTGAATTAATTTCGATACCTAGAAAAACACAGATTCGACTAGGAACAGTCACTTTTTCATGGGCTACCATAAAACCAAAGTACTCGAGAACCTCAACTAGTATATCTCTTCCCTCCAAACATTTTTCCTCCGTGTCACCGATAATGAGAAAGTCATCCAGGTAATTTATAACTTTTTCCACACCCCTGCCCTTGACAAACTCCACGATAAAATCAGAAACAGAATTAAAGATATTAGGGGCACACTTCAAACCAAAGCATAAGCGGCAATCTTCATAATATCTACCACCAGTACCCGAGTCCCAGAAGAATCCCTGGAATTTTGTATGGCTGGGGAAAACATTAATAGATCTATATGCCGATCTGATATCTACCACAGATAGAAACTCATTGCCGATAAGATTATCGCAAACATCTGCTATCGAATTGTATTTGAATGGTATATAAGTTTCCTTCATGAATTCATTTATACACTCACCATCCGGTCTGCTACAGTCTGTGATGGGGCGTAAGCGACCGTTTGATTTTGGTACAGCTCCGAGTGCGTGAACACACTGCGGAATTTCATAGGCTTCCCTCTAACAACTCATTTTCTAACAAATTTGTCATTTCCTCTCGAAAATCCCCCTCTGTGATAGAGGAATAATTTTTACAACTATATTTTGAGGAGCAGTTTCCATCCACTATTTTGAAACCCTCCGAAAAACCACTTTTTAAGAAGAGCCTACTCTCGGCCTCCATACTAGAACTGATGTGGCTACTATCAAGTGCAGGCAATAGCCTACACACTTTGAGTTGTGACCTATTTTCACCCACGAAATAGGCACACTCTCATACACCCATAACACAGTCATTTGAAATTTCGTTATCAGCAGTTTCAGTTTCAATACATACAGTGTCAGTGTTTAACATTTTTAACGTCTCTACCGCTGTGTTAGTGTTAGTGCGGTTAACCGCTGAGTCAAATCAAGCAGGGGCGTCTCCATAGTAACCAGCGTCAACAATATGAACGTCATCGAATACCCGGCCCACGCCTACCTCGCTCGAGGCCTGATTTCATTTAGGCACATTTGCTTTAGATTTAGCATTGCTACAATCATAGGCAGCATGGCCTGAGCTTGAACATGAGCTGCATTGATGCTTGTACTTACAAGTTTTAAAAGTGCAGCCCCCAGCAGTTTTGTTAAAACTAAAACAAAATCCATCTTGGCCCTTGCTCTCGGCTTTCGATTTGGTTTTCTTAGAGAAAGAGGCTGCTACAGTACCCTCGTAGGATAAAAACCTAATAATTTCCGAAGGGTTTACCTCAGAAAAAACTTTTAATCCCTCATTTCTCGCTTTGTCTTTGATAGCTTTGTCATATCGTATTAATGCCTCTGCTGTGAAAAGCTTAGAATCCGCTTTCTCGGCGATGAGTATTACATGTTTTACAAAACCAGTCACATCTTTACCCAGGCCTAAGAGTTTTTCTAAAATCTTGGTATTAACAAGGATTAGTCTCTCATAAGTTAATAATTTTTCACCAACATTTAGATAAATCTTGGCATCGAAAATAGTTTTTCTACCTTTTTTCTTTTTCCTGGAACCCTGGAAGCGCTTCTTGAAGACGAGCTATCACTGCTGCTGGTTACATCAGAAAAGTCAATTTCCCTGTTAGGAACCACTCTCAAAATGTCTCTTGAGCGACGTGATGTTTTTGAAGACTTGAATTTATCGTTGACGATAGCTTCTGATACCGATTTATCTCCTATTTCCTCCACTCGTGAAGAAACATCCACCAGTCGCTGAATCGTCGTTTCCAGCATCCTCTCCAGCTTGTCCAGGCGGCCTCCATCGATCCCCGTAGACTCTGACCCTGTCCCTTGTGTCGCCCCCGTCTGGTCGATGGTCTCCGCTGTTGTCACTGACTGTTGTGACTGCTGAGCCTCCGGAACAGCATTAACAGCGGCAGAGCCACCCGAAATCCTCAAGTTGCCACCCTGGGCCGATTGGGCCACAGACCCTCTCTTCCTGCCCATTTTATAAAACTTTTTTCCCAAACTGGAAAACGTCTTATACCTTCAGGTTATAGGGCGCAACTGACCCAGTACATAGAATCCGGTGACGTAGCCGCACGCGGCGGGTACATAGTAACCCGAGAGTCCGTAGTAACGAACCTGGCTACCATTGTTAGGTAACATGGACCTGGCCGGAATTATATAATTATAGTGTATAATAGTACATAGTAATGAACAAATTCTTCACAATGAACATGGAATATTTATGAATACCCACAATATCAGGGTATTTATAAAGAAAGGAGCTACAATTGCCAGCGTTACAAACGATTATATATACCGAAACTTGTTGACCATCATAACAAGGTTGACCTGGTAATTATATAGGATTGGCAACCAACCCCTGTCTGCACTGAGCTACGACATAGGGGTTGGTCGGGTTAGATCACACCTAGATTGGCAAGCAACCCCTATCTGCACCGAGCTACGACATAGGGGTTTGTCAGGTTCAATCACACCTAGATTTGCGACCAAGCCCTATCTGCACCGAGCTACGACATAGGGGTTTGTCAGGTTAAATCACACCTAGATTCGCAACCAACCCCTATCTGCACCGAGCTACGACATAGGGGTTTGTCAGGTTAAATCACACCTAGATTGGCAACCAACCCCTATCTGCACCGAGCTACGACATAGGGGTTTGTCAGGTTAAATCACACCTAGATTGGCAACCAACCCCTATCTGCACCGAGCTACGACATAGGGGTTTGTCAGGTTAAATCACACCTAGATTGGCAACCAACCCCTATCTGCACCGAGCTACGACATAGGGGTTTGTCAGGTTAAATCACACCTAGATTGGCAACCAACCCCTATCTGCACCGAGCTACGACATAGGGGTTTGTCAGGTTAAATCACACCTAGATTGGCAACCAACCCCTATCTGCACCGAGCTACAACATAGGGGTTTGTCAGGTTAAATCACACCTAGATTGGCAACCAACCCCTATCTGCACCGAGCTACGACATAGGGGTTGGTCGGGTTAGATCACACCTAGATTGGCAACCAACCCCTGTCTGCACCGAGCTACGACATAGGGATTGGTCGGGTTAAATCACACCTAGATTGGCGACCAACCCCTATCTGTGCTGAGCTACGACATAGGGGTTTGTCGGCTGAAATCACACACGGTATCACTCTGTGTGTGCCTCAAACCAAGTAGTTTTGTTCTTATTATACTCCAAAAGCAGAGATACTTAATTGGAAATATTCATTATAAGGTTATGAAATAACACTCTCTCCAAGCAGTATAAAAAATCTGGCAGGAGAAGTGCATGTATTGGCTGAATATTGAATTGTTTTCATGCCAGCCCTCGCGCCAATATATCGCATTAGTGTCAATGTCATTGTTGGGAGTTCCCTACTATCACATGGTATTTTGGTGCCAAACAAGTCCAAACTCTGTGGAGCACCACATAAACGAAAACAGCCCACACTGCAGTACTTGAGTGGTGCAGTGTACGGTATAAACCATAGTGCACCAGAAAATGGCTGGCGTTACCTGGCCTATAATGTGAGTGAGTACATAGGCCAAGCTTCGAGGCTAGGCAGTACGCCCACCCGCGGCCACCCGCCGGCCCAACCAGCAACTGGGCCACCGCTGTGCTCAGAGGCAGACCTCTGACCTGAATTGAGTTTTGTTCAACATGATTAATTGTAGATATGTCGTGTGAATCTTTTTTTTGTGTGTGTGTGTATTGAGTGGCTTCATGAACCGCAACTCGGTTTACGCATCCCTGGTCCTGGGGCCTGTTGAATAAATTCTGGTGGTCGTTTTATTTTCTACTTTCTTTGGCGAGGAGAATCCCTACGAGGGATAGCTTCACGGAAGATATATTTGAGGAGATATTACCCTGTGCACCGTAGTGGGGGTGTAATTAGTGACCCTTTAGTAGTTGTTTAGGTAGCTAGCTCATTGTCTTAACTTCTTCCATCTTCCTGCTTAGTAGTGTAATTTAGGGGATAGAACTACTTGCTTAACGGAGTCACCGAGACACAGTGACCTCACATTTTGATCACCTGAGAGGAGTCAAGACGAACACTGCAATTCAAGTTAATCACTTTAATCTCCTGAGAGCAATCTGTGTTATACAATTACAGGCAGCATTATCAAATGCGATGTTATAGTCTCATCGACTATGTTGTACTAACCATGTAATAAAATTTCAGCTCAATGTCCATAAATGTTCTGTTTCATTCAATCGTTCCTAGATCACATCATTCTTGCAGTTGTTCACTTCAGTTCCTATTTTAGCTGGATAAAGTCATGAGTCCTAGTGCTCCTGGGTTGATGTTATAGGTTTAGTCCACGCATTCTGTGTTCTCTCCACTGAGAGATAGTTACTCACACGTCGGTCTGTAGGTGAGTCACAGCACAGGGAATCCACACATTGAATGTCTATAGTAGGTGAAGCCTCCTGCGCCTAACCTTACTCCAGCGGGAGCAGGTCCTTTAGCTCAACTAGATCTTACTCCTCATACTTCAGTGCTGCCTCCGGCAGCTGTAGTGAAGGTGTACTGCTCCGCTGCTTACATCACCTGGTCACGTGACCAGTCATACTCTTATACAGGCGGGCACTCTAGAAGCTTCCCTCTGTTTCCATTCTGCTACAACATTCATGTGTTTACACCATCTTTATGCGATGTTAATTGAATATCGAACAACACAACACAATCTCGGACAAGCGCGTAGTGCACCTGTCCTTGGGAGGGAGAGAAATTCCGGGGCATAACTCTCTTAAAAGTGACCCATATCCTTCCCGGGGACATATCCTTCCGAAGGAGCTCTCCTTGGGCTCTGAGTGGACAGGAAGGAGAACTGTCTGGTACCTAACCCACAGTGTTTGTTTACCTACAAGCCGTGATCGCTCCTCGATTCAAGGTACGGAACCAGTCAATATGTTAAAATAAAAAGCTAATTGGCTCTAAATTATATCAATATCTAAGTAAAATTGATGAATTTGATTATTAGAATGGTTAAAGTTAATTTAATTAGTTTATTAATGGCGAATAGAGTAAATTCCCTGTTATCGCTCATTGAATCTAAAATGCATTGTCACTGGTAGTGTCATATACCTTGTATATGGGTATATGGGTTCGAGTCGGGGAAAGATTTTTTATTAGTTAATTAATTGGACTTATGATAATACATCGCTATGTCTCAGTTAGTCTGTCATTTATATATCAAATAATTTTTTATGTTGATAATGTAATATTAAAAAATAATAATGTTTTTATTTCAGATTCATACCAGTGAAATGTCAAATTTCGATCCAAACAACCCGAAACGAAGACATTTATCAAGATGATATCTAGCGATAAACTTTCTATCGTCAAATTGCTCCAGTGGCCTCATACGGACTCGAAATTCATGGGGAGAGCCTGGTCGAATACCGAACGCCGCCATGTTTGATATCTATCTTTCCTCGCTGGTATATTAGTTTATATTCGTTTTTTTATGATCTACATTGGTATCTCCAATTATCCATAATTCTCTCCCATATATCTCATAATATCTGTCAGTTTTTCATAGAACAATTTATATGACTTAGGCGGCGGTTTACTGATGAGAGCGGTTAGTATTTTGTAATGATTTGGATTGCTACACAAGTGATTAATCAATACCTTGTGTGGATTGACTCAGTTCATTTAAGTAAGTTGATAAGAACTGTGTCGAAGTAGATATGAGGCACAGCGCTAGCGACTGCTGATGTATCTCACACCCAACACCCCCCTCCAGGGTTTGAACGGGTGACGGCAAAACAGCCGAACGACAAAGGAGAATTTTACACTAAGTTAATAAGAGCTTATCGTCTGTTACATGTGCCGCTGGTTGTGGATGTGTGAGGTTACCTTGCATCTACAACTAATTCACAGCAAGCAGTTCTACTAAACTAATGGTGAAATGAAGAAGTTAACCAAGAATTTAATAGATCTTTGTATGATTTGACGATTTACAATCTCCAGGTCTTAGGTAACACCTTTGAAACCCGACAATGGTACAGTGTAAGCATATTACAAATCCTCATGAGATGGACGAGATGCAGTTAGTGAACTTAACACAGCAGCTAGTACAGTACATACACACCCTATACACTCAAGAATATTCTTCCGGCCATACAAATGTTGACCCAAGAAGGTATACTGTGTTATGAGGTAAGCAATAATGGAGAGATTCTGAATGATTGAGATAAAGATGGGTTCAATCAGTTGATATAATACACATTCAGAGATGATATCAAAAGAGCTTCCCACAGAATGAATTGCTACAAGCATGATATCAAAACCATCTGTAATAATCACTGGCCTTTCTAGATAAAGGCAAATGATCAAAGAGGCAAATACACTTGCAAATGAATATATGAATGTCAGGACGGCAGGACTGCTGTTTCTCAAGTATGTTCCAATTAATGTGGAATACATTGCACCTGCAATTGCAGATAAACCTAAATATAGGTATCCAAAAATTACCAATCTTGTGTTTTTAAAATCCATTATTGTGGTCTGGTTTGCATGAGAGGAGATATTTGAGGATTCATTGGAGAGATGCACAGGTGCAGAAGTATTTTCATCGCGGAGCAATGTTGACGCATCATCGGTCTTTGCATGTAGAAATCCAGGAATGAATCCATTCGTGAAAGGAATCCAAGGTTGCACAACGATAACTACTCCTATTGAAGCAATAAATATAGCCAAGATTTTTATATGATCGATTCTCACTGAAAAAATAACGCGCATTATCATGACCACAGATAACATTTTCATTCCAAAATATAAACTTGAGGCATGTGCCAGGGGTATAGTAGAAACAGCCTTATAATACAAGACATTGAACGTATTGCCTGATATAGCAAGTAAAATGATGTAACAAAACAGGTCTCTGGAGATGTGAAGGCTTGGTCTGGTGAAACAGATCCATAATCCAGACATCAACATGGTACCAGCGTATCGAAATATGGCCAGCTCAAAGTCAGGCACATCTCTCTGCAAGGCTTGTACTGCTGCGGCAGATCCCAACCATGCTACCGTATTAACTGCCAGCATGAAGTAAGCCAACCAAAGTTTTCCTGAGCATCTCATTGTAGAAGAGGTCTTATAAGAGCTGCAATATATGATTTTATAAAAGGATTCACTTGAGTTGCATCCATGGCTACATATCTATAAGTTATATAGATTTACAGATAATATAATAACTAAACTGCCTGGAGGCATCACTGCACTAAAGACGCATGATGCCTTCAGGCATCATTGTTCTAATATTTACAAAAATGTTTATCAAAAAAATAATAGAGCAATATATATGAAATCTTCACAGAATATAGATATGATATATTTAGTATTTCTATTCAATGGAAACAAAATATTTATTATCATATAACCTATTATATGATGACAAACTTGAATTATCAGAATTAACCATTATGTGTCCGTCCTCTAGCCAGACAAACTGCCACAAGCACCCGTCCTTATGGGAGTAGATCAGCTACAGGCATCCCTCCTTAAAGGGTTAATATAACTTTTTAGAGCTCCAATATAAGATACAAATTTAACTTTTATGAATACAATTTCATAGTGAATCCTAATATTAAAAGTCAATATGATGTAAACAGGCACTCAGCAGCGGCCCAGTGTTGGTTTGATGGTGGTTTTCATATAACAGCTGTCCCGACAATGCTCTTCTCACGACAAGGCTGCGACAAGGCTGCGATTAGAACTTTCATGTCGGCACTTGTCGTAGCCTTGTCGTGGTTGGTGGATGCCCCTTTTAATGATTAAGTTGGCTTACCAGTAAACTGTAGTTTGCTCAGTTTCGTTGTTCAGTTTAAGCAGGAAAGTCACCTTGCGGAACTGCGTTGTGTACTTGTGAGCGGGCGAGACTGCCTCACTGTGTATCAGTGTATCAGTGGATCAGTGGACCAGAACGGGCATCGAGGGAATCAACATATACGCTATACTCATGTCAGTTATCTGGGTCAGGGGCCTGTTTCACTAGTCTTGTGATAAACCTTGTTGGTCTCTCACTGCACGAAAACCACTATTTTACATATATATACGCCATTGCGATAACGCATGTATCGGCTGTATCGTGGCTTGTTTATACTTGTATACATCTCTTATACGCGTCTACGTTTCGGGCGTCTACAAGACAGTTTCCATATGTAGACGCGCACGACTTGGCTGTCTTTCACACCTGGCGTATTTAAGATAAAATATACTCTGCGCAACATATATATACGCCAGGCGTATATATGATACCAAAAAAAAAAAAAAATTGCGACCCGCGGCCCGTCCGGGCCTGTGGGTGACCCGCGACCTCCCAACCCCATCCCCTACCGCCCCCCCACCACCCCATGCCACCCCCAGCCAGCCTCAGTGAGAAGTCCCCCGCTGCCCGCTGCCCACCGCTCACCGCCCGCAGCCCGCCGCAAGGTGTTATGGTGTCGAATTAGCGTTGTTAGACGCGTTTCGGATACATATGTAAAGCGGTACTTTTCGTGCAGTGTCTGCGACACAACAAGGGCAGGTTGCGTTTCAATAGTCCTGTGACAAACCGAACGAGAGTTAGACTTGACAATGTTTATGCCACGACGGGCAGGTCGTGTATTACTACACGAGGCATAGCCGAGTGTAGTGAGGAGCAGACCTGACCAGAGTGGCATAGACATTGACAAGTCTATATTGGGGCATATTATCCAATATATAGCATATGTTAGAAGGTCATATTTAACCGCACCAGAACGGGCAATTTATCAAAGCACCCAACCAAAACTAGGTGTTCTACTCCCCTCTGTTATTTGGGTCAGCAAGAATTACCCAAACATTTACTAAGTTAAGTGTCACTGCAAGTCCTGCAAGTGGCACTGACTGCTATAAATCCAGCATTGAACCAGAAAGTGTTCTGTATTGGGGAAGATGAGGATGTGGTGAACAGCATCGGGTAGAACGTTATATTTAACCAAAGTCGTGGAAAGACCAACATTAGGCACTTGTTACGATTTCGCTTCCGACACGCCCCGATAGGCATACCGACACAGAATTGAACAGTTTGATGGAGGGACAGTATGGTAGAGGGGTAGTATGGTGGAGGGACAGTATGGTGGAGGGGCAGTATGTTGGAGGGACAGTATGGTGGAGGGGCAGTATGGTGGAGGGACAGTATTGTAGAGGGGCAGTATGGTGGAGGGGCAGTATCGCGGAGGGACAGTATGGTGGAGGGGCAGTATGGTGGAGGGGCAGTATGGTAGAGGGGTAATATGGTGGAGGGACAGTATGGTAGAGGGACAGTATGGTGGAGGGACAGTATGGTAGAGGGGTAATATAGAAAGACATGGTTAGTGTGACTGAATGGAATCTGTTCAGAGATATTTTGATCAAAAATACTCACCGAATTCGAAGAATGAGGAAAGTATTTTTGATCAAATGACGAGGAACAGATGGAATTGCATTAAAATGCATTGAAAACACCATTTTACTACTCACTCTCTGATGGTCTCACCCTACAGTAACTTATGTAAGGCACTATGAATCGCCGAACATTCAGCTTGATCGATAGTTCACGGGTGATCCGCTTAGTGGTGCCTCCGCGATGACATCAGAACGTTGTTATGGAGAGTGTTAGTGGGGGTTGTAGCAGAGATTAAAGTAAGCGCTAGCGCCACGAAAGATCTGCTGGGAGAGTGAGCGGTAGTAATGATGTCATATAGTAACTTTTGCTGCGAATTCAAGTGTACAGGCGGGGCGTTTTTTTATGTATTCTAATGTGATAATGTCCTTATTGTGTATGAATTTACGATGCTTACTATTTGTTTGTTTATTCTTAATGGATTTTGGGTGGGTGTGTAGGGCTGGGCAATCTTACTTTGCTTATACGGACCGTTATCGGTACAAATCGAGAACGACGGCCGCCATTTTGTTTGTTTATTTTTTTCCCGAAAATGTCAACAGATTACGTGGTACGGTGGGTAGTAAAAATATTTTACACCATGGTGCGGCCGAACAGAACCTCTTCTCATATTGCGTAAAAGTGAGACATTCGTGCACCGGTATATAGTAATATGGTGGAGGGACAGTATTGTAGAGGGGCAGTATGGTGGAGGGGCAGTATTGTAGAGAGGCAGTATGGTGGAGGGACAGTATGGTGGAGGGACAGTATTGTAGAGGGGCAGTATGGTGGAGGGGCAGTATGGTAGAGGGGCAGTATGGTGGAGGGACAGTATTGTACAGGGGCAGTATGGTGGAGGGACAGTATTGTAGAGGGGCAGTATTGTGGAGGGGCAGTATGGTAGAGGGGCAGTATGGTGGAGGGACAGTATTGTAGAGGGGCAGTATGATGGAGGGGCAGTGACCCATATCCTTCCTGGGGACATATCCTTCCGAATACCGAACGCCGCCATGTTTGATATCTATCTCTCCTCGCTGGTATATTAGTTCATATTAGTGAAGAAGCCCGAGGAAAATTTTCAGGAGCTCTCCCGGCCCGAGGATTTAAAATAAAACGGAATTTGAGGAGATCTCCTAGATCGTCGGCTACAACTCTCCTTCCCCACGAGGCATTGAATTATGAAACCCAAACTCTCCTAGGACCTCTCCTGGAGTATTTCAGGCCTCCCCGGGCAAAAAATAAAACAGGGCCATGATATTCAAGCTTGTTCGCTAAGCCTGTCCTTTCTAACAGAAGATGCAGGCTTTTGTTTCAAAAATTGTATACATTCATATTGAAGATTTTACAATTGTCCCAGGACAAATATCATTACATAAGTCTGTTTGTCCTACAGGTGCGGCCGTTGTACGGTACAACCAGAAATGGAAAGCCTCAAAATTAATACACAAAAACCTAGATTGTCTAGAATCGTCTGAATGTGCGACACCTTTAAATGGTGTCGTGGCTGAAATACTTACTTTTTTTATCATTCATTTAGATTCAAGAATAAGCTGTTTAATTTTGGTATGTAAGGCATGTCTTGTTTCTGTTCCTGAACATGTACAAAGGACCATTAGTAATATCAATAACAACAAGCAAGAACTAAATTACAATAGTTCTATTTTAAAAATCAGCGTGTTTTGGAAGAGGAGTTGGTGTAGGGCATATTCCCTTATGAGTTTGTACCTTATATAGAATGGTCAGGTCATAACAATGGAACGAATTTAACACGAATAAAAACTTTGAACAAATAAACAAATAACCCCTATTTTCTAAGTGAACAGTTATTAATCTATTTATTAATTTCTTCAGCATTTCCATGTTCAGCCTCTATCCTTTGGATAGGATCTCGAGGGTCTTTGTATTACTTTTCAATAGGAGTACATATTTCAAATCCCTAGTACATATTATGGAGAAACAGGCTTACTGTCTCCGTACGGGTGAAATACGCGGTGAAATCCGAAATCCGATTCACCGATGCCGAAGGCAGAGGTGAATCTGATTTCGGATTTCAACAAGTATTTCACCCGTACGGAGTCAGTCAGCCGGTTTCTCTATTATCATATACCTTAATTTAGGCATTTTATACCTTAGAATTTGGTCGTATTGTCGGGGTTTGCCGCCATGCCAGTACGTACGGTTCCTGGCACTCACTGGCTAGCTCTTCTATTGGCGTTGTTTACATTTTCAAGATGTCACTTCCGGTTTTGGATTCCGGTCCGTTCCGGCGCATCGGCCGTCGGTGAGGACTCCATTTACGTTTTATTTCTCATCATTTTCAAGTTTAGCTCTTCTATAAACAAAATTGCATTGTCATTTACGGTATTATTGCTGATTTCCCCACTTTGCTTCGAGTCCTCGACTCGACTGCATCGGCGGCCATCTTGCAGTGCCTTTGTACAGCCGTCATTACGGTCACGTGATACCGTTACATACACCATGTAGGTGCCGTACGGATATGAATACGAGATGGGTCTGAGAGGGCGGTATGTCTTGGATATACCAACATAGGTATATAATAATAAGTAATACTATTTTAACGGTATTAGCTTTCTTTATGAAATATTCAGAAGTTTTCTGGCACTGAACTTGAAGAAGTGAAACAATTCACATACCTAGGTATCCCTTTAGACCCTTCCCTAAATTTCAATGCCCATACTAAGAACCTGATCAAGAAAGCCGCCCACAAAACCTATTTATTATCCCAAATTAGAAAGTACCTAAGTAAAGACCAAGCAGTCACCATCTACAAAACCAAAGTTCTACCTTTTTTCGAATATGGTGATATCTTTTCTCATAACTGTAATGCCAACCTAACAAACAAGCTACAACGTATACAGAATAAAGCCCTAAAGATATGTCTAAAAACTAATAATAGAACTGATACAAATTGGATTCATTCTGCCTGCCATATAAATAAACTACCTGAGCGAAGAGAAGCCCACCTGCTCAATATAGCCTATAAGAGAAGTCATGATCCGAAATACTTAACTGATCAAAGAAGGAATACCAGATTGGGAAATGCACCAGTTTTAAATATTGATCCTTTCAGATTGGAAACCTACAGGAGAAGCACAAAATACAAATCGTCCATTCTATGGAATGAGCTTACCCCGGAAATGAGACTCTTGCCTACTTGTAAGGAATTTAAATCATTCACAAAGAAAGTCCTTATTACCCAAAGACGTAATTATAATAACTAAATTTTTTTCAAGTAAATGAGTGTATTATATTGTAATGTCCCAACATCCTTGCTCCACCTACATGAAATGAATATGAAACCTGACATGACGATAAACTCTCGTCTTCATCTTTTCATTTGTATATATCATGTTGTTTGTTTGTTTTTGTTCTGGCATGGTGCCTGACCTGTTATTTTCAATGTATATCCTTGATCCTACATTGAGCCCTGGCTAAATATTGTCAGGGGGTATACTGATAGTACGTTTTGAAAACACATTCTGGCCACTGGAGCCTACGGAAGACAGGGACATGTGTCCCTAGGAGTTACTCCAGTATAAATAAAAACTGAAAAATAAAAAAAAATAAATAAAAAAAAATCTCACACCCAACACCCCCTCCAGGGTTTGAACGAGTGATGGCAAAACAGCCAAATGACAAGGGAGAATTTTACACAAAGTTAATAAGAACTTATCGTCTGTTACAAGTGCCGCTGGTTGTGGATGTGTGAGGTTACCTTGCATCTACGACTAATTCACAGACAGCAGCTCTACTAAACTAATAGTGAAATGAAGAAGTTAACCAAGAATTTAATAGATCTTTGTATGATTTGACGATTAACAATCTCCAGGTCTTAGGTAACACCTTTGAAACCCGACAATGGTACAGTGTAAGCATATTACAAATCCTCATGAGATGGACGAGATGCAGTCAGTGAACTTAACACAGCAGCTAGTACAGTACATACACACCCTATACACTCAAGAATATTCTTCCGGCCATACAAATGTTGACCCAAGAAGGTATACTGTGGTATGAGGTAAGCAATAATGGAGAGATTCTGAATGATTGAGATATAGATGGGTTCAATCAGTTGATATAATACACATTCAGAGATGATATCAAAAGAGCCTCCCACAGAATGAACTGCTACAAGTATGATATCAAAACCATCTGTAATAATCACTGGCCTTTCTAGATAAAGGCAAATGATCAATGAGGAAAATACACTTGCAAATGAATATATGAATGTCAGGACGGCAGGACTGCTGTTTCTCAAGTATGTTCCAATTAATGTGGAATACATTGCACCTGCAAGTGCAGATAAACCTAAATATAGGTATCCAAAGATTACCAATCTTGTGTTTTTAAAATCCATTATTGTGGTCTGGTTTGCATGAGAGGAGATATTTGAGGATTCATTGGAGAGATGCACAGGTGCAGAAGTATTTTCATCACGGAGGAATGTTGACGCGTCATCAGTCTTTGCATATAGAAATCCAGGAATGAATCCATTCGTGAAAGGAATCCAAGGTTGCACAACTATAACTACTCCTATTGAAGCAATAAATATAGCCAAGATTTTTATATGATCAATTCTCACTGAAAAAATAACGCGCATTATCATGACTACAGATAACATTTTCATTCCAAAATATAAACTTGAGGCATGTGCTAGTGGTAGAGTAGAAACTGCCTTATAATACAAGACATTGAAAATATTGCCTGATATAGCAAGTAAAATGATGTAACAAAACAGGTCTCTGGAGATGTGAAGGCTTGGTCTCGTGACACAGATCCATAATCCAGACATCAACATGGTACCCGCGTATCGAAATATGGCCAGCTCAAAGTCAGGTACATCTCTCTGCAAGGCTTGCACTGCTGATGCTGATCCCAACCACGCTACCGTCTTAACTGCCAGCAGGAAGTAAGCCAACCAAAGTTTTCCTGAGCATCTCATTGTAGAAGAGGTCTTATAAGAGCTGCAATATATGATTTTATAAAAGGATTCATTTGAGTTGCATCCATGGCTACATATCTATAAGTTATATAGATTTACAGATAATATAATAACTATACTGACTGGAGGCATCACTGCACTAAAGACGCATGATGCCTTCAGGCATCATTGTTCTAATATTTACAAAAATGTTTTATCAAAAAAATAATAGAGCAATTTATATGAAATCTTCACAGAATATAGATATGATATATTTAGTATTTCTATTCAATGGAAACAAAATATTTATCATCATATAACCTATTATATGATGACAAACTTGAATTAACAGTATTAACCATCATGTGCCCGTCCTCTAGCCAGACAAACTGCCACAAGCACCCGTCCTTATGGGAGTAGATCAGCTACAGGCATCCCTCCTTAAAGGCTTAATATAACTTTTTAGAGCTCCAATATAAGATACAAATTTAACTTTTATGAATACAATTTCATAATGAATCCTTATATCAAAAGTCAATATGATGTAAACAGGCACTGAACAGCGGCCCAGTGTTGGTTTGATGGTGGTTTTCATATAACAGCAGTCTTTACAATGTTTTAGCAGTAAGCTGCTTTTATCAAGTATCATAATATTAAAAGTTTTTTAAACAAAAACAATTGTGAACAAATAGATATTATCAAAAGCAGTGACATATAGTTGAGCCATTCATTTCGGATTTCGTTCACAGTGTAGTGGGATGGGAATCCAGCAGTGTTCGTTTGTTTCACGGAAGGTGGCGCGATATGCCGATCCTTACTGTATAGTGATTCCGGGCTACGCCGCACACGAGAGTGGCGCGGCGGAGACCGGGATTACGTAACGCTTAGTATATATACTCAGCGTTCACAGTAGGTCGACAGGCTGTCCTCGCGCGTCTCTTCTACGGAACGGACCCTTGGGCCCTCACTTTGCAGGCGGGTTCTCGTAACCTTCCTGGTGGTTAGGCGAATCTTCCGGATTAGCCTATCCAGCGTTACCTAGCACCCATGTGCTAGGGTACTGTACTTGTGGGGAAGATCTTCCAGATCTTTCCGGGAAGTAAGTGATTAATAAACATCCCTGTTTATTAAATGACGTTGTTGTGTTGTGTGTGATTAGGTCTGTGCAAACTAACCGAAAACCGAACCAACCTACGTGAGTGCGTAGGGTGGGATCCTGCCTGGAACTAGCGTTCCGGATTGGGGTCAACCAACCTGCTAGACAGGCGGCGACCACCACACTGGTGCCGTGACCAGGATCCTAGGTTGCTTGCACAACCCGGGATTCTCGGTAAATGCACGGATCTGGAATAAAAACCAGATCTCAGGCTGAACAGGAGAGTGAAGATGGGGAGGTAACCTTTCCGGCCCGGAATGACGACAAGTCTCCAAAACCAGAGGGAGGGGGTGAAACCCAGAAGTCCGGTAAGGAGAAATCTCGGAAGAGAACCGCCGCTCAGAATCTGAGTTCGACGGTCCTGAAGAGTTTCAGTCCGGCGGCCAACAGCCGACATGGCCCCGCAAGGGATCTGGAGGGACTCAGTAAAATTGGGTCTCAGACAGGTAGTCCCGGAGAGTCTAGTACTCCCCGGAATAGGTCGGAAGATACCTTAAGAGTACCTTCCGATGAAGTTCCTGTAGGTTTCCTTGGACCAGAACTCTTAGCCGAGTTTGATAGGGAAAGGGAAGCCAGAGACATGTGTCGGGAACTAGAAGCTCGAAACCGTGAGATCGCCGAGAAGGTAGCCAAAAGGCACCATAACTTGGAAGAACTTTCGGTTCGCGAGATTGAGACTCTAGAGAAAATCGAGCGATTGGACCAACATGTACAATACATGAAGGACCAAGTTCGACTAGCAGAGACAGAATCATCCCAACGGATGCCTCTGTCACAAGCTGGCTGGAGTAATGTGAGAGATCACCTATATTCCCCACCAGGGAAAGTAGAAGATCTAGAGAAGACCCCTAACAGATTCATATCTGGAACAAAGGGTGTGAAGACTCCTTTGGTTAGCTTCCGGCTACCCTCTGAGTCAAGAATGGGTTCTCCGAGTTACGAACATACTAGTAAAGCTATAGCTGAACTAGGGTTCAACTCGTTCAACCAAATCCGGGAACAAGATCGGATCTTTAACTTGTCAATGGCGAGAGCTGACGAGGTTCCGATGATGCGCCCAGAGAACGCAGCCAGAAAGAACGCTGTCATTCCAAAACCTTACGGGAATGGAGTGGGAACACTGGTTCGCGGGATTTTGTGAGGATATACAATGTAATGTCTGGAATAAAGTCGATGCATTGCCATACCTCAAAAGAGCGTTACGAGATGGACCCGGAGAAGCTGCACTTCGTGCTTTTTGCCGTTCCGGTGGTACGGAATGGGATGAGCTAGTGGAGGTAGCCTCATACTACTGTGGTCAGTTGGTAACGCTGAACCCCCGATCCACTTTTCTAAAGAGGATCCAGGGTAAAGAGGAGACAACTCGCGCCTAAGGGCTAGCTTTGCAACAAATGTTGTTAGAGGTTTACCCAGGGACGGGATTAGATTCTCCTGCGCTACATGAAGATCTACAAACTCAGTTTGTGAAAGGACTTCGAGATGATGACGTGAGAGTGGAAGTCATCTCTAAATGGGAGCCCGGTATGAACTTCATGCAGGTGTTGCGAATAGTAGATGCCTATGAACAACGGTGTATACTATTCGGAAAATATGCTAATCCAGGAAAAACTTCCCGGGTTAACATAGTGGGTTCTACTTGGTCACAAGTAGAAGAAGATACCTACGAGTGTCAGGAAGCAGAAATAGAGGATATACTCTCTAATGTCCGCTCAATGGTACTCGGAAGAGGAGGTTTCAATAGACGGGGACGTGGGAGAGGTCGAACCCCTAGCTTTGGAAGGAACAGCGATGTACCTTCTGTGGCAGAGGCAAAACCAATAACCACTGATCCTGAAGGAAATTCCTCGGAGGTTATGAAGTTGTTGACCAAAATCAATGAAAGACTGAATCAGGTGGAGAAAAACCAGCTGGATGTCCGACGTTGTTGGCGGTGCAACAAAATGGGACATATCTCTCCAGATTGTCCTGAAGCCCGGAACGTTACTACAGTGGAAACACCTCGTAGTCTGCCTGCGTTGATGGTTGCCTCTCAGAGAGAACCTGAAAACAAAGAAGGGCTGTAGCGAGTGGCAACACTGCGGTCCGGGAAGGAAAGTGCCAGGAAACACAAACCTGTGAGATCTATAAGAAGGAAAATATTTCCAACTTACCTGAAAAGTGAAAGATACAAAATACGGTCGCAACGATCTGTAGTAAGTATCTTTCACCCGGGCACCCCTGTCTGCAATGGCTTTGTCAACGTGGATGGGATCTTGGAACCTTGGATGGGATCTCACGGTTTATACGACAACCGTCCCCCTTAGGAGGGCGACGTTGGTATGTGCCGGCTAGAATTCAAGGAAGAAAGGTAGATCTATTATTAGATACTGGCGCTAGTCGCTCTGTGTTGAACAATGGACTCTATCAGTCTCTTGGATTTGCACAGGAATGTCATGTTCCTGGAGCTTCGGCAAAAGCTGCTAATGGCACTCACATGAGATGCTATGGTAGTGTGATTATTCCAGTCTCAATAGGTAACACTGAATTCGTATGGGGTCCCATACTCAGTGATATTGAAGAGAGTGGAATATTAGACGTAGATTTTCTCACCCTCTATGGAGGTTCTGTGGATCTACCAGATGGCACTCGCTGACTCAAATTTCCTGAGTTAATGGAAGTGGAATGTAGTTGTCGACGGATTTCTTCTTTGATTTCTGTTCGACAAGATGTGGGCATCCCACCTCAGCAGATGGTTAATGTCCTGATAGCTGGGGAAGGCGATTTACCACGTGGAGATGCACTCTTCGAGCCAGACCCGGAACTGTTTTCTAAAAAAGGAATACAGGCCTGGGATACCTTGATCGGAAGTGCCAGAGAAGGATCAATTCCTATAAGTAATCATACCTCCGGGTTGATTAAACTGAAGAAGGGTGATACATTGGGCTGGGTAACCCTAGCTCATGTAGATGGCCTAGTGGACTCCAGTCCACAGGGAATCACACCTATTCCAGTTTCCGAAATAACCGGGGAAGATGAACAATCTGATCTGGGAAGGTCGGACTTAATAGGAAATGATTATGAAGAAGTACAGGTTAGTGCTATCGATACAGGAACGGGATACCTTCCAGTTCCGAGTCCATTGCACGAAACTCTGGAAACCTTAGTTCAGACGACAGACGCACTAAACAGTGGGGAACGACATGAACTAAGAATTCTTCTGAAGAAAATGGAGTCAATCTTTGCTCGACCTGGAGATCCCTTGGGAAGAACGGATCGAGTAGAACACACAATTGACACTGAAGGTCATCAACCTTTCCGCCTTCCTTATCGACGGCTACCTCCGGTAAAACGGGAAGCTTTAGAAGAGGAAGTAGGGAAAATGATGGACCAGAAAGTAATCATCCCCATTGCAAGTCCTTGAGCTAGCCCGGTGGTAATGGTTACTAAAAAGGATGGTACTTGCCGATTCTGTATTGATTACAGAAAATTGAATGGTATCACCCGGTAGAATGCCTATCCAATACCCCGGATCGATGAGAGTCTCGACTCTCTGGGAGGGAACCAGTGGTTTTGTACTCTGGATCTCCAGTCTGGATATTGGCAAGTAAAGATGAACAGTGGTGATCAGTCGAAAACGGCGTTCACCACTCATCAAGGGCTTTAGGAGTTTACAGTAATGCCATTTGGCCTCTGTAACGCTCCTGCGACTTTCGAATCCATGATGGATCAGATGTTGCGGGGTTTATCTGGATGACATAATCATCTTCGGAAAGAATTATGTCGAATGTCTAGAAAACCTAAGGGAGGTATTTGAGCGGATTCAATCTTATGGGTTGAGGCTCAAACCTCAGAAATGCAAACTGTTTCGCAGATCTGTGGAATACTTGGGACGGATAGTTTCCGGAAATGGAATCCGGGCAGATCCTTCCAAGTTGGAGGTAGTGGCTAATTGGCCACGCCCCCAGAATATAAAAGACATAAGGTCTTTCCTAGGATTTTGTTCGTATTACCGCAACTTTATCCCGGGTTTTTCTGAAATTGCACACCCTATGCAACAGTATGTAGTACTAGATAAGCCAGGGAAGCAAAAAGAGATCCAATGGACTCCGGAAGCTGAACACGCTTTTCTGGGACTAAAAAGAAAGTTTATGGAGACCCCCGTGTTGAAATATCCTCTACCCCAGGGTCGGTTCATTCTTGACACTAACGCTAGTAACGAGAGGATTGGAGCGGCGTTGTCTCAGATACAGGATGGTGTGGAAGTTCCAATAGCTTTTGCCAGCAACAGCTTAAGTAAAGGCCAGCGGAACTACTGTACTACTAAGAGGGAACTCTTAGCAGTTGTGGTGTATGTAAGAAAATATCGACACTTCTTAGCAGGTGGAGATTTCATCTTACGTACCGACCATTCTTCTCTCAAATGGCTCTTTAACTTTAAAGACGCCGAGGGAATGATTGGAAGATGGCTGGCAGCTCTCTCCGAATTCGGGTTGACAAACTGCCAGATCGAGCACCGGGCTGGAAAGTCACACATTAATGCGGATTGTCTCTCAAGGAGACCAGTGCGGAAATGTGGACGACCAGATTGCCGGGATTGTGGCGAACATAGAGCAGTGATAGCTACTCTACGTTCCCAGAAAGTGAAGCAGCCACTAAACTAACAGTGGACACTTGAACAGATTAAGGAAAGTCAACAGGCTGACCCAGATCTGTTCCGGTTAACTAAACTGATAGCTAATGGACTCCATAGACCTACAGGGCCCGAGATCTCGCCTGAAAACCGAGAATTTCGGAATCTATGTGGTCAATGGAAAGAGCTAGAAGTCCGAGATAGAGTATTATATCGATGGAGAACCACGTTGCAACCACTTAAACGTGCTCTACAACTAGTGGTCCCTCGAGAATTACGATCCGGACTAATGACTCTATGTCACGAACATAGGAGTGCAGCTCATCTAGGACGGAAAAGGACGGTAGCCAGAATAAGGCGTCATTACTACTGGCCTGGAATGGGTGCAGATATTCGAAGATGGATATCTGGATGTTCCATATCTAGCAAAGTCAAACCCGGGGTAGGACTCGGAAAGATGCCGCTACAACAGGAACTGTTTGGTGTCAGGTTTGCCAGAATCGCTCTAGATATCATATCTGGTATCGACGAGTCAGAGGAAGGAAATACCTGTATGATGGTGGTGATGGATTATTACACAAAATATGTGCAGATCTATCCCATGAAGAATCACAAAGCTGCCACGTGTGCGGAAGCTTTAGTGAAAAACTGGATGTTGCCTTTGGAACTCCGAGCGTACTACATTCGGACCAGGGAAGGGAATTTGAATCCCAGATCTGGAAAGAAATGTGTAGGATACTCGAGATTAAAAAGACACATATGAATCCATATCGTCCACAATCAGATGGTATGGTGGAGAGATCCAACCGGACATTGATCCAGTGTCTTCGGACCCTGGTAGATGAAAATTGGAAGAATTGGGATGAATTGGCACCATTTATAGCTCATGCGTACAATGGGACCATTCATCCAAGCACGGGGTGTTCACCTAATTTACTCGTCTTTGGCGAGGAAATAGTGATGCCCGCTGACATAGTCTATGGGGTTCCTGGAATGTCTACGGATGATCCTTGTCCCATAGGATTTGTCGAAAAGCTCAGAGAACGTTTTATAGAGGGATATTACCTCGGGAGACGGAATCTGACAAAAGCTGCAGAGTGGCAAAAGACTGGCCATGACGTCAATCTTAAACCACGTAAGTTCCGAGTAGGAGACCGGGTTGTACGATACCACACTCCGTTGGTAAATGTAAAACTCGCTCCTAACTGGGACGGACCATTCAGAATTGTTCAACTATTGTCAGAAATGACAGTAGTGATAGAAGATGAATGGTCAAGAAGGCGTTATAAATCCCATGTAGCTCGTTTACGACTATGGGAGGGAAAGCGCGAATGTTCCGACTTTGAAGTTTCATACCCTGCTATAAAGCGGGATGTGTCACTGAACACGGGTCCTACTGGGGAACCAGAGAGGTCCCGGGTTCAAAGAGCCGGGAAGCTGGGTGTCAAACCCCCGTCAACACGGCGGAGGCAGACCCCGATGGGGAAGTCCCGGTCAAAGGTTACTGGGGTTCCGAGTGGGTGCTCGCCTACACGGCGAAAACCGGGACATCCGCGGAAGGTGATTCCTACTTACGCTAACCTAAAAAGGGAAGTGTGGGTAGAAGAAAAACCTGACATGGAAAAGTCTAAATTTGCTACAAATCGAGCTGTGTATAATAAACATGGTTCGAGATGTAGAATGGAGTCTAAAATAGACTCAAAACCCCGCCACAGCTCTCGACTAAAATCAAAGGCTGTGGTTAGCTACAAAGAGTAGTGGTGCCGGGGTTGTCGAAAACACAACGAGAAGCAATGGTACGAAATGTAGATCGTTGGTAGTCAGTGGTGTGTCAATTGTACATGAATGTTGATCAAACAGTTACCTTGAAATCAGTCGTTGTGTGCCGCAGCCCAGATGTTGCTCTAAGGGACCCCGTCAAGGACCTTCTAGAGGCTGCAGAATTGCCGAACGCTCTGTAAGGTCTGATCCATTTATATGAAAATTGTACAAGTCTCCCATACTATCAACAAGATACACGACGGCGATAAGAAAATCCACGTGGTGGAGAACTCGGGGTGGAGCTCAAAAAGGGGTTTCCCCGGGTTTCGGAACCTGTGCTGGGTGATTGAAGGCGTGGACGAATCAAGTCGAGCGTAACGCTGACCTTTGGTTTCTTCACGCATGCGGTGTTGAGATGCTCAAGATGAGCCAGTCTCGACACGGTTGATTGGTTCGCGACTGCGAATCTAGGTCACTTAGGAGTATATAAGACCCTGTTTTTTCAGTAGTCTTCACTCTGTGATCGGAGTGGTGCCTAGCACCACAGGAGTCGGGCGGTAGCAGCATGGCTGACCGTGCCCCGTCTACGGAGGGTGAGCGCGAGCTCCCCTCACCCCTGCCCGGATCCTCAGCTTCGGCTGAGCGGGGGGGCAGATCTGGACGATGATGCTTTGCTCATCAGGTCAGATGATGGTGATTTTGACCTGGAAGGGGACAAGTCTGAGGACTCTGTTCTTCTTGGGGTAACCCGAGATGAACGACCCGGAAAGGGAAAAAGTCACACCGGGAAGAAGTCCGAGGCGGCCCCGGCCGCTAAGGGTTCTTCTGGTGCCCGTCCGAAGACGAGCTCAGTGAAAACTGAGGCCTCTGACTCGGATGTGGTTATGGCCGAAGGTTCCGAATTGGAGCGCGATACGCCAAGGCGAGGCCGAGCCTGCCCGCGTCGTCGCTCTCCGAGGAAGTCCTCCGAACAGATGGGTTCTAGGCATGAGGTTTCAACTCAGAGCCTGGAACAGATGTTGGCTGGGATCCCAGATCCCAAAACGCGTGCCATAGTACAGTCAATGTACCAAAATTGGACTCCACCCGGAGTGGAGCTGGCGGAAGCCGGGACCTTTTTGGCCCCGGGTCCGGTAGCAAAACCCGGAAGGTCCGAGGCTGGTACAGAGACAGCTATGGAGACTGATTCATCAGTTGGGGGCGACTCTGTAACAGGGTCGTCCAGCAAAGGTGAAAAACCGGTGTCACAACTGGCTAAACCCGCGCCGGGGAAGTCTGTCAGCAACACTGAGGTGTTAAAACCTCAGGATGCTAATAAGACCAAGCCGCAGCTGTCGAAGCAGAACCGGAAGCGACTCCGTCTTGCAGCCCGGAAACGGGCTGAAGCGGAGTTGGAGAAGACTGAAGGTCAGCCGGAATCGCGTGACTCGGGGAAAGGGAAACCTCAACCCAGGAAGCACGAGGAGTCAAAAGGGGCTGAGTCGAAAGGCTCGGACAAACCCGCGGCGCAGGCTGGACCTAGTGCGGCTGACGCTACACCGAGTACCTCAACAGGTGCCAGGGGTGGCGAAGATGTCAAGTGTTGGGGAACGGAGATGGACAGGGCTAAACCCCTGGCCAAATCTAACCCCGACAATGATGACGGTGATTTCCAACCTGGCGTAAAGCGGGCTGGGAAGAGAACGGTAGCTAGACAGATACCCGGCTCTTTGCTGGGCAAGACTTATACTTGCCTAGAAGATCTCTGTCATGGGAACCGGCATTACATCCCAGATGGTGTCGGTTTAGATGGAACCTCTGACGACGAGGAATGGTTGGTTGACGAGAGTTCTCCCAACGCCTGGTACATCGACCGGGTGAAAGGAGTGTCCCGAGTTAGCCGGCTGAAGTACGAGGATCAGGTCAAAGACCGGATCGCGTACGCATGGCACAAGTTTGGTAACGGCAATCATTGTGTCTTTCTGAGTTGCCATGGAAGGGACAAGAAATTGTCACCGACCTACGCGACTGAAGGTCGTTACGCTAGGCACCTCGTAGAGGTACACTTAGCTGAGCGACCGTGGCTACAGTGCCTTGGCAAGAAGGGTGGTTCTTGCCAGGCCGGGTGTGCCAGTTCGAGGCGATCGTGTCTAGTCCGACATATTGCCCGGGAACACCGGACTGCTGGTGCTGCTGCTCGGGAACGGGTCACGAATCTGTGGCAGAGATTCATTGACTTAGGTTCCGATGCACAGAAAGGCAAACCGGAACCCGAGACTTGTGTGACAGACGGTCGATTGTTTAAGATCGGATGGAAGAAGAATCCTGGCTGGTTCGGGAGTCTAATGCTATCCGGTTCAAAACATCGACAGATATCAAAAGAGTTGAGGAAGAAACGGTCCCTTAGCCGGGAACCGTCTCGAAAGTCCTCGAACGCTAAACAACGGGTCAAGAAGTTGTCATCGTCCTCGTCCAGCGAGACTGACACTTCTGAGCGATCCAGTCGGAAGCCTAAGAAGAAGTTGGCCCCTAGTAAGCACACCATCGCTGACGTGGTGGAAGCTGCTTACCAGGTTGCGCCAAGGTTGTCTGAGGGATTGAAACTACTCTCAGACCCGAGCGAAGGGAACGTTCCAAAGGCTTCTAAAGCCCGCGGACCCACGGAAAAACCAGCTGGGACTCGTCCTAGCTCAAGTCTTCCGGGAGTTTCCCCTCTGAATAGAGGTGCTACCCAAGCACCCGGGAAAGTTGAGGATGAAGAGGCCTTTCCGGCACTCCCTCCACCAGCCAACCCGGTTGTTGAGGTAAAGAAGAAACCAACGACACAACCACCCCTTGCGTCGAAAGTGACTTCTTCTCCCTGTGCGATGTCGGTTGAATACGTCCAAGGAGCTAGTAAACCTAGCCCGGTTCGAGGTGAGGGAAGCCCAGAGGGCCTGGCTAAACAGTACGCGTTGGACTTAGAGGACGCGCGTATTGCTAAAACCACGGCCCAATCGAGGTTTGCCTGGGCGGAAGCCCAGACCCATCGCCAAGATGAACGTTGTCTTCGGCACTTGGGTATGTCGCTCTATGACATAGGTGACGACCCGCAAGCCCTTGAGGAAGCGTGGTTGGCCCGACAAAGGAGCCGGGGAAGATTTCTTCAGTTCACCACGGAAGAATCAAACCCGACACGTCAGCAACTCGCCGGCATGTTGGGATGGTCACCCGTGGAAGAAACTTCCCACCAGGACACTACATCCAGAAAGGCCCAGTCTATGGATGTCAGTGTAGACACTCAGCTGTCAGGACCCGGTCAGACCCAACAGGATCAGACTGAAGTCCTACAGTCGAGGATGCCTCCCGCCTTGACACGGGCTGAGAAATCAGCAAAGCCCTCCAAGGCTAAGCCGATTGACCATCCCGAGGAACAAAATGGGGCACTGGGGATGAAGAGGGAAAGTTAGGAGCGACCAATAATAAGCGATCCTGGGTTGGGGCTGGGGAAAGCCAGTAAAATGACTTCCCTAAGGCACAACCCTGGTTTCAGACGGCTGAAGGTTCTCTCGATGGTCAGGCCCGTGATAGGCCCCCATCACGAAAAACTCCGGCCTATGGTGTGGATACTGTCCACACTAGTCCCTGGTACCGGGTAAGGAAGACTATGCCTTTCGGGTATAGGTCTGACTTACCAGGTCTATGTCGGAACTGAGTTCACCAACTCGATAATGAGATAGTAGACGTAATCCCTGTTCTGTTGGATTACACCGACTATTTCTACCTTGGGTCGGTGATCGTAAGTTCTGAATCCGGCTTAGAATTGGGGCCTTAATTGGTACTCGATTCGAGCCGAGAAAAAGATATGCCAGTATAGCTGGAGCCAAATAAAAGAACACTGATACCACACACTCTTACCAGGTGGATGGAGAATTGTTTTGCCTTTTTGGCCGTTATTTCCGTATTCGGAAACTTTTCAACACAGAAGGTGTCTAGCGAGGCTGACCCTTCTCTACATATGGATGTCTTCCAAACTGAAGAACAGTGGGAAGCCCAGCACCCGCCGGCATCGGGCTGAATGTAGTAGGTCTGCTACGCCGGTGGACCAGCTGGGCTCGATACTCCAAGATGAGAAAGAAAACGACACTTCACTCGCTGGGAGCCAACAAAGGACTTCAACAAGATCCGGAACAGCTGGAGGCAGAGTGCTCGACAGGCCGGGCTGACCACCTGTAGGTCCGCGACTGTCGAGTCTTCCCTGCCCAACGCTCAAGAATACGCTCCTCGGCTCAAAATGGGTGAATATCACATTTAATCAAGGTGCTAGCGAGGCTAGTCCTTCATTTTTCAAATGTCGTTTCCTCTTTCCTAAATGTCGTATCTTCCATATTTTTAATAATTTCTCCATCTTACAATTCCACCTTTTTCACTTATACATTGGTATCAGTGAATTCTTGTGAACACCAGGAAGCTAGAGAGTAGACCAAGAACTGCTGGATTTATGTTGTAATTTTTAATTGGGTAGTCCCTTAGCAGCAAAATGGCTGCCTTGGTTCCCCTCCTTAGTAGAAACTGGG
This sequence comes from Alentia gelatinosa, assembly GCA_950022655.1. Taxonomy (NCBI): domain Eukaryota; kingdom Metazoa; phylum Annelida; class Polychaeta; order Phyllodocida; family Polynoidae; genus Alentia; species Alentia gelatinosa. Next base: position 62,651,587 of record OX465587.1, on the reverse strand, counting down.
AGGGGTAATGTAGTGGGATGGGAATCCAGCAGTGTTCGTTTGTTTCACGGAAGGTGGCGCGATATGCCAATCCTTACTGTGTAGTGATTCCGGGCTACGCCGCACACGAGAGTGGCGCGGCGGAGACTGGGATTACGTAACGCTTAGTATATATACTCAGCGTTCACAGTAGGTCGACAAGCTGTCCTCGCACGTCTCTTCTACGGAACGGACCCTTGGGCCCTCACTTTGCAGGCGGGTTCTCGTAACCTTCCTGGTGGTTAGGCGAATCTTCCGGATTAGCCTATCCAGCGTTACCTAGCACCCATGTGCTAGGGTACTGTACTTGTGAGGAAGATCTTCCAGATCTTTCCGGGAAGAAAGTGATTAATAAACATCCCTGTTTATTAAATGATGTGGTTGTGTTGTGTGTGATTAGGTCTGTGCAAAGTAACCGAAAACCGAACCAACCTACGTGAGTGCGTAGGGTGGGATCCTGCCTGGAACTAGCGTTCCGGATTGGGGTCATCCAACCTGCTAGACAGGCGGCGACCACCACAACAGTATGAAACTTTTGAATTTCCTCATATAAAATCTTGCGGGTTCATATATCATCCACAGTATTGGTGGTTGCATCACTCTTTCACAATAATTTTCTGACAGAAACCAATATTTACACCATTGTCAGATGATGCCAATCTCTGGCCACTTGTCATTCAATAGGAAATCATTTTAGTATTAGCAGTTTTAATTTGTAAAACCTGATTGACTATCGATTGAATAATTGTATTTACAATATACCCATCATTCTTTTACAGTTTGTGCTCTCAAACCACCAGTATTTTGTTGCTTTCAGTCTATTGTTATTGGATTGTATAGGGAGGCTGGCATGGCATGGCCAACTCCATTAACAGATAGTTATGGAGTTGGCAGGTGTGTGGCAGGTTGGTGGCAGGTGTGTGGCAGGTGTATGGCAGGTGTGTGGCAGGTTGGTGGCAGGTGGGTGACAGGTGTATGGCAGGTGTGTGGCAGGTTGGTGGCAGGTTGGTGGCAGGTGTGTGGCAGGTGTGTGGCAGGTTTGTGGGAGGTTGGTGGCAGGTGTGTGGCAGGTGTGTGGCAGGTTGGTGGCAGGTTGGTGGGAGGTTGGTGGCAGGTGTGTGGCAGGTTGGTGGGAGGTTGGTGGCAGGTGTGTGGGATGTTGGTGGCAGGTGTGTGGCATGCGTGTGGCAGGTTGGTGGCAGATGGGTGGCAGATGGGTGGGAGCTGTGTGGCAGGTGTGTGGCAGGTTGGTGGGAGGTTGGTGGGAGGTGTGTGGCAGGTGTGTGGCAGGTTGGTGGGAGGTTGGTGGGAGGTTGGTGGCAGGTGTGTGGCAGGTGTGTGGTAGATGGGTGGCAGATGGGTGGCAGGTGTGTGGCAGGTGTGTGGCAGGTTGGTGGCAGGTGTGTGGCAGGTGTGTGGCAGGTGTGTGGCAGGTGTGTGGCAGGTGTGTGGCAGGTGTGTGGCAGGTTGTTGGCAGGTTGGTCTTTACAATGTTTTAGTAGTAAGCTGCTTTTATCAAGTATCATAATATTAAAAGTTTTTTCAACCAAAACAATTGTGAACAAATAGATATTAACAAAAGCAGAGACATATAGTTGAGCCATTCATTTCGGATTTCACTCACAGTATGAAACTTTTGTATTTCCTCATATAAAATCTTGCTACGACTGCTACGACTGGACCTTTGTCATGGAGTGTTGTGGTTTCCTCCATATCACTGTCGTAGTGTGTCAGAACCATGGGTGCCTTTCTTACGGCAACCAGCAACGTCTACAACACGCCCGACACCGCTGTCCCGACACTGCTCTTCACAGGACAAGGCTGCGACAAGGCTGCGATTAGAAATTTCATGCTGGCACTTGTCATAGCCTTGTCGTGGTTGGTGGACGCCCCCTTTAATGATTAAGTTGGCTTACCAGTATACTGTAGTTTGCTCAGTTTCGTTGTTCAGTTAAAGCAGGAAAGCCACCTTGCGGAAATGCGTTTTGTACTTGTGAGTGGGCGAGCCGCCTCTCTGTGTATCAGTGGATCAGCGGACCAGAACAGGCGTCGAGGGAATCAACGTATACGCTATACTCATGTCGGTTATCTGGGTCAGGGGCCTGTTTCACTAGTCTTGTGATAACCCTTGTTGGTCTCTGCGACACAAGAAGGGCAGGTTGCGTTTCAATAGTCCTGTGACAACACTTAGTAGAAACCGAACGAGAGTTAGACTTGACAATGTTTATGCCACGACGGGCAGGTCGTGTATTACTACACGAGGCGTAGCCGAGTGTAGTGAGGAGCAGACCTGACCAGAGTGGCATAGACATTGACAAGTCTATATTGGGGCATATTATCTAATATATAGCATATGTTAGAAGGTTATATTTAACCACACCAGAACGGGCAATTTATCAAAGCACCCAAAGAAAAATAAGTGTTCTACTCCCCTCTGTTATTTGGGTCAGCAAGAATTACCCAAACATTTACTAAGTTAAGTGTCACTGCAAGTCCTGCAAGTGGCACTGACTGCTATGAATCCAGACACAAGCATTGACCCGGAAAGTGTTCTGTATTGGGGAAGATGAGGACGTGGTGAACAGCATCGGGTAGAACATTATATCTAACCAAAGTCATGGAAAGACCAACATTAGGCACTTGTTACGATTTCGCTTCCGACACGCCCCGATAGGCATACAGACACAGAATTGAACAGTTTGGTGGAGGGACAGTATGGTAGAGGGGTAGTATGGTGGAGGGACAGTATGGTAGAGGGGCAGTATGGTGGAGGGACAGTATAGTAGAGGGGCAGTATGTTGGAGGGACAGTATGGTGGTGGGGCAGTATGGTGGAGGGGCAGTATGGTGGAGGGGCAGTATGGTAGAGGGGTAATATGGTGGAGGGACAGTATGGTAGAGGGACAGTATGGTGGAGGGGCAGTATGGTAGAGGGGCAGTATGGTAGAGGGGCAGTATGGTGGAGGGACAGTATGGTAGAGGGGTAATATAGAAAGACATGGTCAGTGTGACTGACTGGAATCTGTTCAGAGATATTTTGATCAAAAATACTCACCGAATTCGAAGAATGAGGTGATTATTTTTTATCAAAATATCGAGGAACAGATGGAATTGCATTAAAATGCATTGAAAACACCATTTTACTACTCACTGTCTGATGGTCTCACCCTACAGTAACTTATGAATCGCCGAACATTTAGCTTGATGGATAGTTCACGGGTGATCCGCTTAGTGGCGCCTCCGCGATGACGTCAGAACGTTGTTATGGAGAGTGATAGCGGGGGTTGTAGCAGAGATTAAAGTAAGCGCTAGCGCCACAAAAGATCTGCTTGGAGAGTGAGCGGTGGTAATGACGTCATATAGTAACTTTTGCTGCGAGTTCAAGTGTACAGGCGGGGCTTTTTTTTTATGTATTCTAAGGTGATAATGTCCTTATTGTGTATGAATTTACGATGCTTACTATTTGTTTGCTTATTCTTAATGAATTTTGGGTGGGTGTGTAGGGCTGGGCAATCTTACTTTGCTTATACGGACCGTTATCGGTACGAATCGAGAACGACGGCCGCCATTTTGTTTGTTTATCTTTTTCCCGAAAATGTCAACAGATCACGTGGTACGGTGGGTAGTAAAAATATTTTATGCCATGGTGCGGCCGGACGGAATCTTTTCTCCTATTGCGTAAAAGTGAGACATTCGTGCACCAGTATATAGTAATATGGTGGAGGGACAGTATGGTAGAGGGGCAGTATGGTGGAGGGACAGTATGGTGGAGGGGCAGTATGGTGGAGGGGCAGTATGGTGGTGGGGCAGTATGGTAGAGGGGCAGTATGGTGTAGGGACAGTATTGTAGAGGGGCAGTATGGTGGAGGGGCAGTATTGTAGAGGGGCAGTATGGTGGAGGGGCAGTATTGTAGAGAGGCAGTATGGTGGAGGGACAATATGGTATAGGGGCAGTATGGTTGAAGGGGCAGTATGGTAGAGGGGTAGTTTGGTTGAGGGGCAGTATGGTATAGGGGCAGTATTGTTGAAGGGGCAGTATGGTAGAGGGTTAGTTTGGTTAAAGGGCAGTATGGTGGGGGGAAATATGATTCAGGAGCAATTTGTTGAGGGGCAGTATGATTAAGGGGCAGTCGGGTTGAGGAGTGAAAGTGTACTTGAGGGAGTGTATGAGTGAGGGGCAGTATGATGGAGGGGCAGTTTGGTGGAGGGGCAGTATGGTGGGGGGAAATATGATTCAGGAGCAATTTTGTTGAGGGGCAGTATGGTTAAGGGGCCGTCCGGTTGAGGGGCAAAAGTACAGTTGAGGGAATGTGTGGGTGAGGGGCGGTATAATTGAGGAGCAGTATGGTGGTGAGACTGTTGTGAGACTGTTGTGAGATTGGGCTTGATGTACTCCTTGTCTGAACGTTAGTGACTTAAGATTGATAGGGGCAATTGTCCCCAACAAACTCCATTCCCAGATCACAGAAGCTCATGAGATTTTGATTTTAGAGAGAAAAATGTGTGGAGTTCTCCTGTCTCAGGTATATTATACCTACATATGAATCCTGCTTCAGGTGTTGAAAGGCGGGGGGGGGGGGGGGGTCCAGGAAATGTACATACGCAATAAGGGGGTCCAGAAAATGTTCATACGCAATAAGGGGGGTTCAGAAAATGTACATACGCAATAAGGGGGTGTCCAGAAAATGTACATACGCAATAAGGGGGGTCCATGAGAAGCGTATGTTGTGCAAAAGGGGGATGGGGGGGTCAATTTTCCAGGAAAATCTGCGTACATATTTTATGGATGACCCCCACGTGTATCACGTGTAAAGCTCCCTCTGTGAGAACCCATCCTCTGTCAACCTGGCTACCAGCAGTCAGGTAACAAACCAGATGTGAAGAAATTAACACAACTTGAAAACGGCCCTCCACAAAGGAAAAAGATGCAAATTAACCCTATCACGCCGGGTGCCCACAGCAATAGAACAGGTATGGAGCCGGGTACTAGTGCCAATGAATACCGCTAGAGGTCGGGTATAGAGGCTATATTGTGACTATTTTATCTTTGCATCACGTGACATGACACGTGATCATTGATAATATTCTTTATTTTGCATGAGGACACCTGTAAATAACATATAAACTGCCCATTCCTACCTCCAATTGGTCCCCTGTGTGGTCCATAACTATCAAAATGTCCATAACTATCAAAATGTCCATAAGTATCAAAAAATGTCCATAAGTATAAAAAAATGTCCATAAGTATCAAAACCTGCTTAAACAAACGCGTTACCGCATTCGCGTTACTTAGCGTTACATTCTGACTGCATTATGCTACCTAAGAATGAGTTATATTTCTGTCCGGGTTACAACAAAAACAATTGTGAACAAATAGATGTTATCAAAAGCAGTGACATATAGTTGAGCCATTCATTTCGGATTTCATTCACAGTATGAAACTTTTGAATCTCCTCATATAAAATCTTGCGGGTTCATATATCATCCACAGTATTGGTGGTCGCATCACTCTTTCACAATAATTTTCTGACAGAAACCTATATTTACACCATTGTCAGATGATGCCAATCTCTGGCCACTTGTCATTCAATAGGAAATCATTTTAGTATTAGCAGTTTTTATTTGTAAAACCTGATTGACTATCGATCGAATAATTGTATTTACAATATACCCATCATTCTTTTACAGTTTGTACTCTCAAACCACCAGTATTTTGTTGCTTTCAGCCTATTGTTATTGGATTGTATAGGGAGGCTGGCATGGTTAACAGATAGTTATGGAGTTGGCTGGTGTGTGGCAGGTTGGTGGCAGGTGTGTGGCAGGTGTATGGCAGGTGTGTGGCAGGTTGGTGGCAGGTGGGTGACAGGTTGGTGGGAGGTGTGTGGCAGGTGTGTGGCAGGTGTGTGGCAGGTTGGTGGCAGGTTGGTGGGAGGTGTGTGGCAGGTGTGTGGCAGGCTGGTGGCAGGTTGGTGGGAGGTGTGTGGCAGGTGTGTGGCAGGTTTGTGGCAGGTGTGTGGCAGGTTGGTGGCAGGTTGGTCTTTACAATGTTTTAGTAGTAAGCTGCTTTTATCAAGTATCATAATATTAAAAGTTTTTTAAACCAAAACAATTGTGAACAAATAGATATTAACAAAAGCAGAGACATATAGTTGAGCCATTCATTTCGGATTTCATTCACAGTATGAAACTTTTGTATTTCCTCATATAAAATCTTGCTACGACTGCTACGACTGGACCTTTGTCGTGGAGTGTTGTGGTTTCCTCGATATCACTGTCGTAGTGTGTCAGAACCATGGGTGCCTTTCTTACGGCAACCAGCAACGTCTACAACACGCCAGACACAGATGTCTCGACACTGCTCTTCTCAGGACAAGGCTGCGACAAAGCTGCGATTAGAAATTTCATGTTGGCACTTGTCGTAGCCTTGTCTTGGTTGGTGGACGCCCCCTTTAATGATTAAGTTGGCTTACCAGTATACTGTAGTTTGCTCAGTTTCGTTGTTCAGTTAAAGCAGGAAAGCCACCTTGCGGAAATGCGTTTTGTACTTGTGAGCGGGCGAGCCGCCTCTCTGTGTATCAGTGGATCAGCGGACCAGAACGGGCGTCGAGGGAATCAACGTATACACTATACTCATGTCGGTTATCTGGGTCAGGGGCCTGTTTCACTAGTCTTGTGATAACCCTTGTTGGTCTCTGCGACACAACAAGGGCAGGTTGCGTTTCAATAGTCCTGTGACAACACTTAGTAGAAACCGAACAAGAGACTTGACAATGTTTATGCCACGACGGCAGGTCGTGTATTACTACACGAGGCGTAGCCGAGTGTAGTGAGGAGCAGACCTGACCAGAGTGGCATAGACATTGACAAGTCTATATTGGGGCATATTATCTAATATATAGCATATGTTAGAAGGTTATATTTAACCACACCAGAACGGGCAATTTATCAAAGCACCCAACGAAAAATAAGTGTTCTACTCCCCTCTGTTATTTGGGTCAGCAAGAATTACCCAAACATTTACTAAGTTAAGTGTCACTGCAAGTCCTGCAAGTGGCACTGACTGCTATAAATCCAGCATTGAACCAGAAAGTGTTCTGTATTGGGGAAGATGAGGACGTGGTGAACAGCATCGGGTAGAACGTTATATCTAACCAAAGTCGTGGAAAGACCAACATTAGGCACTTGTTACGATTTCGCTTCCGACACGCCCCGATAGGCATACAGACACAGAATTGAACAGTTTGGTGGAGGGACAGTATGGTAGAGGGGTAGTATGGTGGAGGGACAGTATGGTAGAGGGGCAGTATGGTGGAGGGACAGTATGGTAGAGGGGCAGTATGTTGGAGGGACAGTATGGTGGAGGGAAAGTATGGTAGAGGGACAGTACGGTGGAGGGGCAGTATGGTAGAGGGGCAGTATGGTGGAGGGACAGTATGGTGGAGGGACAGTATGGTAGAGGGGTAATATAGAAAGACATGGTTAGTGTGACTGAATGGAATCTGTTCAGAGATATTTTAATCAAAAATACTCACCGAATTCAAAGAATGAGGTTAGTATTTTTTATCAAAATATCGATGGTCTCACCCTACAGTAACTTATGTAGGGTAACTTATGTAGGGCACTATGAATCGCCGAACATTCAGCTTGATGGATAGTTCACGGGTGATCCGCTTAGTGGCGCCTCCGCGATGACGTCAGAATGGAGAGTGATAGCGGGGGTTGTAGCAGAGATTAAAGTAAGCTCTAGCGCCACGAAAGATCTGCTGGGAGAGTGAGCGGTAGTAATGACGTCATATAGTAACTTTTGCTGCGAATTCAAGTGTACGGGCGGGGCGTTTTTTTATGTATTCTAAGGTGATAATGTCCTTATTGTGTATGAATTAACGATGCTTACTATTTGTTTGTTTATTCTTAATGGATTTTGGGTGGGTGTGTAGGGCTGGGCAATCTTACTTTGCTTATACGGACTGTTATCGGTACGAATCGAGAACGACGGCCGCCATTTTGTTTGTTTATTTTTTTCCCGAAAATGTCAACAGATCACGTGGTACGGTGGGTAGTAAAAATATTTTACGCCACGGTGCGGCCGAACGGAATCTTTTCTCCTATTGCGTAAAAGTGAGACATTCGTGCACCGGTATAAAGTAATATGGTGAAGGGACAGTATTGTAGAGGGGCAGTATGGTGGAGGGGCAGTATGGTGGAGGGGCAGTATGCTGGAGGGGCAGTATGGTGGAGGGGCAATATTGTAGAGGGGCAGTATGGTGGAGGGGCAGTATGGTAGAGGGGCAGCATGGTGGAGGGGCAGTATGGTGGAGGGGCAGTATGGTGGAGGGGCAATATTGTAGAGGGGCAGTATGGCGGAGGGGCAGTATTGTAGAGGGGCAGTATGGTGGAGGGACAATATGGTATAGGGGCAGTATGGTTGAAGGGGCAGTATGGTAGAGGGGTAGTTTGGTTGAGGGGCAGTATGGTGGGGGGAAATATGATTCAGGAGCAATTTGTTGAGGGGCAGTATGATTAAGGGGCAGTCGGGTTGAGGAGTGAAAGTGTACTTGAGGGAGTGTATGAGTGAGGGGCAGTATGATAGAGGGTCAGTTTGGTGGAGGGGCAGTATGGTGGAGGGGCAGTATGGTGGGGGGAAATATGATTCAGGAGCAATTTTGTTGAGGGGCAGTATGGTTAAGGGGCCGTTCAGGGGCAAAAGTGCAGTTGAGGGAATGTGTGGGTGGGGGGCGGTATAATTGAGGAGGAGTATGGTTGTGAGACTGTTGTGAGACTGTTGTGAGATTGGGATTGATGTACTCCTTGTCTGAACGTTAGTGACTTAAGATTGATAGGGGCAATTGTCCCCAACAAACTCCATTCCCAGATCACAGAATCTCATGAGATTTTGATTTCAGAGAGGAAAATGTGTGGAGTTCTCCTGTCTCAGGTACATTATACCTACATATGAATCCTGCTTCAGGTGTTGAAAGGGGGGGGGGGTCCAGGAAATGTACATACGCAATAAGGGGGTCCAGAAAATGTACATACGCAATAAGGGGGGTCCATGAGAAGCGTATGTTGTGCAACAGGGGGGTGGTTCATTTTTCCAGGAAAATCTGCGTACATATTTTATGGATGACCCCCATGTGTATCACGTGTAAAGCTCCCTCTGTGAGAACCCATCCTCTATCAACCTGGCTACCAGCAGTCTGGTAACAAACCAGATGTGAAGAAATTAACACAACTTGAAAACGGCCCTCCACAAAGGAAAAAGGTGCAAATTAACGCCGGGTGCCCACAGCAATAGAACAGGTATGGAGCCGGGTACTTGTGCCAATGAATACCGCTAGAGGCCGGGTATAGAGGCTATATTGTGACTATTTTATCTTTGCATCACGTGACATGACACGTGATCATTAATAATATTCTTTATTTTGAATGAAGACACCTTTAAATAACATATAAACTGCCCATTCCCACCTCCAATTGGTCCCCTGTGTGGTCCATAACTATCAAAAAAGATTTGGTTTGAGACTTACCGACAATTGTAATGTCCATAACTATCAAAATGTCCATAAGTATCAAAGAATGTCCATAAGTATCAAAGAATGTCCATAACTATCAAAATGTCCATAAGTATAAAAAAATGTCCATAAGTATCAAAACTTGGTTAAACAAACGCGTTACTTAGCGTTACATTTTGACTGCGTTATGCTACCTAAGAATGAGTTATATTTCTGTCCGGGTTACAACCTAACCAAGTTACCACATTACTGTCACGATTCTAACCCCATTTTCACATTACTGTTTTTACCCCATTACAGCATACCATTACCACGTTACCTTTCTAACCCGGTTAACGCCTTACCATTCTATCCCGGTCACCACATCACCATTCTAACTCCATTACCGCGTTACCATTGCCCAATACCATTCTTTATCCTACCCCTAATATAAAATCCCATAGGCTTAATACTGGGTTCCCGTATGCCACGCTGACTGGCATACGGAGTTTTATATGCCACAACATTGTTATCACGAAATATTTCAAAGACGAGGAGACACAGTAGGATAAAATCAAAACCTGATTCGTTTTAATCTTGGCCACCGCATTCCACTCCTGAAGTTTTGGCTCCGGTCTTCACTCGGCTTCGCCTCATGAAGTCACTTTGCCAAACTCCAGTCGTGGAATACGGTGGACAAGATTAAACCTCATCCAGTTTTACGATAAACACATTTACTGCATTACCATTCTAACCAGGTTACAGTGTTAACATGCTAACCCCGTTACTGCCTTACCATTCTAGGCTCATTATATCCCGAGCCTGTAACCTCATAACCATGTTATCATTACTCTCTTACTGTTCTAACCCTGTTACCACATTATTATTTCTAACTGCGTTACCATTCTAACCCTGTTACTGCATTACGGTTCTAATCGCGTCACACCCTTACCACGTTAGCATTACACGCTGGCATCTTAATATTGTTACCCCGTCACTGCCCTCATTACCATTCTTACTTGGTTACCGTTTTACCATTATCGCATTACCATTCTAGCCAGGTTACAGTGTTAACATTCAATTTGATATGACAATTACTGGTTTTAATTCATTTAAAAAGATGGATAATAAATGCAACAAACGATGGTTTTGAGGACAGGCGGCTCTGTAAACCACTCGAGGTTGACGTCGTTATCCAGACTTGCTCAAGTCTTTGATTATGAACATTCTTTAAATGATTAATCAAAATCAGAATAAAGTTCATTAAAGTAGGTATCCTTCTGACTGGCCCATGAATCAAAGACTTGTCCAGTAGGAACATAATCTCCTGTTTATGGCCCCAAGCCACTCCCTGTAACCCTATACCTCCTCCTACCCCTCCCCCTCCTCTCCTCCAGTTCCCTGGCCGCCTGTCTTTTCATAGCAATGAATTTAGCCTGCTCCTGACTGTGAACTGATTGAGATCAAAGTGATAGGGTATTAATCTCCCAGCAGATATCCTGACCAGTACCAGCCCAGGGTGCTGTTTAAGAAGTTACGAGGGAGAATTGGTCTGGACGATAGGAGACCAGCCGCGAGGGAGGACATTGGGGAGGATCCGGTGTGAATATCGTTTAATAAGGGAGGTCCTGCGTGGACTCTCCTCTCCTTGCTGTAAATTCTCCTAACTTTGACCCAGATCGTCTGTGGAAGGAGATCAGCGTCGGACACGGCAGGGCACCAGTGTATTCAGTCCTTTGGCTACTTCCGTTTATAGTTCTCCGACGCATTGGATGATATAAAATAAAGTTTTAGGTATGATTTATTAATATTTATAATGTATTTTCATAATAGAATTATCTTTTATAGGTAGTACAATATATTAGACCATTCCTGAACAGTTGTCACATCTCAAATATAATGTTTTAATCGAAATAAATAATCGAATCGACCATCTCCCTGGTTATCGCTCACTCTTGTCATTGACACAGTGTCACTATAGTATACCACAGTGTCACATTCTTGTGGTGAGGGAATCATCATATCGGATCAGTAACGGAAAGGTTGCGGAAACTTTACGGAAGCATATATCCTACATCCCTACATCCATATCCATAGATCCCTACATCCATATATCCCTACATCCTTAACATCCCTACATCCTACATTACTACATCTTTCATCACTACATCCCTACATCCCTACATCCCAACATCCGACATCACTACATCCTACATCCCTACATCCCAACATCCCCACATCCTAAATGTAGTGAAGTGGTGATGTAGGATGTAGGGATGCAGGGATATCGGATGTAGTGATATAGTGATGTAGGATGTGGGGATGTGGGGATATGTGGATGTTGGGATGTAGGGTATAGTGATGTAGGATGTGGGGATGTGGGGATATGTGGATATGTGGATGTAGTGATGTATGATGTAGTGATGTATGATGTAGGGATGTAGGATGTAGGGATGTAGGGATGTAGGATGTAGGGATGTAGGATGTAGTGATATAGTGATGTAGGATGTGGAGATGTGGGGATATGTGGATATGTGGATGTAGTGATGTAGTGATGTAGGATGTAGGGATGTAAGATGTAGGGATGTTGGGATGTAGTGATGTAGTGATGTAGGATGTGGGATGTAGGATGTGGGTATGTAGGATGTAGGGATGTAGGATGTAGGGAAGCAGGATGTAGGATGTAATGGCTCAGTCACACCGGGAAACGGAAGAGTACGGACGTGTCGAGCGCAAAAAAGTGCCATCCGTTGGTATCCGTAGGCGAAAGTTGAACGGATGGAGGACCCCAATTCAACGAACCGGAAGAGAAACGGTCAAGTTGCGTACAAATACGGATGAGTTGCGGATGAGTTGCGGAAGAGTTACGGACAATTACGGACAATTACGGATGTAAAACGGAAGCACCTGCAAGTCGTACGGAAGAGTTACGGACGCAAACGGAAGATAAACGTAAAATTGCGGAAGAGTTACGGATATTTACGGAAGAGTAACGGAAAGCTTGCGGAAACTTTACGGAAGCACATATCCTACATCCCTACATCCATATCCATAGATCCCTACATCCATTTATCCCTACATCCTTACATCCCTACATCCTACATCACTACATCCTTCATCCCTACATCCCTTCATCCCTGCTTCCGTAAGCATCCGTTAGGCTTCCGTTGACATACGTTGCCATCCGTATACATCCGTAATGTGTCCGTTAGAAAAAAAAACCACGGCTGAGAAACGGAAGAGAAACGGAAGAAAAAGGAAAGAAAACGGAAAGAAACGGAAAGAAACGGAAGAAAACGGAAGAGTAACGTAAGAGTAACGGAAAATGTATCAGTGTTCTTCCGTAACCTCTTCCGGACCTCTGCGGATGTGTACGGATGTGAACGGAGCGATACGGAGGTCTAACGAAGGAGTTGCGTATGAAAGCGGACGTCAACGGATGACCATTTTTTTCTTCCGTTTCTTTCCGGTAGGCTTCCGTAACCCCAGTGTGACTGAGCCATAAGATGTAGGATGTGGTGATGTAGGATGTAGTGATGTAGTATTTAGTCATGTAGTATGTGGGAATGTAGGCATGTAGGATGAGGGATGTGGGTATGTAGGATGTAGTGATGTAGGATGTAGGGAAGTAGGATGTAGTGATGTAGTGATCCCTACCTGTATATCTAGTGAGAAAGCTCTCCGTAATGCTTCCGTAACACAACCGTAACACAACCGTACCACAAGAAATACCTCCGTTCCTTTATTCTGCCGGTTATATCCGTATGTATCTACAAGTCTTACGTATGTATCCGCAAGTCTTACGTTTGTCTTCCGTTATACATCCGCACTGCTTCCGTAAGCATCCGTTAGGCTTCCGTTGACATCCGTATACGTCCGTAACATGTCCGTTGGCAAAAAAAACCACGGCTGAGAAACGGAAGAGAAACGGAAGAAAAACGGAAGAAAACGGAAAGAAACGGAAAAGTAACGGAAGAGTTACGGAAAATGTATCAGTGTTCTTCCGTAATCTTTCCGTTCAAAGTTTTTCAACAAGTTATGGCTCAGTCACACCGGGGTTACGGAAGCCTACCGGAAAGAAACGGAAGAAAAAAATGGTCATCCGTTGACGTCCGCTTTCTTACGCAACTCCTTCGTTAGACCTCCGTATTGCTCCGTTTGCATCCGTACACATCCGCAGGGGTCCTGAAGAGGTCCGTCAAAGTTTTCAACATGTTGAAAACTTTGAACGGAGAGGTTACGGAAGAACACTGATACATTTTCCGTTACTCTTCCGTTACTCTTCCGTTTTCTTCCGTTTCTTTCCGTTTCTTTCCGTTTTCTTTCCTTTTTCTTCCGTTTCTCTTCCGTTGCTTTTCCGTTTCTCAGCCGTGGTTTTTTTTTCTAACGGACACGTTACGGATGTATATGGATGGCAACGTATGTCAACGGAAGCCTAACGGATGCTGACGGAAGCATTGCGGATGTATAACGGAAGAGAAACGAGGAAGGTAGCAATAGAATGCAGGGACTGTATCCCAACGAGAAAGGTAGCCATAGAATGCAGGGACTGTATCCCAACGAGGAGGGTAGCCATAGAATGCAGGGACTGTATCCCAACGAGGAGGGTAGCCATAGAATGCAGGGACTGTATCCCAACGAGGAGGGTAGCCATAGAATGCAGGGACTGTATCCCAGTGAGGAGAGTAGACATAGGATGCAGGGATTGTATCTCTGTGAGGAGGGTGGCCATAAGATGCAGGGACTGTATCTCTGTGAGGAGGGTAGCCATAGGATGCAGGGACTGTATCCCAGTGAGGAGGGTAGCCATAGGATGCAGGGACTGTATCCCAGTGAAGAGGGTTGCCATAGAATGCAGGGACTGTATCCCAGTGAGGAGAGTAGACATAGGATGCAGGGACTGTATCCCAGTGAGGAGAGTAGACATACACTCTTGATCCATGCTGTAGGGTGTTTATATGTGATACTCTCTTGATCCATGCTGTAGGGTGTTTATAACTGATACTGTCTTGATCCATGCTCTGGGGTGTTTATATCTGATACTGTCTTGATCCATGCTGTAGGGTGTTTATAACTGATACTGTCTTGATCCATGCTCTGGGGTGTTTATATCTGATACTGTCTTGATCCATGCTGTAGGGTGTTTATATGTGATACTGTCTTGATCCATGCTGTAGGGTGTTTATATCTGATACTCTCTTGATCCATGCTGTAGGGTGTTTATATGTGATACTCTCTTGATCCATGCTGTAGGGTGTTTATATCTGATACTCTCTTGATCCATGCTGTAGGGTGTTTATATGTGATACTCTCTTGATCCATGCTGTAGGGTGTTTATATCTGATACTCTCTTGATCCATGCTGTAGGGTGTTTATATGTGATACTCTCTTGATCCATGCTGTAGGGTGTTTATAACTGATACTGTCTTGATCCATGCTGTAGGGTGTTTATAACTGATACTCTCTTGATCCATGCTGTAGGGTGTGTATATGTGATACTCTCTTGATCCATGCTGTAGGGTGTTTATAACTGATACTGTCTTGATCCATGCTGTAGGGTGTTTATATCTGATACTCTCTTGATCCATGCTGTAGGGTGTTTATAACTGATACTCTCTTGATCCATGCTGTAGGGTGTTTATATCTGATACTCTCTTGATCCATGCTGTAGGGTGTTTATATGTGATACTCTCTTGATCCATGCTGTAGGGTGTTTATATGTGATACTCTCTTGATCCATGCTGTAGGGTGTTTATAACTGATACTCTCTTGATCCATGCTGTAGGGTGTTTATAACTGATACTCTCTTGATCCATGCTGTAGGGTGTTTATAACTGATACTCTCTTGATCCATGCTGTAGGGTGTTTATAACTGATACTGTCTTGATCCATGCTCTGGGGTGTGTATACACTCTTTATCAGATTGATTGTAGGTTTGTCTGACGGTCGGATTGTGATTGTAACCAGCCACCTCTTGGTATTCACATAATTATTTTTTACGCTTCATGCACAACTTATACGGCCCCACTTAACTTACAACAATACTCAAGTGTGGTTATCTACTGTTTATAAAGTGATTAATCTTAGTGTGTGAAATATAAACGGTATAAAGAGATAATAAAATTTGGCCGGGCGTATATATGTGTCGTGATAGAAAATGAAAAAGGAATCGGTTTGAGGATATCCCTATACTTTCAGTGAATCTATTTTGAAAGTACAATCTATTTAAAAAAATGCTGGGTTATTCATATGTATTTAATGAAAAGAATATAAATATATCAAAATTGATAATATAACATTGGATTTTCCATATACCTAGGACCTTATTTCTAATGGCATACGAAATATGATACACTGATGTCCTCAAGTGGCAGAGACCGGAACTATTGGATAGTGGTGTAAATACAACAGAATCAGGCATATATATGAATCAGGCGTACATATGAATCAGGCGCCTAAAGATGAGGCGTATACACACGGGGAATAGGACGACTTTGTATACGCAAAAGCATACCTATATACGCCGTTCGTATATATATGTAAAGTGGTTAGTTTGGTGCAGTAATTATAACTGTAGTTGATGTATCATGTGGCCTCAGAGGGCCCGGACAGAAGACCGGCGATTGTGCCCAGTTCGGTGTTTGTTTGTACAAAATTACCCTAATAAAAGTCATAAAAAAGAAATATCATCTCGTATTACATATACCATTCACTTAAATACCGTTTTATACTCTCTGTATAAATCTCATGTATTTCATAATACTCAAGTATTACTCAATTCTCGTTCATGTCAAATCTACCAATTTCATATTCATATTTGGTGGTAAACCAATCCATACTACTCCATGTTGTATTACTGTTCAATATAGATTGCTATACTGAAGTATAAAATTTATTCAACGCATAATAAATCTCTATACTCCAAGTGGGACCCTGACTAAGTCATTATCCGCTCTGCCTCTTTCAGGTGGATCCGTTGGACTTCGCGGCCCGTTTGTTGGCCTGGCAGAAACACGGATTCCCCGAACTAGGAGACAGCGAAGGGAAGGGCATCGGAGCTACCACATCCAAGGTGCTGAGCCACCCGCACTACAAAACCAACCCGCACTACGTGAGTACCCGACTTAGATCTATAAGTTATAAGTATACACAATAATCCCCGAACTAGGAGACGGTGAAGGGCATCGGAGCTACCACCTCCAAGGTGCTGAGCCACCCGCACTACAAAACCAACCCGCACTACGTGAGTACCCGACTCAGATCTATTAGTTATAAGTATACACAATAATCCCCGAACTAGGAGACGGTGAAGGGCATCGGAGCTACCACCTCCAAGGTGTTCAGTCACCCGCACTACAAAACCAACCCGCACTACGTGAGTACCCTACTTAGATCTATTAGTTATAAGTATACACAATAATCCCCGAACTAGGAGACGGTGAAGGGCATCGGAGCTACCACCTCCAAGGTGCTGAGCCACCCGCACTACAAAACCAACCCGCACTACGTGAGTACCCGACTCAGATCTATTAGTTATAAGTATACACAATAATCCCCGAACTAGGAGACGGTGAAGGGCATCGGAGCTACCACGTCCAAGGTGCTCAGTCACCCGCACTACAAAACCAACCCGCACTACGTGAGTACCCGACTCAGATCTATAAGTTATAAGTATACACAATAATCCCCGAACTAGGAGACGGTGAAGGTCATCGGAGCTACCACCTCCAAGGTGTTCAGTCACCCGCAATCTGATTGGCCGAGAGGCCGACAACAGAATTCTAGGTGCAAGATTCAAAAATGGCTGATCACTTCATTTTGCGAGTTCTGTGTCGTCGTACAGTAACCACGGAGCGAGTTCGTGCAAAAATACATCAAACATTGAGGTGGAATATGATAACGAATCACGTGATACACTTTAAATAGCTTAGATATGCGAGAAATATCGATTTCGATACGTTCATGGGCCGAGCGGGCGACTCGGCGATGTCAACAAATAGCGGAGACACTGCACCGCTCGAGTACAGCTGTCCGACAGCACGATCGAGTGTAGCAGGGTGATCACTCGCTAATTTATGCGGCGCTATAATGTATTTGCGCCTGCGCGGTGATCACTTCCTGTTATCAACATCTGGCGTGTCTGCTAACGTACACATCGTCTTTGCGAGTTGTGCCAAGTCACTTCGACGTCGAATTACGGTCAGTTTTAGCTAATTAAGACCGACTTAAGGTATGTAATAATATTAAACCATAGTGATGGTGTCAGTACGGGGTAGATTCACTCCTTGTTTCGGAGAAATTCGTTCTGAAATCGCCGTGCCGGCTCGTTCAGAATGAATTTCTCCGAAACAACTCATTAATCTACCCCGTACTGTCACCATAACTATGGTTTCACATATTATCTACCATATCTAAAAAACTATGATTCTAGTCGGATCCGCTTGGATATTCTCCCACACATAGAGACAGAATCTCATGTAGTAATAAACTCAAACCAGCTATTCTTCTTTGTGTTTCTCTACTCAAATCTACTTCTATCCTTAGGATTTCTTTCTTTCCATACTGAAAACATATTTTATAACTATCGTTCTGTGATCTCCTTTCCTTGAGAGAAAGCAATTAGATCTCAACCTTTCGCTGGTGTCAATCCATTGAGTTCTGATCACAGATGATCAGCTCAAGCACCTGTGTCATACGAAATGATAACCACGAGTTTACGGTGGGTTCCCATTTACCCGCTAGGGGACCTAAACAGTTAGAAATCGTAGGGGGAAGGGCACACTGTATCGCTCGAGTAATATACGGAAAATTCATTTTGCAGAGCGATAAACTCGAGTGGCGCAGTGTGTGTGGAGGGGGGGAAGGCAGTAGGTGGTGGGCAAATACTTGCTATTTCTTGCCATGCCTCTACCTGTGTTCAAGTCTCCATGTTGTTTCTTTATGGTAGTCATAAGGAGGTATGGATGAAAGATAGTCACTATATCTGATCAATTTATGTTGTCAATAAACTATTTTACAAAAAAACCCAAGAGTACTACCTTCACCCCTGACCCTGGTTTACGTTCCCTGACAGGCGGCTAAGGACGTGTGGGAGGCCAACAACCGTTCCGTGGCGCCTAACGGGGCAGTAATGAGAACCAGTGTACTCGGTGTTCACCAGTACCACGACCTCACCAAGGTCACCCAGAACAGCCTTGACCTCTGCAAGGTCACCCACCATGATCCAAGGTCAGACTATCTTATCTTCATTGTCAAATGATATACATAAAAAAGAATAATTGAGGAAATCAAGAATTTAAATTCCTTTCTAAGAATAGCATGTGTTTTAACTTTGAGAATACAATTGCATTACATTGGTAAAATTCGTTCAATAGAAAGCAGTATGTGAATTCCTTTTATGTTCAAGCACCTTTCCTAGCTGATAATTCTATAAACATTACTTCTCTCGTGTCTACAGTTATCGATTAAATACATCATGTGCATTGCATATTATTTTCTGTTATTGTTTCACTAAAACTCGCCCAATTATCAAAATGATTTAGTTCTATGAAAGGAAATTCAAACCAGAAACATCAGATGTGGTCTAGATCCAGCACAAAAAACATACTTTTGAACAATTTGTTTTTGATTTCCAGAATTTGAAAAATCAATAGTGTCAGGAATTTAGGTTTGATTCCCCTTTGATTTTTTAAGAAAAACTTTTGTTCACTTAGTGTTTTGTTTATCTATAAATCTGCCTCTTCTCTGTAGAAATGTAAACTACTTGTGTGTTATTGTAAGTTTGTACTTCCAGGTGTCAGGCATCCTGTGTAGCTGTGACGTCGGCCATAGCTCTGATGTTACAGAGACGACCTGAACACGTTAAGCCTAACGGAGACTACGACATTAAAGCCATCATGGAAAACAGCTTCCAACTGGCCCAGAAGTGCTTGACCAGCAAAACTGATGTAAATAGCCTTTCCATGAATAGCTTATGATTCAGAAGTATTAATCCATTTGAAAATGTAATTATATGTGTGTATTTATGTCAGCATAACAGTCTAGCTGTACTCCCAAGGTTTGAACCTTTACATAGTAATTCATCACAGAAAATATTGCAAGTTAAGTATATCAGAACCTAATTAATTTACTGGTGAGCATTTTTCTACATGCCTTGTTTCCATTCATCGATCTGACATCAGTATACAAGGAAGTGGCTCCTGACTGCAGATCAGTGCTGTAAAAGTGGTGATTTAAAAATCAGTGCCATTTTTGTTAACCAATGACCTTATGGTTGAAATTGTACCTGATGGTATTTTTTGGTTGCAGGTGTCAACTTTGAGGGAACACATTGTAATGTCTAGAGGTCTAAACATGCTAGTTGTAAATATTAAGAGCAAGGAAGTAACTCAAACACAGATGTACTGTGATACCATTATGAACCAAGAACTCGACTGATTTTAATGAGAGATTAGAGGAGTTTATGGACAGACAGCAGGAGGTATCTTTCTGCGGGTTAAGCTTGCAAGCTTTGTGCTGTGTTTGGTTTTTGAACAAACAGCAAATGAGGATTGACCAGTCTTATTCCAGTCTGTTGCATATGCCAAGAGGGCTGCTTACATCACCGACAAAGCTGATTATTGTTCTGTTTCCAGGTGTCCGTGTCTACCTGTTTGTCGTTCTGTTTCCAGGTGTCCGTGTCTACCTGTTTGTCGTTCTGTTTCCAGGTGTCCGTGTCTACATGTTTGTCGTTCTGTTTCCAGGTGTCCGTGTCTACCTGTTTGTCGTTCTGTTTCCAGGTGTCCGTGTCTACCTGTTTGTCGTTCTGTTTCCAGGTGTCCGTGTCTACCTGTTTGTCGTTCTGTTTCCAGGTGTCCGTGTCTACCTGTTTGTCGTTCTGTTTCCAGGTGTCCGTGTCTACCTGTTTGTCGTTCTGTTTCCAGGTGTCCGTGTCTACCTGTTTGTCGTTCTGTTTCCAGGTGTCCGTGTCTACTTGTTTGTCGTTCTGTTTCCAGGTGTCCGTGTCTACCTGTTTGTCGTTCTGTTTCCAGGTGTCCGTGTCTACCTGTTTGTCGTTCTGTTTCCAGGTGTCCGTGTCTACCTGTTTGTCGTTCTGTTTCCAGGTGTCCGTGTCTACTTGTTTGTCGTTCTGTTTCCAGGTGTCTGTGTCTACCTGTTTGTCATTCTGTTTCCAGGTGTCCGTGTCTACTTGTTTGTCGTTCTGTTTCCAGGTGTCCGTGTCTACCGGTTTGTCGTTCTGTTTCCAGGTGTCCGTGTCTACTTGTTTGTCGTTCTGTTTCCAGGTGTCCGTGTCTACCGGTTTGTCGTTCTGTTTGTAGGTGTCATCTCTGAGGGAACACACATTTACCTAGTTGTCTTTCTATTTGAGGATGAGGCAGCACATGTCCACCTTATTGTTGTTCGGTTTGTAGGTGTCGGCTCTGATGTTATTGTTCGGTTTGTAGGTGTCGGCTCTAAGGGAACTCATGTGTACTTAGTCGTCGTTCTGTTTTCAAGTGTCGGCTCTCAGAGAACACATGTTAAACTGATTTTCGTTTAGCAGGTAAACATGTGTTCCCTCAAAGTGGACACTTATAAGCGACGTTAAGTGTCCACTTTGAGGGAACACATGTTTACCTGCTTGTTGTTCTGTTTCCAGGTGTCGGCTCTCAGGGAACACATGTTTATGTGATTGTTGTTTTGTAGTCGACTCTGGGTGAAGACATGTCTACCTAGTTGTTGTTCTGTTTCCAGGTGTCGGCTCTCAGGGAACACATGTTTACGTGTTTGTTGTTTTGTAGTCGACTCCGGGTGAGAACATGTTTACCTCGTTGTCGTTCTGTTTCCAGGTGTCGGCTCTCAGGGAACACATGTTTATGTGATTGTTCTTTTGTTTGTAGTAGTCGACTCCGGGTGAGGACATGTCTACCTAGTTGTCGTTCTGTTTCCAGGTGTCGGCTCTCAGGGAACACATGTTTACCTGCTTGTCGTTCTGTTTTCAGGTTTCGGCTCTCAGGGAACACATGTCTACAGAGTTGTTTTTTTGTTTCCAGGTGTCCGCTCTGATGTTGTCGTTCTGTTTCCAGGTGTCGGCTTTAGGTAACTCATGTCTACCTAGTTGTCATTCAGTTTCCGGGTGTTGGCTCTAAGTAAAGACATGTTTGCTCGATTATTGTTCAGTTTCCAGGTGTCAGCTCTGAGCGAACACACATTTACCTGATTGTCTTACTGTTTGACGATGAGGCAGCGCATGTCCACCTGACTGTAGTTTAGTTTATAAGTGTCCGCTTTGAGGGAACACATGTTTACCTGCTTGTCGTTCTGTTTCCAGGTGTCGGCTCCCAGGGAACACATGTTTATGTGTTTGTTGTTTTGTTTTCAGGTTTCGGCTCTCAGGGAACGCATGTTTACAGGATTTTTGTTTTGTTTTGTAGTAGTCGACTCCGGGTGAACTCATGTTTACCTGCTTGTCGTTCTGTTTCCAGGTGTCGGCTCTCAGGGAACACATATTTACGTGTTTGTTGTTTTGTTTGTAGTAGTCGACTCTGGGTGAGGACATGTCTACCTAGTTGTCGTTCTGTTTCCAGGTGTCGGCTCTCAGGGAACACATGTTCGCCTCCACCCTGGAGGACCTGCGGCTGACTGAAGCAGGCAAGATCGGCTTCACCTACAAGTGTCTGGGTGCTGGCTTCTGGGCGCTGAGACAGGAGGACTTCCACAAAGCCCTGACAGCCATCGTCTTCGAGGTAAGGACTCTCACACTGAAATATTTTACATTCCTATGTACCAATTTCCGAGCAATCTATAGTTACATACTGCTGCTAGGGGTACAGTGATTATGAGTTATGTATCTAGGCTGTCATTTTTGTCCCCGGCTGACGTTTTCGTCCCAGGCTGACCACATTATCTGTATCGCCATATATCGTCTGATATAGCAAAAAAACGGACACACCGATCAAGACCAATTATGGCAAATGATTCAGAAAGCTATAAAAAAAATGCAAAAGGTGTACAAGGACAGGTGTAGGTATTAGCCAAGAACAGGCTTTCAAAGCCTGCAAAATGTAAACAATAAATCGATGAGACTATGACGTCACCCTGACGTTGTTGCATAGCAGGCAAAATGAAAACATAGCGGTTGGACTCCTCTTGGCTGCCAACTCTGATTCAAAACACTCACTGTACATCTTACTCTCTTTCAGGCCAGGGATGCAGACACTAACGGTGCTGTGGCCGGCGCTCTTCTCGGCTGTAAACTCACATTAAAACACTCACTGTATATCTCACTCTCTTTCAGGCCGGGGATGCAGACACTAACAGCTGTGGCCGGCACTCTTCTCGGCTGTAAACTGTGATTAAAACACTCACTGTATATCTCACTCTCTTTCAGGCTGGGGATGCAGACACTAACGGCGCTGTGGCCGGCACTCTTCTCGGCTGTAAACTGTGATTAAAACACTCACTGTATATCTCACTCTCTTTCAGGCTGGGGATGCAGACACTAATGGCGCTGTGGCCGGCACTCTTCTCGGCTGTAAACTGCGATCTAAAACACTCACTGTATATCTCACTCTCTTTCAGGGCGGGGATGCAGACACTAACGGCGCTGTGGCCGGCGCTCTTCTCGGCTGTAAACTGTGATTAAAACACTCACTGTATATCTCACTCTCTTTCAGGGCGGGGATGCAGACACTAACAGCTGTGGCCGGCACTCTTCTCGGCTGTAAACTGTGATTAAAACACTCACTGTATATCTCACTCTCTTTCAGGCCGGGGATGCAGACACTAACGGCGCTGTGGCCGGCGCTCTTCTCGGCTGTAAACTCAGATTAAAACACTCGCTGTATATCTGGCTCTCTTTCAGGCTGGGGATGCAGACACTTACGGCGCTGTGGCCGGCACTCTTCTCGGCTGTAAACTGCGATCTAAATCACTCACTGTATATCTCACTCTCTTTCAGGCTGGGGATGCAGACACTAACGGCGCTGTGGCCGGCGCTCTTCTCGGCTGTAAACTCAGATTAAAACACTCGCTGTATATCTGGCTCTCTTTCAGGCTGGGGATGCAGACACTAACGGCGCTGTGGCCGGCGCTCTTCTCGGCTGTAAACTCAGATTAAAACACTCGCTGTATATCTGGCTCTCTTTCAGGCTGGGGATGCAGATACTAACGGCGCAGTGGCCGGTGCTCTTCTTGGATGTAAACTGGGATTTAAAAAACTGCCCGAGTCGTGGGTTAACAATTTGAAACACAAGGACTGGTTCCAGGAAAAGGTTGACAGGTAAGTACACTGCACGAACACCATCATTTTATTTATGAATACGCCTGGCGTATATCACTAAGTATTTTCCGGATACAAGGTAAACCTATTCGCCGTGTGTATACGCCTCATCTGTCGCCGTATACAAATGTGGCGAGAGGTTGTGGGGGCGGCGGGGGGTGGTGGGGGGAGGGTTTCCCATTAAGGACACCTATACTTCTACCAACACAAATGGGCGGGAGGCGGCAGGGGGAGAGGATATTTCCTCTCATATACGCCGGGTGTAAAATACAGCCAAGACCCGCCTGTATATAGACACTGTGCGTTTATATATAAAAACTAGTCAATATTCAGCCAATACATGCACTTCCACGATGGCGTATATATTAATAAAATGGTGGTTTTCGTGCAGTGGTACTCATGAGATCCTAGTAGAAACCTCTAGAATAAAAATCAACTTCAAACAAAATCATGACTGGCCAATAACTGCTCATCGATATCTAGGAATCGGTGAGGGTGCTGCGTATCAGCTATTTTCCACTGGCTAACTATTCGCCACTAATCTGCAGTCGGGAACCATGGACATCAGATCGGTGAACGGAAACAGACATGCCGAGAAGTGTTCACTGATTAATTGTGCATAGATTATACAATGAGGCCACCACCGAACGACTTCAGTCAATATGGACCTGTCAAATGCAGCAGAAACAAGGCATACACTGCACCGTCACCGACACTGACACGTAGTCATTGGCCACCGACAACTATTTGGAGAACTCAATGAATCGGTGTTGTTTTCATCGGTGGGAAATGGCTTTAAGCCTTGTTTCTACTGCCTTTAACAGGTCCAAACTGACAGAACTGTCCTCCAAACACAACGACCATCATCTCAAACCCCTTTGATTCTGTCGGTCATTGACCATGCTACTTGCTGGTGGCCTTATTGTATTCTATGCACAATTAATCAGTGAACACTTCTCTGCATGCCTGTTTCCATTCACCGATCTGGTGTTGGTGGTTCCCGACTGCAGATCGGTGGTGAATAGTCGGCCAGAGGAAAGAAACTTCATCTCTATCACATGTGTGCATTGTTTTTGTGTTTTCTCACAGACTTATGTGCTTTTCTTAACCATATTTGAAATATTACTGAGGCAATATACAAGTGTAACCTACCAATTCAAACAGAAATACCCACAATATGATTTAACTGATGTACTTTCTCTGGAAATAACCCGGTATCAAATAAACATATTACGATCATATCATCCAATACTAGAGGGAAACTATATTCCGGTGAGAGAAAGTCAAACCTACAAGGTGAGGCTCGTAAAAATTACTGCCCAAGGCCATGGCTGCGGGCAGCAGTAATTTTTTCAAGCCTTACCGAGTAACTTTGACTTTCTCTCTCCGGAAACTTGGTTTCCCTATTCCTATATACCTTCAAATGTGGTTTAATAATGATATATAGCATTATTTGCTCACCCATCATCAAACCCAAAGCCAGATCCAACCTTATCTAGTAACTAACGCTTTATGTTTTCTCCCCACTGCACTCCCCACTGCACTTTTCATTTGAATGAAACTTTTCATGGAAATTTGACTTTATCTCATCGGAACATGGTTTCCCTCAAATACTTTTGTAAACGATTTTGCAGTTAGATTATTCATACATTGCTACATTTAATAAAGACAAACAACCTTTCTGTTATTTGTTTATTTCAAATATTATTTCAATTTTTAACCTATTTATATCGAATTTACAGGTTCCTGAAATTGGTCAAAACCAACGCTCCTGGTGCAAAAGTTGAGGAGAAGAATAGCGAGGGTGATGGCGCTTCTCCTACCTCTGAGACTGGTCGTATCATCAAAAGAAAGGGAAGCTCTCTGGCCGAATCAGCGACAGAACTAGGACCCCCTACGGCAAAACAGCAGCGCAAAGGGAGTACAGAGCAAGCCACGGAGAAATCATAACAGCAGGGCAAGGCATCAGCATAGAGAGTGTAGAGAAAGACACGGACAAATCATAACACCCGACACAGCAGGGCAAGGCATCAGCATAGAGAGTGTAGAGAAAGACACGGACAAATCATAACACCCGACACAGCAGGGCAAGGCATCAGCATAGAGAGTGTAGAGAAAGACACGGACAAATCATAACACCCGACACAGCAGGGCAAGGCATCAGCATAGAGAGTGTAGAGAAAGACACGGACAAATCATAACACCCGACACAGCAGGATAAGGCATCAGTAAAGAGGACAGAGCAAGCCACGGACAAATCATAACACCCGACACAGCAGGACAAGACATCAGCATAGAGAGTGTAGAGAAAGACACGGACAAATCATAACACCCGACACAGCAGGATAAGGCATCAGTATAGAGAGTGTAGAGAAAGACACGGACAAATCATAAGTCGTCAATCTTTACAAGTTTGATGTGGAGTGATATGAACGAGGCGATATGCGTTCTGTATTCATCTCACCCCTATACACACAAAAGGAATGGACAACACACAGGATATAGACCATGGAGAACGAACTTCAATACTCGTAGGGGCGTTGAGAATGAGTTCCCAATGTTAAGCCTATGGGACAAAAATACCAGGGGTGAGATAAAGAGAAAGCCACGGACAAATCATAACGCTCAAAGATCAGGGACAAGGCAGCAAACATTTTGACTTTAGCTATTTCTTCTAACATCTGTCTCTTCACATCTCTTCTTCCATTGAACATAATTCTGAGTTATCTCGGTGTAATAACAGAAATTAGAGGCTCAGAAGAAAGTGTGGCCCTGTTGATGAAGGGGCGATAAAGACCAAAGTTAGAAGCAATTGCCATGTCCATTTCCAATGGAAGAAGAGTGTGGGTGAGACTAGTGAGTGGGATGGCAGGGTACCAAACCCTGTCCTGTGCTGAGCTACGACATAAGGGTTGAACGAGTTAAATCACATACGGCAGAGAACTGGAATCCCTGGAAAACCTAGGCACTGCGCGGTGAACTAGTGGAGCGCATGCGCCGGGTCCTCTATAGACTTGCTCAAGTCTTTGATTATGAACATTCATTAAATGATTAAAGAAAATCGGAATGCAATTCATTATAGCATGTGTCCTTCTCTGACTGGCCCATGAATCAAAGACTTGTCTACTCTGACCAGAATCTCCTGTAACCCTATACCTCCCTCTACTCCTCCCCCCTCCCATCCTCCAGTTCCCTCCGCCTGTGTTGTCATAGCAATATGTTTCGCCTACTCCTGACTATGTCTCGATTGAGATCAAAGTGAGAGGTATCAATCTCCCAGCAGATATCTTGACCAGTAGCCAGACCTCTGCTTGGCGAGTGTGCCGAAAAATCACACCAGTCTACACGGCCGATTACGGATGAGACCAGTCCCTGTGTCACTCAGAAGGGGTGGAGGGGTAGGATACAGGGACTGAGACCAGTCTAGGTCCTATAGGGAAACAAAACATCTGGTTCACGCTTCTGGCATGTAGATACCGACTAGGTGCCATAAGTTCAGCGCAACGCTGACGGGCCGTAAGTGGGCTTTCAAGGGGTTCTAGTTCTCTGCATATGGTTTCTGCTGTGTGCACCTCAAACCAAATACTTTTGTTTAATTTAAGTTCTGAAAGCAGATCTACCTACTAGGAAACATTGATAATGAAAACTGACTCTATGTTCAATATATTGTTTTTAGATATACCAAAATGAAATAAGAAAATGTCAAATTGGGTTCGACAGTACAAAGCCACTCATTCTGCAAGCAGTACAGACAATCTGGGTGGAGAGTACCAGACGCTTATAGCTACTGGTTCAAGGTGGCTACAGATTTAACCCGACCAGGGAGGTGTTTTACAGCAGTGACGATTGTGGATAGTGACTGTTTCCGTTGCACAGTCGAATTATCTTACCTGCGCATGTATGGCAAAGCTATATCCAAATAGGTCTGAGAACATCAGTCATCATGTCAACTCAACAGGTCTTCGTAACACCTCCCAGAGCTAACATAGTCTAGATCTAGCGGCCAGTGTAGGTCCCGACCCTCACAGCAAAACTGCCCCCTCCTCAACACTCACTGGCCGAATCTGTCACTCTATTTTCAGTTGATGAAAACCACAGTAGATTATAGGGTTTCATTTTAGGAAGTGTAAACAAAGTGATTTTGGAAGTATATCTCTGCAAAAAATTACACCAAGGCTGCGCTGCATCTAACGCCACACCTCAGCCTGCAGCATCTGTATCTCATCAAATGGGATCCAATTACTGTGCTCATGGACATCGATCAGAGAACTAGAACCCCTGGAAGGCCCACTCACTGTGCAGCCCTGTGAACTAGTGGCGCGCATGCGCTGAGTCCTACAGGGAGCAATACGTCCGGTTCACGCTTCTAGCATGTCCGAATAGATCTGCTAATAATGTACGCTGGTTTCTGGGGTATCCGCTAGGAGTCTCAGTGGAGACCCACCCCGCTGCTTATATGTGTCGAATGTGTAACCGGAAGTCCACCTCCTCTGTATCTTGAATACAATACTCCCCACAAGTCCTTCCCATAGGCGCACCACTGAACGGCCGCGAGTGGGCTTTCCAGGGGTTCTGGTTCTTTGATTTCATCAAATGTGATGCAATTACTGTGTTCAGGGACTTCGATAGTCAAATCCATACTGCTATGCACATAATAATATGCGGTTGCTCCACAACGAGTTTGCCAAATTTATTACAGATACACTTTCAAAGTTTTTTACACTCCCTTAGTAAGTGCCAAACCACTTTGCATATGACCATATATGGCAAACTCTGTTTCCGTGTATTGTGAACCATACACAGAGCATAAACAAACTGATTATGGAAGTGTGGTGGTCGCCGGCCTAGCTGCATGGCAGGTATACTCTAGGAAAGTCCAGTTCCCGGCGATATCCCACCCTATGCACTATTACATAGGTCGGTTAAGTATTTTCGGCAGGTATGAGCTAATCTAGTCACACAGAACACAACTCCACAACTTTAATAAACAAACGGGTTGTTTATTGCAACTTCCCAGAGTGATCCCCGTTAGATCACTCCCAAAGTATAGTACCCTGGCAGCTGGTGCTAGGTAATGCTGGGGAGGCTAATCTTCAACCGGAGTCTCCACTTGCCTACCACCACAAGGATTCGGAAAACCCTTACCAAGTGTGAGGGTCCAAGGTTCTACTCTTAATGGAGAGACGCACAAGAACAGCCTGTCGACCCACTGCAATCCCAGGGTATATATACTCCGAGTTACGTAATCCTGGTCTCCGCCGCGCCACTCTCGTGTGCGGCGTTACCTGGTATCACTACGTAGCGGGGATTGACTCTCCGCACCACATCCGAAGAGCAGACGAAACACCGCTAGATCACCCAACCACAACAGAAGTATATCTGTGCAAAAATATACACCAAGGCTGCGCTGCATCTAACAACACACCACAGCCTGCAGCATCTGTAACTCATCAAATGGGATGCAAATGCTGAGCTCATGGACTTGGATATGCAAGTCCCTACTGCTCTGCATAAAACGTTATGCAATGCCTACGAAGTGGGTTGATAATTTTTGAACAGATACACTTTCAAAGTTTGTTTACGCTTTCTTTTCAATTGCCAAAGCACTTTGCATATGACCATATATATGTGGCAAACTCTATTTCCGTGTATTGTGAGCCATTGTAAAGATTAACATAAGGTTCCCTCGTAGAAGCAGGCGCTAGTGGCCAGTGTTAATCTAGTTGTACTGTGAGTTCACAAAGTTGATACTGGGTGGCAGCACTGGATTTCGCCCGTGGATTGTGATATGGATCTTGCTGGCTTTGTTTTTATGTAGAACTGAATCTAAAGCTTGGCTTAGAAGTAGAATATTGATATAGTCACGTTTTCTAAAAAAAAAAGAAACAAAATGAGAGTTGAGATAAGTTTATGTAATGTTATACTTTTAAGAAATACGGCTACCGAATTATTGTTATGTGATGATTTGAAATAAATAGATAATAAAAAGAAATGGTTATTGTGAATATCTCTGCTAATATGATGCATTATCTCACCCCGGTATTTTTCTCCATATGCCCAACGTTAGGAACTCATACTCCACGGCCGTGAGGGTAGTGTACCCAATACTCAATGGCTAGATGGGTAGTTTACTTTGTTAATTAATGATGTTATATGGGGTCGAGATAAAATCAGAAACCCACTTCATTTCGTGAATTACTCTGCGGTTAAACTCGGTGGAGTAGAGACCATGTTATTTTCGTGAGTTGCTTTCTGAATACTATAATGATAGTTATATCTGTACAAACGCCTTAAAGGGGACTCTTATTCATCAAGAAGCCGATATTTCCCTACCCGACATGACCGAACTGCCTCCTGTAAGAGTGGTTCTTGGATGTCAGTCTGTGGTGCCCTCTAGCGGAGATCACGGGATTTAGTGTTCACAGAAAGGCAGCAGATATGTTTTTTTTGGTTTATTTTTTATAAATTTTATTCAGGGAAAGCATTTTACATTTACACCGGGTTCAGTGATATTGCCGTTCTTCCACTGGGGGCCTCTTACATCAAATGTACAAAATACCATGATTTCGATCTGAGTGGCCGTATTCTAAGTATGATTTAACCTGACCGACCACATCGAAATCATGGTAATGTTGTATATATTACTCACCTTTCCAGTAATTAATAGGAAAAAAATCTAGTATATCATTAGAAATTCGACCCTAAGGTCTGGCAGGAGAGTAACAAACATTTCCTACCTGTAGTGCAGCCAACATTCACCAGTTGGCGTGTTCATAGCGCAAGGTATGCTAACTATAGCCTGGCAGCCTGTCCTAGTCTAGCCTGGAAGCCCGGCCTAGTTAGACTATAGGCCAGGTAACGGGTTCCATTTTTATAGTGCATTATTGGTAACGCCTCCTGGTTCCCCGGTAGTCCGCTAGAGGGCTCGGCGGAACTAGGTATATGAAAAGCGGATACCAGCCAAACCACTAGGCTGGTTCCTGGGGTATCCCCTAGTCACAGGCGGGCACCAGCCAAGGTTGAAGGTCGTGCCTGTGGAACCCGTTACCTGCCCCTTATTCATATGGGCAGGGAACCAGTCTAGTCCTAGTCAGACTATAGGCCAGGGGCCCGTTTCAATAGAATGGGTCACTAAACCACTTAGTGACATGTTTAGTGACCCATTCAATAGTCTGTAGGACGTCCGTTATTGGGTTTAGTGACACAATAGCGGTACTTCGCGTTTCAATACTTAAGGGACAAACGTTTCTGGGACATAGGATAAGAGACAGCCGCAAATAGTGGCTTGTACCATTTCAGAAGTGGCTGTCCGGTCACTAAAAGGGTCACTATAGTGTCCATAATAGCGAGAGGGTATACCCTCTCATTTTTAATGTCACAAACACATAACTTTACTTACCATAGGAATAAAGCTATGAAACTTTAACCCCAGTTAGGGACACATACAACTTATAAACATGCCAAATATGAAGGATATCGGTCCATGCAATCTAATGATATTCACATTTGAATTTTGTCATAGAAAATGCTGCTCTGATAGCCAGTGTAAAATTACTCAAGCGCAGGCGATAATTTATCCAGTGACCTTCACCTTGACACCACTTGTTACCGATAGCAGTAACACCATCCATTTTAAGGCCCAGGCAGCAATGTCACTATGTCACCAATAGTGAACGGACACACCACCCCAATAGTGACATGCCTTTTGCAACGAGTCCTAACTTTTTCTGCTATTCAAGTCACTATTTGAGTCACTAAACATGTCACTAAGTGGCTTAGTGACCCATTTCATGCTGCAGTTCACCTGGCAATGCCTGGAGGCATCATGCTGCAGTTCACCTGGCAATGCCTGGAGGCATCATGCTGCAGTTCACCTGGCAATGCCTGGAGGCATCATGCTGCGGTTCACCTGGCAATGCCTGGAGGCATCATGCTGTGGTTCACCTGGCAATACCTGGAGGCATCATGCTGTGGTTCACCTGGCAATGCCTGGAGGCATCATGCTGCGGTTCACCTGGCAATGCCTGGAGGCATCTTGCTGCAGTTCACCTGGCAATGCCTGGAGGCATCATGCTGCAGTTCACCTGGCAATGCCTGGAGGCATCATGCTGCAGTTCACCTGGCAATGCCTGGAGGCATCATGCTGCAGTTCACCTGGCAATGCCTGGAGGCATCATGCTGCAGTTCACCTGGCAATGCCTGGAGGCATCTTGCTGCAGTTCACCTGGCAATACCTGGAGGCATCATGCTGCGGTTCACCTGGCAATGCCTGGAGGCATCTTGCTGCAATTCACCTGGCAATGCCTGGAGGCATCATGCTGCGGTTCACCTGGCAATGCCTGGAGGCATCTTGCTTCTGTAGAATTGTTAAGGATGCAAAGAAAATGACTGACGCAGTAAAACTGGTTTATTTTGATCATTGATAAATATTATTTACAAACTGAGTGAAGATTGGTTTATATCTTCAGTTGATCTTCACCAATGTTGATGTCAATCGAAATACCGACGTGCGTATGTAGGATGCAAGGTACTTTGAGGAACCATTAGTTTTAATACCATTAGTATATGTATATAGCCCCATTTCTAGTTGCTTAATCTATATTGGAAATGTACTGAAAACTTGTTTTCAGCAAATCTTTAAAAGAAACATGGACTTTGTTTTAAACTTAAATGAGCAGTATTGCTCACTTATTTTATTTTGTGAAGTTTTTGAGAAACGACACTGGTTTTAGATATATGTTCGCAACACATTAAAATCATCATATCCCATTTCCAGGAAATGTTTTTGGCTTCTCTTTTAAGCTTACACTCTGCTGTGTCCTTATGTATTCCACATGTTTTATCTGCCTCGGGACAAAGAGTAGCCAGAAGAGGTCTATGTCTTTAGATGTAACCTTTGGACGAAAACGTTTATTTCTTTGCCTGTATAGCTTTAACGTAAACACAAGAGATGCCAGTTTTTAGGCTTCCAGGTAAGAAATTCTATGCTTATAAATATGACATTATAATAACTTTAGGAGATACCATAAAAGTGACTTTCTAGGCCTCTATAGAAAGACCTTATTGGGGTATCCCATAATTCAGTGAGGATCTGGCGTTCGCTGGTGATATACCCTTGACCCATATCCCACTTTCTGCCTTTGGATTTCTCTTTCGAAGATTTATAAACCGTTGAACTTCAACGGTTTATAAATCTTCGAAAGAGAAATCCAAAGGCAGAAATAGAAATTTCAGTTATTTCTGCATATACCTTTCAAGTTATATTTGGTTTCTCTGATTAGAAATCAGAAAACGGTTGTTCATCAGGGACCAGGCGGCCATGGTGTGGCCAGCCAGTCGGAGTTGATCCTTTACATACCCAGGGCGATATTAGGGAGTTTAGTAACGTCTGGAGGGTCTATCAGAAGAAGCGGAGGAGGTGTGACTTTCTCATCCTGTGTAGGATCAGAAGAAGCGGAGGAGGTGTGACTTTCTCATCCTGTTTACCATCAGAAGAAGTGGAGGAGGTGTGACTTTCTCGTCTTGTGTAGGATCAGAAGAAGCGGAGGAGGTGTGACTTTCTCGTCTTGTGTAGGATCAGAAGAAGCGGAGGAGGTGTGACTTTCTCGGCCTGTTTACCATCAGAAGAAGCGGAGGAGGTGTGACTTTCTCGTCCTGTGCAGGATCAGAAGAAGCAGAGGAGGTGTGACTTTCTCGTCCTGTTTACCATCAGTAGAAGCGGAGGAGGTGTGACTTTCTCATCCTGTTTACCATCAGAAGAGGCGGAGGAGGTGTGACTTTCTCGTCTTGTGTAGGATCAGAAGAAGCGGAGGAGGTGTGACTTTCTCGTCCTGTTTACCATCAGAAGAGGCGGAGGAGGTGTGACTTTCTCGTCCTGTTTACCATCAGAAGAGGCGGAGGAGGTGTGACTTTCTCGTCCTGTTTACCATCAGAAGAAGCGGAGGAGGTGTGACTTTCTCGTCCTGTGTAGGATCAGAAGAAGCAGAGGAGGTGTGACTTTCTCGTCCTGTTTACCATCAGTAGAAGCGGAGGAGGTGTGACTTTCTCGTCCTGTTTAGGATCAGAAGAAGCGGAGGAGGTGTGACTTTCTCGTCCTGTTTACCATCAGAAGAAGCGGAGGAGGTGTGACTTTCTCGTCCTGTTTACCATCAGAAGAAGTGGAGGAGGTGTGACTTTCTCGGCCTGTTTACCATCAGAAGAAGCGGAGGAGGTGTGACTTTCTCGTCCTGTGTAGGATCAGAAGAAGCGGAGGAGGTGTGACTTTCTCGGCCTGTCCTTCATGCGCACCCTCTGTTGCATGCCCATATATGGCACGTTGGTCTCCAGCTGCCCCCGGTCACGTGCATACTGCGCCACCTGGTGCATGAACCCGCGGTTAAACAACGCCCCCTTACGGCAGTTCTTGACGATCTTCGCGGCGTCGAGCAGAGCAGTGCCCTTACTGACCAGATAAGCCAGCCCCACCGCGCCGCTCCGGTTTACATCCGGGCAGTACACCAGCACGCGACCGTGGCGCCGACTGGCGTCAATGAAGCGAAAGGCCTTGGGGAAGTGGTGTGTGATGTCATAGGTCTCGCTGTCTTCGGCCGGAAGTTCCTCGTAGCCCCGGATGTCGGCGTCGGGCCGGAAGTCGTATCGCTCCTGACGCTGCGAGCGGATGGCTGCGATCCCGGCGCAGTTCAGGATGAAGTGAATGCCTGAAGACGACAGGAAAATATTGAGTCATTCAACTTCAAAAAGGCCACTGAGACATTGTGTATTGTGTAAATAGAGCCTACATCAAACCGAGCAGTTCAGTTGTACTTGTCTTACTACCATCGATTATTTATTTATTTGGCTCTTTTTGTCTTATAATAGTTAATTACCCACCTATTACAGAGTCTCCATAGGAAATGTTCAGGGCACCTGGAAACAGCTACCCGGAGATTCTGGTATGTCAGAATCTCCTGCAGGAGATTCCAGAAAAAAAAGTCCCATCCATTATGATGTCAAATTATCATGTACTTCGAAATAAGTTTCTAGAACGTTTATTCAATGCTAATTATTTAGAATCAATCTTAGTATTCTCATTTACCATCAGAAATAACTCCTAACCCTCTATGCATGCTAAGTTACAGGTTAATGGCGAACTATATTAATGATGTAAGTCTACACCGAATAACTGCCACACTTAACAGTGCTATGGTGTCTGGAGCTAAATTCATGCAGAAACTTTTTATTTGCAACAGACTTTTATAAATCTTGTAGGTGGGTAATAAATACAATAACGACTGGTTTTGTATACGAGTAACTGTAATCTCCTCGTAGTTGACGACGTAATATTCTCACTAATCGCTCGGATATTACTACGCGTCAACTACTCAGAGAGTACGGCCACACGTACATAAAACCAGCCAATGTTGTGTAATCTCTCATCTATATGAGTTTTCCAGATACATCATCCTCATACAAGTACAAAATGAATCTTCATCTTAAAGGCATATCGGACAATTTGGCGTGAAAATTAAAACCCATGTCATTTTTCTGGAAATTGAATGCAATGATCTCTAAGTGTTGTAGGCCACATATCTGACTTAAAAATCAGGGGTAACCGTGCTAGATTTTGATTTAGAGATCAATATTAAGATCATTTTATTCTAGAATATATAGAGATTCTAGAAAGTAGTTTTTCACATAGTAAAACCCATGTTTTTTCCTCAAACTTTCACAGAATATAGTTTAGGTATAGTACTACCTATTTAGTTTTGATTATAACACATCTTTACCGTAACATATTAACCTGTACCCTTTTTAGAGACAAGCATTATATTGCATCATTACATAGACCCGGCGTCCACCTACTACGATAGAAATTCAACCATTTTGCCACGCGTTTTTCATCACAGATTGGTGATCAACTGCCCCGTTGAGAGGAGACCTTCAAATGCAATTGTTGATATTTTTATCGGGAGGTGCATCGTCGGGCATATTGGAGCGTGTCGGGAGGTGCATCGTTGGGCATATTGGAGCGTGTCAGGAGGTGCATCGTCGGGCATATTGGAGCGTGTCGGGAGGTGCATCGTTGGGCATATTGGAGCGTGTCGGGAGGTGCATCGTG
This sequence comes from Alentia gelatinosa, assembly GCA_950022655.1. Classification (NCBI taxonomy): domain Eukaryota; kingdom Metazoa; phylum Annelida; class Polychaeta; order Phyllodocida; family Polynoidae; genus Alentia; species Alentia gelatinosa. The sequence goes on along the minus strand of OX465587.1, from coordinate 62,615,722 downwards.
GGGCATATTGGAGCGTGTCGGGAGGTGCATCGTTGGGCATATTGGAGCGTGTCGGGAGGTGCATCGTGGGGCATATTGGAGCGTGTCGGGAGGTGCATCGTGGGGCATATTGGAGCGTGTCGGGAGGTGCATCGTCGGGCATGTTGGAGCGTGTCGGGAGCTCAGTGGACGCCGGGTCTAACACACCCTTAACTGGCGTAAAAACTAGACTCATAGGCGGCGATTCTTGAACATTTCACCACCTGACGACTTTCAGGTGTCAATGGCTAGAAATCAGAACGTATAAAGAGTGTACACGCTCGTGCCGCCAGAAGCATGCACCACCTGAGGATTACAGGCCAGACGATCTACAGACTGGTTCATGGACGCCTTAAGCCCGGGACGTTTCGAGCCCTGGACGCCTTGAGCCTTTCTGTGGACGCCTTGAGCCTACCCTGTGGACGACTTGAGCCTACCCCATTTTGGTTTCCTTTGAGCATGTACATGTAAACAACTTTGAAAAGTGTACTTTTACTGGTTTATAGTCATATATACTCGACCCTAACCCTTACCCAACCCTTTTCTAACCCTAATCCGCTAATCGGAACTAAAATGAGGTAGGCTCAAGGCGTCCACGGGGTAGGCTCAAGGCGTCCACGTTTCCGCGCTGACAGGAGGCTCAAACGGTAAAAGGCTCAAGGCGTCCAATTCCCCATCAGGTCATGACTAACAAAGACACAGAAACACATACCCATCTTAGCGACATGCACCCTTACATTGACATATAAACACGCACCCATCTTAGTGATACGCACCCTTACATTGACATATAAACACGCACCCATCTTAGCGACACGCACCCTTACATTGACATATAAACACGCACCCATCTTAGTGGTACACACCCTTACATTGACATATAAACACGCACCCATCTTAGTGATACACACCCTTACATTGACATATAAACACATACCCATCTTAGTGATACACACCCTTACATTGACATATAAACACATACCCATCTTAGCGACATGCACCCTTACATTGACATATAAACATGTACCATCTTAGTGATACACTCCCTTACATTGACATATAAACACATACCCATCTTAGTGACATGCACCCTTACATTGACATATAAACACACACCCATCTTAGCCACACGCACCCTAACATTGACATGTAAACACGCACCCATTTAGTGATACACTCCCTTACATTGACATATAAACACGCACCCATCTTAGTGATATGCACCCTTACATTAATATATAAACACATACCCATCTTAGCGACACGCACCCTTACATTAACATATAAACACGCACCCATCTTAGCGACACGCACCCTTACATTGATATATAAACACGCACCCATCTTAGTGTTACGCACCCTTACATTGACATATAAACACGCACCCATCTTAGTGATATGCACCCTTACATTAATATATAAACACATACCCATCTAAGTGATACGCACCCTTACATTAATATATAAACATGTACCATCTTAGTGATACGCACCCTTACATTGACATATAAACACGCACCCATCTTAGTAATACACACCCTTACATTAACATATAAACAGGCACCCATCTTAGTGACACGCACCCTTACATTGATATATAAACACGCACCCATCTTAGCAACACGCACCCTTACATTGACATATAAACACGCACCCATCTTAGTAATATGCACCCTTACATTAACATATTTAAACACTCACCCATCTTAGCGACACACACCCTTACATTGACATATAAACACGCACCCATCTTAGTGATACGCACCCCTACATTAACTATAAACATGCACCCATCTTAGCAACACATACCCCTACATTAACATATAAACATGTACCATCTTAGTGTTACGCACCCTTACATTAACATATTTAAACACGCACCCATCTTAGTGACACGCACCCTTACATTGACATATAAACACGCACCCATCTTAGTGAGGACTTTGATGTTCTCGGCATGGCTCACCGATCCCAGGTACACTCCTGGCATGATCTCAGACGGTACCGGCTGGACACCGGAAGTAGGGGGCGCTTCGAGGATGCGTCTCAGTTCTCGCGTGTAGTGCAGGATCTCGTCCCGCGCGGGATCTGCGTCCTCCACACGAGGTTTGTAGTCGGCCTCGTATTGGAGGTAATTTGTGAAGTCCTGTGTGTTCTCTGGCCCTGAGATAAAGACAGACACAAGATGTTACATCATCAAATAGTTATAGTTATTATAGTTTTGAGAACACACCAGCGCCATCTGTGTGAACGCTGCTGTACTAATACCACGTCGCTGGTACCTCCATTCCAGGGGTACATTGGCGACATAGGGGTTGGTTGGCTTAAATCACACCTAGATTGGCGACCAACCCCTGTCTGTGCTGAGCTACGACATAGGGGTTGGTCGGGTTAAATCACACTTAGATTGACAACCAACCCCTGTCTGCACTGAGCTATGATATAGGGGTTGGTCGGGTTAAATCACACCTAGATTGGCGACCAACCCCTGTCTGTGCTGAGCTACGACATAGGGGTTGGTCGGGTTAAATCACACTTAGATTGACAACCAACCCCTGTCTGCACTGAGCTATGAAATAGGGGTTGGTCGGGTTAAATCACACTTAGATTGGCGACCAACCCCTGTCTGTGCTGAGCTACGACATAGGGGTTGGTCGGGTTAAATCACACCTAGATTGGCAACCAAGCCCTGTCTGCACTGAGCTACGATATAGGGGTCGGTCGTGATAAATCACACCTAGATTGGCAACCAACCCCTGTCTGCACTGAGCTACGATATAGGGGTTGGTCGGGTTAAATCACACTTAGATTGACAACCAACCCCTGTCTGCACTGAGCTACGACATAGGGGTTGGTCAGGTTAAATCACACCTAGATTGACAACTAACCCCTGTCTGCACTGAGCTACGACATAGGGGTTGGTCGGGTTAAATCACACCTAGATTGGCAACCAACCCCTGTCTGCACTGAGCTACGACATAGGGGTTGGTCGGGTTAAATCACACCTAGATTGGCAACCAACCCCTGTCTGCACTGAGCTATGACATAGGGGTTGGTCGGGTTAAATCACACCTAGATTGGCAACCAACCCCTGTCTGCACTGAGCTACGACATAGGGGTTGGTCGGGTTGGATCACACCTAGATTGGCAACCAACCCCTGTCTGCACTGAGCTACGAGATAGGGGTTGGTCGGGTTAAATCACACCTAGATTGGCAACCATCCCCTGTCTACGCTGAGCTATGATATAGGGGTTGGTCTGGTAAAATTACACTTAGATTGTCAACCAACCCCTGTCTCTGCTGAGCTATGACATAGGGGTTGGTCGGGTTAAATCACACTTAGATTGGCGACCAACCCCTGTCTGCACTGAGCTACGACATAGGGGTTGGTCGGGTTAAATCACACTTAGATTGGCAACCATCCCCTGTCTACGCTGAGCTATGATATAGGGGTTGGTCGGGTTAAATCACACTTAGATTGGCGACCAACCCCTGTCTGCACTGAGCTATGACATAGGGGTTGGTCGGGTTAAATCACACTTAGATTGGCGACCAACCCCTGTCTGCACTGAGCTACGACATAGGGGTTGGTCGGGTTAAATCACACTTAGATTGTCAACCAACCCCTGTCTACGCTGAGCTATGATATAGGGGTTGGTCTGGTAGAATTACACTTAGATTGTCAACCAACCCCTGTCTCTGCTGAGCTATGACATAGGGGTTGGTCGGGTTAAATCACACTTAGATTGGCGACCAACCCCTGTCTGCACTGAGCTACGACATAGGGGTTGGTCGGGTTAAATCACACTTAGATTGGCGACCAACCCCTGTCTGCACTGAGCTACGACATAGGGGTTGGTCGGGTTAAATCACACTTAGATTGGCGACCAACCCCTGTCTGTGCTGAGCTATGATATAGGGGTTGGTCGGGTTAAATCACACCTAGTTTGGCAACCAACCCCTGTCTGCACTGAGCTACGATATAGGGGTCGGTCGTGTTAAATCACACCTAGATTGGCAACCAACCCCTGTCTGCACTGAGCTACGATATAGGGGTTGGTCGTGTTAAATCACACTTAGATTGGCGACCAACCCCTGTCTGCACTGAGCTACGACATAGGGGTTGGTCGTGTTAAATCACACCTAGATTGGCAACCAACCCCTGTCTGCACTGAGCTACGACATGGGGGTCGGTCGGGTTAAATCACACTTAGATTGACAACCAACCCCTGTCTGCACTGAGCTACGATATAGGGGTTGGTCGGGTTAAATCACACTTAGATTGACAACCAACCCCTGTCTGCACTGAGCTACGACATGGGGGTCGGTCGGGTTAAATCACACTTAGATTGACAACCAACCCCTGTCTGCACTGAGCTACGACATGGGGGTCGGTCGGGTTAAATCCCACACAGTATCACTCTGTGTTCGCCTCAAACCAGGTACTTTTGTTCTATGTAGGTTCTTAAACAGAAATACTCTATAAGAAAGAGTCATAGCTTCACAAATTGATAATGAAGTCTAGATTTATGGTGGTTCTATTCTAGAAATACACACAAAAGGAAATAACAAAATGGTAAATTGCCTTCAAGGTTGCGACTAAACACACTCTCCAAGCAATACCAAAGATCTGGTAGGAGAGTAACAAACAGGTTCCGCTATTGGTTCAAGGAAGCCGCTTATTTAACCCGACCAGAGCTAACTTAACTGTATATCGATAGCTGAATTGTATAAGCTATGTAATATTGACTCTCTAAATTATCGACGTGAGAAACAATTATTATGTTTGATGTTTAAAAACAGGATGCGAGAAGACTGGATTGACAACAAATCCCGAAAAACCAGGTCTCAAGGAAAAACACTATTTACTATAGGAACAACCAAAAGTGCAACTGTCTATAATAGCCCGTATAACCGCGGAGCACGGTTATGGAATGAACTGCCAATAGAATTGCACAATGCAAAGGACAAGAACAGTTTTAAATCACAATATGATGATATCAACCGATAGTCTAAAGTAACAAGAGTCGAAATTCATCCATCTCATTATTTTCATAATTTGTACTTTCCTTTCCTATACATTTGTACTATCTTCTATTTCTACAACATTACTGTATGTAAATTGACCGCTAATGTAACCTGTTTATCGCATTGTAAAATATTGTTCAGAATTACGGGTGCCTGAAAAACTCGACCGTCGTTGAAAGGCACTGTGAATAAAAAAAAAACCTAAAAAAAAACTTTGTGTAGCTCTGTTTGCCAGTGTATTCCAGGGGTTGTTTTTCAGTAACGACAATCGTAGGTAACGATACTCTAAGATCTCCAGACGAATGTACGACTCTTTGGACGACAAAAGATGGCTGGTGTCCTGTAGACCAAGTCCTCGCAGGCCGCGGGAGATTGGCGCCAAAACGGTCATTCTTAACGATTATCTCAGAAGAAACATAGAAGTAGGCATGGTGACAATCGTTACAAATACGAGAGCACTGCAGTAGGTTTGGAAAACCAGCCGAGTGGTGCAGTGCCCGCAGCTGTCAACTGAAATATGATGGTTTAGAAAATGTCTTTCACGAAGGGAATAACCACAGGAAAATTACGAAATTTCGGGGATAGGTACGCGAGAAATATGTCAAAATTATCCCAAAATATTTCAAAACATTTTAGTATTTGGAAAAAAAGGAGCAACAAACATTAAGAATTTTGGCCTCAAAGTTATTGTTCACGTGAAAATAGTCTCTTTTCCACAGAGCAAAGAAAAGAGTACCTATTTATATAATTATTGATTTGATGATTCCTGCGTTTAATGTTTTGAAGAAGAGGTCAAATATATACTCTATGTTTACGTCATAATTCACTCGCTAACGCTCGTTATTACCTCGCGTCAACTACTCATGGTTTCTGGCCGCCTGTCTATAAAGCCATCGTTTATTGTCTATTCAGAAGTAAGCAGAATGGACGAATTTTGGCCACTAAAAGGCGAAAATAAGAAGAAGATTGAAGAACACGGTGTGTTTTGTGTATGATAACGATGGATAATGATATCGATAGTTATCCTCATATTGCGAATCAAAATTTACCACACCTCATAAATATAGCGGCTCGGGGCCTCAGACGGGTCCAATGGATACTTTATATACGACGGATAATAACATCCATGTCCATCCGCTAATTAGAAATCTAAATTAACCACCCATTGAGTTATAACCACGAAAAAGACAGACAATACAAAACAAAAACAAAAAAAGGAAGAATGACAAGGTTCGTTTTGTGTATGACAACGCGTAGCATGTAGCGTTGCCATGACGACCACACCTCACGGCGTACAGAGCGGCTCAGGGGGGGGGGGAGGGGGGAGGGGGGGTGCACGTGTAGGGGGCGCTGGGGTCGGAGATTTGCTAAATTCACCTCCGCCACAAGGGTCCGGCTATTCACGGACGTCGTATTTCCGTGCGCCACTCTCCAAACACATCCTCTCCCAGTTCTCTCCCATACCAGCGGACCAGAGGATCTGCTGGGAGAGTGGCGGTGCCCGGAAGTGCCCTGTGTATCTGGTGCTTGGCGTGCGCTGCGGTTGCCATGGTGACGGTAACAGTTGTAGTTAGGGGCGTGATGGTGGAAGTTAACGTCTGTTTGTCCACCCTGACAACGCCTGTTGGCCGTACGCCTGCCGGGAGGGGGTCAGAGGGTGGGCCGAACCTGTCTGCTCTACCTTAAAGGCATATCCTACAAGTCACAGGAGAGCCACCTGGTGATTTCAGTCAGAACTGGTTTATTTGGATTCATTCTAAATTCTAAATGAGTAAATCTAAAGATTTTGTCCAGTTAATCCAATCTTAATAGGTGAATTAAATCATTTTTCATTTACTTGATTAACATAGGAAATCTACTGAAAAATATAGTTTTCTTCAATCCTTCTAAAAACAAGGACGGTGACCTATGATTTTTAAAACATAAATCTTTAATAAAGAATACATGACTATATCCTGTGAATGTTTGAGGAAAATTAAATGGGTTTTACTATTTGAAAAACAACTTTTTAGAAGTAATTTATATGCTTTCATGATATTATGATTATTCTGATTCCTAAATCAAAAACTAGCATGGTGACCTCTGAATTTTAAGTTAGATTCTTTAGACATTTTAGGTTAGAGATCATCATATTCAATTATCAAGAAACTGACAAGGGTTTTAATTTTCAGACCAAATTGTCCGAAATGTCTCGAACTGTGTCTCATTAAGTCAGGAAGTGAAAGGGAAACAGAACCTGCAGCCACAGAGAAACTGCACAGAAGAGACTTCTCCTAATCAAAGTATTATAAGGTTCTGGATATGTGAGTGTATAAACCAATCTAAATACAGGAGTGTCCACCAATAGATGAATGAGAGAAGCTAGGAAGGTGACAAAAGGTACACTGGAGATGTTTCTGCTGTAGGGCTAGGTCTCTGTTATAAAAGTCAGCAAAATCTAAAAAAAAACAGAAGCAATAGAACTGACCACTGAATTGAACGTCACCCTTCTCCTGTGTGCCAATGTCTGTGAAGTACTACCTGCTGTTTCGTCCACAGTAAGAACGTTTCCTGATATTACTCTTAAGGAATAAGAAGGTATTGATGCTGTTTGCCATTGAGGCGGAAGTGTACAAAAAGGAAAATAGAAATGTCTTTCCAATAAAATAAAAAGTGTGTAAGGTATATTCTGGACGTGGCTATGGGTGTTCACTCTATCACAGCTACGGCTTGAATGAGATCAATGTGTGACATCAATTTATTTAACTGTGACGACTTGCGTGACAGCGACGTAATCAGGGAGATTCGCCTGGTGTCAGTTGTCGACAGATTTGTGTAAAACGGTATAAAATGGGAATGCCAGTTGTTGTCATGGCGTGGAGAAGACAGCAAAAGTGGAAATGGAAATCCTCATGTTGCATAGGATTGACAGGGATTTGGATTTTGAACATCTAACATAAAAAATTGAATTAAATCTAAAAAATGAAATTAAAATATGTAAAAGGGACCAGGCTTGAGAATCCCTCCTCTTAGACACCCGCACACACAATCAACAGTCTGATAAAAGGCTGAGAAGCAAATATCTCTGGAATTCTAAAGGTGCAGACCAACGGCTTTGCCAGGTGTTGGATGGAATGATAACTGCATGGAATATATGGAATATATATATGTATCGAAATAGTCGTTTAATCCCAGAACTATCAAACTTATACCCACCTGTGAAATATGCGCTACTACATGTAGGTTTCTGTAAAAATAAATTCTCTGCCAGAAAAGGGAAACATTGTGTGTAAAATTAACAACGACATAACGCCTTGATTTCGTCGGTGATCCTCAAAGTTTTCTCAGAATAATATAATCCGTATTGCTGGAGAAACAAGGCATACACTGCACCACCGACAGACTTTTACGGGAACTCAAATAATCAGTGCCTTTTTCGTCGGCCGATGGAAAATGGCCTTAACGAATGACAACTACATCAGTCATTTTATAAGACTGAGGTCTACAACGTACCTTTGTAGGGGGTCCTGATAGGATCGAGCTTGTATAAGGCCGTTTCCATTGGCCGTCCAAAAACGGTGGAGATTGTTTAAGTTACACAGAAAGTCCGTCAGTGGTGCCACTCAAACGAGTTGAAGAACAGCGAGTTTGACAAAAACGAGTTGTTTTCTGCATTTGTCTCACCCGTGTACACACTAAAATGATGGACGATATACAGGATATAGAATGGAGTGCAATACCTGTAGGGGCAGGGAGAACGAGTTCCTAATGTTAAGCCTCTGTGACAAAAACAAGACTGTTATTGTGTGTAACATACCTTTGTATGGGGTCCTGATTGGGTCGTACTTATTATCGTGCGTCTGTTTTACATCTCCATGTTATAATACTGTGTAACTTACCTTTGTAGTGGGTCCGGGTATGGCCGTACTTATTATCTAGCGTCTGTTTTACATCTCCACGTTATAATACTGTGTAACATACCTTTGTATCAGGTCTGGGTATGGTCGTACTTATTATCATGCGTCTGTTTTACATCTCCATGTTATAATACTGTGTGTAAAATACCTTTGTATCAGGTCTGGGTATGGGCGTACTTATTATTGTGCGTCTGTTTTACATCTCCATGTTATAATACTGTGTGTAACTTACCTTTGTATGGGGTCTGGGTATGGTCGTACTTATTATCGTGCGTCTGTTTTAAATCTCCATGTTATAATACTGTGTAACGTACCTTTGTATGGGGTCTGGGTATGGTCGTACTTATTATCGTGCGCCTGTTTTAAATCTCCATGTTATAATACTGTGTAACGTACCTTTGTATCAGGTCCGGGTATGGTCGTACTTATTATCGTGCGCCTGTTTTACATCTCCATGTTATAATACTGTGTAACGTACCTTTGTATCAGGTCCGGGTATGGTCGTACTTATTATCGTGCGCCTGTTTTACATCTCCATGTTATAATACTGTGTAACGTACCTTTGTATGGGGTCCGGGTATGGTCGTACTTATTATCGTGGGTCTGTTTTACATCTCCATGTTATAATACTGTGTAACGTACCTTTGTATGGGGTCCGGGTATGGCCGTACTTATTATCATGCGTCTGTTTTTAATCTCCATGTTATAATACGGTGTAACATACCTTTGTATGGGGTACGTGTATGGCCGCACTTATTATCGTGCGCCTGTTTTACATCTCCATGTTATAATACTGTGTAACGTACCTTTGTATCAGGTCCGGGTATGGTCGTACTTATCATTGTGCGCCTGTTTTACATCTCCATGTTATAATACTGTGTAACGTACCTTTGTATGGGGTCTGGGTATGGCCGTACTTATTATCGTGCGCCTGTTTTACATCTCTATGTTATAATACTGTGTAACATACCTTTGTATGGGGTCCGGGTATGGGCGTACTTATTATCGTGCGCCTGTTTTACATCTCCATGTTATAATACTGTGTAACGTACCTTTGTATCAGGCCCGGGTAAGGTCGTACTTATTATCGTGCGCCTGTTTTACATCTCCATGTTATAATACTGTGTAACGTACCTTTGTATGGGGTCCGGGTATGGGCGTACTTATTATCGTGCGCCTGTTTTACATCTCCATGTTATAATACTGTGTAACGTACCTTTGTATCAGGTCCGGGTATGGGCGTACTTATTATCGTGCGCCTGTTTTACATCTCCATGGTATAATACTGTGTAACGTACCTTTGTATCAGGTCCGGGTATGGTCGTACTTATTATGGTGCATCTGTTTTACATCCCCCATGTTATAATACTGTGTAACGTACCTTTGTATCGAGTCCTGGTATGGTCGTACTTATTATGGTGCGTCTGTTTTACATCTCCATGTTATAATACTGTGTAACGTACCTTTGTATCGAGTCCTGACTGGGTCGTACTTATTATCGTGCGCTTGTTTACATCCCCATGTTATAATACTGTGTAACGTACCTTTGTATCGGGTCCTGATTGGGTCGTACTTATTATCGTGCGCCTGTTTTACATCCCCATGTTATAATACTGTGTAACGTACCTTTGTATCGAGTCCTGATTGAGTCGTACTTATTATCGTGCGCTTGTTTTACCTCATCATGTTATAATACTGTGTACCGTACCTTTGTATCGGGTCCTGATTGGGTCGTACTTATTATCGTGCGTCTGATTTACATCTCCATGTTATAATACTGTGTAACGTACCTTTGTATCGGGTCCGGGTATGGTCGTACTTATTATCGTGCGCCTAATTTACATCTCCATGTTATAATACTGTGTAACGTACCTTTGTATCGGGTCCTGATTGGGTCGTACTTATTATCGTGCGCCTGTTTTACATCTCCATGTTATAATACTGTGTAACGTACCTTTGTATGGGGTCTGGGTATGGTCATACTTATTATCGTGCGCCTGTTTTACATCTCCATGTTATAATACTGTGTAACGTACCTTTGTATCAGGTCCGGGTATGGCCGTACTTATTATCGTGCGCCTGTTTTACATCCCCATGTTATAATACTGTGTAACGTACCTTTGTATCGAGTCCTGACTGGGTCGTACTTATTATCGTGCGCCTGTTTTACATCCCCCATGTTATAATACTGTCTAACGTACCTTTGTATCGGGTCCTGACTGGGTCGTACTTATTATGGTGCGCCTGATTTACATCTCCATGTTATAATACTGTGTAACGTACCTTTGTATCGAGTCCTGACTGGGTCGTACTTATTATGGTGCGCCTGTTTTACATCCCCATGTTATAATACTGTGTAACGTACCTTTGTATCGGGTCCTGATTGGGTCGTACTTATTATGGTGTGCCTGTTTTACATCCCCATGTTATAATACTGTGTAACGTACCTTTGTATCGGGTCCTGATTGGGTCGTACTTATTATGGTGCACCTGTTTTACATCCCCATGTTATAATACTGTGTGTAACGTACCTTTGTATCGGGTCCTGATTGGGTCGTACTTATTATCGTGTGTCTGTTTTACATCCCCATGTTATAATACTGCATAACGTACCTTTGTATCGAGTCCTGATTGGGTCGTACTTATTATCGTGCGTCTGTTTTACATCTCCATGTTATAATACTGTGTAACGTACCTTTGTATCGAGTCCTGACTGGGTCGTACTTATTATCGTGCGCCTGTTTTACATCTCCATGTTATAATACTGTGTAACATACCTTTGTATCGGGTCCTGACTGGGTCGTACTTATTATCGTGCGTCTGTTTTACATCTCCATGTTATAATACTGTGTAACGTACCTTTGTATCGGGTCCTGATTGGGTCGTACTTATTATCGTGTGCCTGTTTTACATCTCCATGTTATAATACTGTGTAACGTACCTTTGTATCGAGTCCTGATTGGGTCGTACTTATTATCGTGTGTCTGTTTTACATCCCCATGTTATAATACTGTGTAACGTACCTTTGTATCGAGTCCTGATTGGGTCGTACTTATTATCGTGTGTCTGTTTTACATCCCCATGTTATAATACTGTGTAACGTACCTTTGTATCGGGTCCTGATTGGGTCGTACTTATTATCGTGCGTCTGTTTTACATCTCCATGTTATAATACTGTGTAACATACCTTTGTATCGGGTCCTGATTGGGTCGTACTTATTATCGTGCGCCTGTTTTACATCTCCATGTTATAATACTGTGTAACATACCTTTGTATCGGGTCCTGATTGGGTCGTACTTATTATCGTGCGTCTGTTTTACATCCCCATGTTATAATACTGTGTGTAACGTACTTTTGTATCGGGTCCTGACTGGGTCGTACTTATTATCGTGCGCCTGTTTTACATCTCCATGTTATAATACTGTGTAACGTACCTTTGTATCGGGTCCTGATTGGGTCGTACTTATTATCGTGCGCCTGATTTACATCTCCATGTTATAATACTGTGTAACGTACCTTTGTATCAGGCCCGGGTAAGGTCGTACTTATTATCGTGCGTCTGTTTTACATCTCCATGTTATAATACTGTGTAACGTACCTTTGTATCAGGTCCTGATTGGGTCGTACTTATCATTGTGCGCCTGTTTTACATCCTCATGTTATAATACTGTGTAACGTACCTTTGTATCGGGTCCTGATTGGGTCGTACTTATTATCGTGCACCTGTTTTACATCTCCATGTTATAATACTGTGTAACGTACCTTTGTATCGGGTCCTGATTGGGTCGTACTTATTATCGTGCGTCTGTTTTACATCTCCATGTTATAATACTGTGTAACGTACCTTTGTATGGGGTCCGGGTATGGGCGTACTTATTATCGTGCGCCTGTTTTACATCCCCATGTTATAATACTGTGTAACGTACCTTTGTATCGGGTCCTGATTGGGTCGTACTTATTATCGTGCGCCTGTTTTACATCTCCATGTTATAATACTGTGTAACGTACCTTTGTATCGGGTCCTGATTGGGTCGTACTTATTATCGTGCGCTTGTTCTTTCAGCGCCCACATCGTCTGAGTGGCGTTGTAGAACGCGCGCGTTCGCGGCCGTCCGTTCGACATCCTGACGACAATTTGACGAAATCCTCTCCGAATCCTCTCTGAATTCTCCCCTCTCCCGGTCACGTAAACTCTCCTCACTCTGAATCCTGTTAATCTCCGCCCGGTAGATCCGAAATGCGCTGGTCCCGGCCTGTGGCGGCTGTCATAACTCCTCCCGCTCGGGAACCAGCGTCAGTGAGGGAACGCCGAGGACGGTGCATGGTGTCTGCGCATGCGTGCTAACTCTTTGTCGTCTGATTTTTTCTGCGTCATTTTAATCATTCATCCTCGAGTAAAAACCACCAGAAATCAAAGGTCTATCTAGAGGGTAAATTGAAATGTAGCACCAAGTATGCAGTGGGAGCTTTTAGGGGGAAAATCAGTTGTAAAATGGATGGTTAATAAAGTTTATTTTCTGACTATTTACGATAGACCAAAGAAATCAAAAGATGGGGCATAAAATATTCAGTACACATTCACGATTTTTGAATGATTTTTTTTTCTCACTTTTGCTATCGGGGGGCATCATGCTATTTCTTGAAAGTTCATTAATATAGGACGGTCAAAGGACAGGCGGGTAGGGAAGGCAGGGTGTGGGGCGGGGCAGGGTAGGCTGGGCAGGGCAGGGCAGGGCATGGCAGGGCAGGGCAGGGCAGGGCAGGGCAGGGCAGGGCAGGGCAGGGCAGGGCAGGGCAGGGCAGGGCAGGGCAGGGTTGTGAAGGAGAGGGCAGTGTAGGGAAGGACTGGGCAGGGCAGGGCAGGGGAGGTACTGGGCAGGGGAGGACAGAGTTTGGTAGAGCTGGCAGGGTGGGGCGGGGCAGGGTGGGGCAGGGTGGGGCAGGGCGGGAGTTGGGTAGAATGGGTAGGGCCGGCTGGCTGGACTGGGCGTGGCTGTACACTGTGTGATCTGTGATGTGGCTGTACACTGCGGCCACTCTTGTCGATCACACTATAATAAACACACACACAGACGCAGTGCGTCTATTCACGTCTGTCCGTTACCACGGCAACACTCCAGTCACGTGTCCAGGCCTATCTCCGGCCTATCTCCGGCCTATCCCCGGCCTACAGGTTAATACTGAGTGTGGGACCAGGACCAGGTAGAGTGTGAGGTGAGAGACTGGCCTCCTAAGAGGGACGCGATCATTAACAGGTGGGTCATTAATAATTAATTAATCTCCTGTCAGTGTCAACTCTCATTGTTCTCCTCAAGGTCGCACGGGGGCGCTACGGTGGGTGGGTAGGGTGTGTGTGTGTGTGTGGGTGGGGGGGGGGGGGTAAGTACACAATATTGACTGGTTTCAGATACAAGCGGCCGTATGCTCCAATGTGTTGACACGCAATAATATCCAAGCGTATGCGAGGATATTGTGGCAACTCTGAGGAGCATACAACCGCTTTTATCTGAAACCAGTCTATATTGTATTTATTATCCACCTTTTCTGGACACGTGGCATGTCGATATCAGTTCGTTTTAATTATGCACTATTTTTTCCATACACGCTATTTTTCCGTATGCGCCACCCGGAGCATACAACATACCCGCATGCGCCGGGTATGTCCATACTACCTATTGGTTTTCTATGGACACTTTATATTAGGTGGATAATAACGTGATTCATGTAGCAGTTCAGTTGAGAGATACATTTATACACCCATGCAGTGTTTACCTGAGTGTGTATTCGTACTAACAGGACGATACTTTTCAATGAAAATGTACAAGCCCACAGTCCATGGATTCTGATGTTTCCTTTACCTTTTATTGGCAAGCCGAACGTGTGTGGTACTGAAGAAGAAAGCGACACGTTTTGGTCAAAGTCATCGTTCTCCACGAGTTTGTTGCGGAGGGATATGAACGAGTTGACAGCCGAGTGAATATCACGTAGCATTCAAACAAGTTGGAGAACGACGACTTTGACCAAAACGAGTCACTTTCTGTATTTATCTCACTCCTGTATACATACACTAGAAGAATGGACAACACACAGGATAACCATAGACCATGGACAACGGACTGTAATACTCACAGGGGTATAAAGAACGAGTTCCCAATGTTAAGCCAATGGGATAAAATACCAGAGGTGAGATAATTGTGAAGACATTGAGATGAGATTTCTGCCCGTGCAGTGTTTATCTGGACAGTGACTGGATTGATAATGATTGAAATATCATATCAGTCTGACAGAATGTTTAGATTCAGAATGACAGTAGACGAGATTTTACAAGAACACAAGGCATGGTTGTAGAAATTCCCTCTATCTGTCATTTGAGAGCCGAATTTATCTCACTCCTGGTATTTTTGTCCCATAGACATAACAATGGGAACTCGCTCTCCATGCCCCTACAAGTATTGCAGTCTATTCTTCATGGTCTATATCTGTGTATCGTCCATTATTTAGTGTGTACAGGGGTGAGATAAATAAAGAAAGCAACTCATTTCAGTAAAAGTCGTTGTTCTCCAACTCATTTGAATGCTACGTGATATTCACTCGGCTGTTGCCTTGTTCATATCACTCCACATCAAACTCTTGGAGAACGACGACTTTGACCAAAACTAGTTTGTTTCTCCTTTAGTAAACATGTTTGTGGCGGTTAACACTGAGACTGGAATATCCTCAACCTGGAATGGATTCAGCACAACACGTTACCACATCCATCAAACTGCAGCAGGCTCTACAAATGATCCCCAGCATTATGAACTCAGAACAGATAACACTCCTTGGCCTTAGCAGCAACCGACAACCCCCCTCCCTGAAAAACATAAAACAAACAACGACAACAACAAATTGAAAAGGACAAACAATTACATGGGTAAATCGAAAAATCAATAAATAGCCTCTATTTTTCTAGTGATAAATACACAATATTGACTGGTTTCAGATACAATCAGCCGTATGCTCCTAGGAGTTGACGCGTAGTAATATCCGAGCGTATACGAGGATATTGCACAGTCTTGAAACCAGTCTATATTGTATTTATTATCCACCTTATCTGGACAAGTTGCATGTCGATATCAGTTCGTTTTAATTATGCACTATTTTTCCATACGCACTATTTTTCCGTATGCGCCACCCGGAGCATACTGCATATATTCGTATGCGCCGGGTATGTCCATACAAACTCCCTATGTGTTTTCCATGGACATTTTGTATTAGGTGGAAAATACGAGCAAAGAATCTTGTACTCGGGATATAATGTGCATTGTATCTGCCTTAAAGGGATTCCCCTGGGGATAAAATAACATCTCATACTCTATTCAACCAATCAGAACACACCATACATATGCAATATTCACAATCCATCTGTTTTTTGTAAAACTCGTGCTGATACGCTCTTGGTCGATACTTGGATGATGTCCCTCCCCTCTCTCACAAGCATACACACTTCATCAATATTCTGAGATATTTTAAAAGAAAACTGTGCCTCCTTTACTTCACAGACGCTTCACACGTTATCTCACCCCGGTATTGTTCTCCATAGGCTTAACGTCAGGATCTCGTACTCCACGGCCGTGAAGGTATTTTACCCAATACTCAATGGCTAATTTGGCGAGTACAATAAATGAGAATAACTTGGTCTGCACTCCACCTCGTTTGACCGCTACGTAATTCACTCAGCTACGCAGCGTGAATTACTCTGCAGTCAAGCTCGGTGGAGTACGGACCAAGTTATTCTCATCTCGTGAGTTTCCTTCTCATGACTGCGTCTACGTGCTGCACTTGATCTACATCATGTATCTTGTAAAGGACTCGCCTACTATGAACGTTCACCGTGTGAAGCCATTGCCTCAGTGAGTTGCTTACAGACCGACGTGTGAGCAACAGACTCTCAATAGGGAGTACACAGAGTGGATATTAAGGACTGATAAGATCTGTTCACGTAATGATTACCATCATAAACTGAAGCAAGAAAGGAGTGTATTAGGATTTATGTGTGAACGATTGGAAAGACCAAACTTCTGAGCGAATATTGCTGAAATTATTATTGGACAATCATGGACACATTACTTTGAAAACTACATTATGGGTTTATACTATTGAGCATAACATGCCTGGTTTACTGTCATTAATTATTGTCCAGGAGTGGAGTGTAGTTAAAATAAGAAGAGTGAAAAGGACTATGAATTGGATATCAATGATTACTGTGCATACACGATGTTTGTAACCCACGGATTGCTCTCAGGAGATTAAAACACATATACCTTTAATTACATTGTTCGTCTTTCCTCCTCTCAGGTCACGGGGATGTGAGGTCACCGTGTCCCTGTGACCACGATAATCAAGTAGTTCCACCTCGTGTCATCGTGCAACTAAGAATAACATTTAAGAATATAAGATAATGATCTAGCAACCTAAAAGACTAATTAAGGGACTTAGTTAACACCCCCACTACGGTGCAAGTAACACATTACCAATTATCACAGCTGAGTCCTCGCTTCCTACAGGTGACGTCAGGCGGCGGTGGCTCCCCCTGGCGACGTCATGGCTCGCTGGAACTTCCTGGAGGACGACATGCGCGCGTGGCGTCCGGCCGACCTCGACCCGTGGCTGGAGAAGGAGGCGGAGGAGAAACTGGAGACGGAGTTCTTCCTGCAGAGACTGCGCAACATCTTCAGCGCCTTCCCGCACTTCGGAGCCCCGCACCAACCCACGCAGGTCTGTATGCGCGCCGTACCACCACAGTGTGCCGGTATGGCCACGTACCACCATAGTGTGCCGGTATGGCCATGTACCACCATAGTGTGCCGGTATGGCCACGTGCCACCATAGAGCCCCGCACCAACCCACGCAGGTTAAGTATGCGCGCTGTACCACCATAGTGTGCCGGTATGGCCACGTGCCACCATAGTGTGCCGGTATGGCCACGTACCACCATACTGTGCCGGTGTGGCCACGTACCACCATAGTGTGCTGGTATGGCCATGTACCACCATAGTGTGCCGGTATGGCCACGTACCACCATACTGTGACGGTATGGCCACATACCACCATAGAGCCCCGCACCAACCCACGCAGGTCAAGTATGGGCGCCGTACCACCATAGGGTGCCGGTATGGCCACGTACGACCATAGAGCCCCGCACCAACCAATGCAGGTCAAGTATGCGCGCCGTACCACCACAGTGTGTCGGTATGGCCACGTACCACCACAGTGTGCCGGTATGGCCACGTACCACCATAGTGTGCCAGTATGGCCATGTACCACCATAGTGTGCCGGTATGGCCATGTACCACCATAGATCCCCGCACCAACCCACGCAGGTCAAGTATGCGCGCCATACCACCATACTGTGCCTGTATAGCCACGTACAACCATAGTGTGCCGGTATGGCCATGTACCACCATAGAGCCCTGCACCAACCCACGCAGGTCAAGTATACGCACCGTACCACCACAGTGTGCCGGTATGGCCACGTACCACCATACTGTGATGGTATGGCCACGTACCACCATAGAGCCCTGCACCAACCCACGCAGGTCGAGTATGGGTCACTGTACAGAAAAACGCACTTTGGGCAATTTCTCTACCTTTCTACATTCTACAGAAGCTCATAGTACTTCTATTTATCTGACAGAGTAATATTTAGTATTTATGGACAGAGAACATTATAATGTAACAGAAAATGTATATTATTATGGGTTTCTTTCCCACACCTTCAGCTTTTGAGACATTGAATCCTGAAAAACATGTAAATTTAACAATTTTTTAAGAAATATATAATAAAATTTAGAGAAATATATCAACAACTTACCTCTTATCACTTAATACCAACCAAATAAATCAATATAATCACATATACAGATATTTCAGGTTATAATATTACAAATTTCATCTGTTTCAAGATATTTACTAAGTCCCTAGGACCTTATTTAAGAAAACACTTTTTAGTATGGAACGTTCGGTATGTGGATTTTATACCTGTATAAAAAGGATCATCCCATATTTCTCTATGAGTTAACTAACTACAAATTTTACTATGGGAAGTAAAGAATGGTTAGAATAAATCCTGAAAAAATTGGCCACCTGCTGCAAAACCTGACTCCTGCATTCAGTTCCCAGTATGGTGGATCAGATTTTATACTTTTTTGATACCGAACGTTCCTAAATGCTTAAAAGCTTAACTCAAAATTTGGCTTGAATTAAGCCTAATTGTATTCATTACATGGTGCCAAATCAATATTTATACTTCCATGAGAGACTTCATATTTTCCATGGTGTTAGGTAATACACTTGGCTATACAAAGAACATTTCTTTAGGAATGGAAATTTAAATTAACTTATGTTTTGAACAATTTTAAAGAATAACAGAGTCTCATACCGAAAGTTCCCTGAAAAATTAAGGTATTTTTCAAAGTTGTGCCAAAACTGAGCCAGTAATAGGAAATGAGTATAATTATATTTTTCTTGTAGGTAAATGTATTTTAACATGAAATAGGATTTATCCAACAAATAGATTTTTTTCTTTTTTCTTCTGTTTTCAAGCTGCAAAAGTACGTTTTTCCATACAGTGACCCATATGCGCGCTGTGCCACCATAGTGTGCCGGTATGGCCACATACCAGCATAATGTGCTGGTATGGAGACGTACCACAATACTGTGCCAGTATGGCCAAGTACCACCATACTGTGCCCGTATTGCGATGTACCACTATATTGTGCCGGTATGGCCACATACCACCAAACTGTGGCAGTATGGCCATGTACCACCACACTGTGGCGGTATGGCCATATGCCAACTTACTGTGCTGGTATGGCCATGTACCACCATACTGTGCTGGTATGGCCATGCACCACCATACTGTGCTGGTAAGGAGACCCAGTCTCTCCAACTCTTAACCAAATTTCTTGAGTCAACCTGGAAGTAGGTTGCGCTTCGAATCCCCTTCGCGGCCATCTTGTTAAGGAACCTATGCAATGCTAAGCCAATGGAGAATTCGAACATTCATTTCTGATACTATTTGATATGCAGGGACGTGTTAAGTAGCCCTCAAGCTAATCTCTTGACAAAACCAGGCCTCCCTGACAGTTTGAGATCAAATGATTATGTGATGGCCTCAGTTTAGCCACCAAACACAATGTCAACAAATCAACAAACAACGCTTTTTCTTCGAGTTGGCATGTTTAAATCATGTCTGGATAATGTAAATAACCGTATTTCAACTATTGCGTGTGTAAATTACACATCATAAAGTAGATTATTAGAGTTTTCGAATATTTTACACTCTGACAGCGATTTGTTGTCACCAGCAAGATGGCGGATATGTCCGTTGTTAAGGGAATTCAGAGGGCATTTCAAACAGGAAGTCGCCACTAAAGACAGTTGGACTGCAGTTGCCGTTGTCTCGTTTGGTTATTTAAGAATAGTCATCGCACACAGTGTTCAAGCTGATATTTATCTGGATATTACATGTAATTAATGTAGTTAGTAAATTGTGACATTGATTACTGAACGAGCTAGTACTCTAAGCTGTCTAGTCTGAACTGTCCCGGTGTTTGACTGAGTGGGTTTCAGCCACCTGGTTCTACTTCTACCTGTGTAGTACCTCGTCTCCACCCCTCATACTCACATCAGATGGGGAGCTAGCTCAAGTGGTAGAGCGCTCGCTTAGCATGTGAGAGGTACCGGGATCGATACCCGGGTTCTCCATCCCACACTTTTATATATTCTGAATCTACAACTTACTGTTCAGTTAATTGTCCTCCTAATTGGTTATTGGACAAATCTAATATCAATTGGAGATTTGTTCATTGGACAAATGTTTGTAGGTATCACAGTGCCCCCTGGTTCTACTCAATTAATACTGGTGCTGCCATCTGGTTTCATGAAAATGTAGCAGTTTCCCATTGACACCAATCTAAATAATACTAAAGCACTTCTTCAGATGGCCTTCCCGTAGAAATTAGCATGGTGACATGTATTATTTCAGCATTTCTCATTTGTACATGTTCCAAACTATCATAACCCAGAATTACTTGAAGATAGCAATAGAACATCAGTGTCATTTAGCAACAAAGGGAAAATATTGCATTTTCGCATAAGACACCAATAGTTAAGCACTAAAATTTTCCGATAGCCCCCCCCCCCCTAGAAATTAGCATGGTGACATGCCAATTTTTGCATTTACCATTTGCTGATTTATGGAACTTATATCATTGCAAAAGACAATCGAATTTAGAAATCACCCAACTACCATTTATGTATGACACAGAGAATTGGAGCTGCACTGCCATAGAAAAAGTTAAGATAAGTACTTTTATAATTCTCTCAAGATTAAAATTTCAAAAGTCAAATATCTTAGGATTCAAAAAAACTAATAATTCAAAACTGAGAAAAGTATGACGCCGTTATAATGTACATGGGTGTTATAAACTAAACGTATTACGCTCATACACTCAGTCATTCAATGCTAAAGAATACGTTGCTAGCTGATTGTTTGGCTGCAAGCATTGTGTAACCAGGCCGATGGGATACAACACCGGCCTGTGGTAAAAGGTCTTTTGGTATATGGCGTAATATGTGAGTTATAATTAACTACGCATGCAGAGAGGTGTGCTTGAAACTATTGACTTTACAAACCAAACATGGCGCGTCAGTTTGAGTTGTCCCTGCATTAACTTTGTAGGAAATGCCCAGCCACAAAACTCTTTCACTTAGCTATGTCTAGAAATACACGATCGCAGACCTAAAATTGGTTAAAAACCACAAATCAAAGATTCTGTAAAAGAATGGCTGAAAATATAGAATCACCATCAGTCGAATACTTAGAGAAAACGTGGTTACTGAGCCTATATTATATATCTTATCATATATCTATAAACACGAAAAAAAAACAACCATGCCGGATAGTATTTCATAGACGTTCGGCCATAGGTGTGTATGAATATCTCTGTGGTGGTAAAAAGCGGTCATCTATATCCGGTGTACTTTCTATAAGAAGAGATGATTTCAAAGGTTGTAACTGTTGTCATGTTCCTAACATGTGGATACTAATTCTAATATTTGGTAATAAAACTTCACAATCCTAACACTTATGATCTTCTATAATGTAGTCTCCTTTTTGAATTGTGAATTGTTTTAATCCTAAAATATTAGAATTTTGAATGTTGGGAGAATGAAAGGTGGCGTCAGAGAAACAAGGTATGACGTCATGCAAGGCGACATGAAAAAATTGTAGAATATGGTAAAATCAATGTTTAAATATTTCTTGTATTTTTTCTTCATAAAGTGTGAAGTGTCACTCTACCATACTCCCTGCGTTTTTGGAGGACTATACTTTTATCATTCTCTCAAGATTTAAATTTCAAAAGTCAAATGTTTTAGGATTCAAAGAAAATGATAATTCAAAACGGAATTTTAAAAGTATGACATGACATCCTGTTTGCCTGACGCTGACGTCAGTGTGCGTCTCTCCGCAGATCGTCACCGGCGTCTTTCTGGGCACGACGTGCGACGCCGAGAACGTCGACCTGCTGCGTCGTTATGACGTCACGCACGTCATAAACTGCGCCGGGCCGACGTCACTGAACCCGCGCAGCCGCAGACGCCCGCACGCCCACGTCACTTCCGGTGTGGTCGGCTACGTGGAGCTGGAGATGGACGACAGCGACACCTACAACTTCACCAGCCACTTCCGGCGCACCAACGACTACATCCGGCGGGCGCGCGTTTCCGGCGGGCGCGTCTTGGTGTGCTGTCAGGGCGCGACGCGCGGCGCATGCGTGGTGATGGGGTACCTGCTGGGCGTGAAGAGCATGTACCTGCTGGAGGCCGCCAAGCTGCTCAAGGACCTCCGCCACGTCGCCATCTGCAGCGACGACGTCTCGCGAGAACTCGTCGAGTACGCGCGAGACGTGGGCGTCCTGGACCCCGCCCCCAGGAAGGTCAAGGCCCCCAGCTTCGGCACGTCACGTGACCGGAAGCGACTGCTGGACGTCCACCTACCGGAGGTTCAGATCGCCAAGGACGTGTATAAATACAGGTTCGACAGGTTCCTGCACTGACGTCATCGATGACGGGGATGACGTCATCGGTGTACGCGTGACGTCACTGGCGTATCCAGGAGGGAGCAGCATGCAAACGAGGAATAGTCGGGAAAAATAATCGAAAAGGATATAACCCGATATTTATTTTCGTTTGTGAAATAATAGACATTTTTGACAGATTTATCTCTACTTGTAGGAGGATTTTCCTTGAACTAATGAACTATGGGACTAGAAGAGCCAGCAGAAACGTAACTCTATGGATATCTTATTGAAAACAAATATATGAATGTGTCGAGGGTAAACGAGGCGTTTCACATGTATACCCGTATTACTATGACGACCACAATGAAGATAACGCTGTTATCGACACAGAGTAAAGGAGAAACGTTCACAAATACATGTATAATTACTTCATAGCTCATAGCGGAGCTCCGTCGACAGAACTGTGACCTAACGGGTTTGACAATAAACACAAATGAAACAAAAATGTTATAAACCTTAATTTGCCTCGGAAACCCGTGGAAAATCATATTTGTGTTTTTTACTGTTTTCCCAATAATAAGGTATAATAAATATCATGAATCTATGCACAAAGCATTAGAATAAACCCCACTTTACTTATATCACTAATTGATGCAATAATCCCTCTATTGAGGAAAAGCGCCATATTCAGATTTCCACATATTAGTCCATGTGCCACTTTGCTGTCACACCTTTCTGTATTAACGAAATTGGTCCATAATATAATTTCGAAAATATTTGGACCTGGCAACAACAAAAATGTTCCTCCAAGAACACAGTCTCAAGACGGTCAGAAAGATGAAGGTTAGACACGCGGAGAGTAGACCAGCTGGCAATGAAGGTTAGACACACGGAGAGTAGACCTGGCAGTGAAGGTTAGACACGCGGAGAGTAGACCAGCTGGCAATGAAGGTTAGACACACAGAGAGTAGACCTGGCAGTGAAGGTTAGACACGCGGAGAGTAGACCTGGCAGTGAAGGTTTGACACACGGAGAGTAGACCAGCTGGCAATGAAGGTTAGACACACAGAGAGTAGACCTGGCAGTGAAGGTTAGACACGCGGAGAGTAGACCAGCTGGCAATGAAGGTTAGACACACAGAGAGTAGACCTGGCAGTGAAGGTTAGACACGCGGAGAGTAGACCAGCTGGCAATGAAGGTTAGACACACAGAGAGTAGACCTGGCAGTGAAGGTTAGACACACGGAGAGTAGACCAGCTGGCAATGAAGGTTAGACACACGGAGAGTAGACCAGCTGGCAATGAAGGTTAGACACACGGAGAGTAGACCAGCTGGCAATGAAGGTTAGACACACGGAGAGTAGACCAGCTGGCAATGAAGGTTAGACACACGGAGAGTAGACCAGCTGGCAATGAAGGTTAGACACACGGAGAGTAGACCAGCTGGCAATGAAGGTTAGACACACGGAGAGTAGACCAGCTGGCAATGAAGGCTAAAATAAATGTTGACGTCCAAGTAAAAGAGTGTGAATGGACACACACCTCCAGTCTAAAGAAACACATCTTTATCACATCTCCTCCACATGAGTGGACTGTTCAGGCACAATATGATGAGGACTGAAATAAAACAATTTTAGTCAATAGAATCTTTTGCTCATGTGACAAAGCAAAGTACAAAAACATTTTACATATTATTTATTCACTGTTGGGCCTCAAGAGATCAGGAAACGTGATTCCTCAGTTGAAGAAGTTGAAGTTAGTTTTCATTCCCTTGCCGTGCTTATCACGTTAAATTAACCTGGGAGGTGTTTTTTAACTAAGAACGATAAAAGAATTGACCTTATCGTGGTCTTTGTTCTATTAAACTCTCCTTACCTAAAATGATCCGTCTTTATAGAGGACGGTCTTCTATATAAAATATGTTTATTTTAAGCTTTTTAAAAGGTTACAGTCGTTCTCCACGAGTTTGATGCGGAGTGATGTGAACGAGGCGACAGCCGAGTGAATATCACGTAGCGTTTAAACGAGTTGGAGAACAATGACTTTGACCAAAACCAGGTTTTTTTTACTTATCACCCCTTTTACGACACTAAAAGAATGGACGATGCACAAGACCATGGAGAATGGACTGCAATACCTGTAGGGACATGGAGAACGAGTTCATTAACCCATTCACGGCAGATGATTCCATATGGCATCAACTGTGCTGGCATCATTTTCATAAATTTGTAACATTTCGTTTTTGTGGAATAAAATAGAAGATATTGGATATATAATCATGACATTTTCACAGAATATAGATACAATACCAAAGTAATGATTTCGGGGGAAATGGAACATAAGAGTAATGATTGCATATTCTACCACGTCCTAAACTATAGAACTATCACAATAGGCCTGAGACCTACCGCCCCCTGGTGGTATACATTAGCACTATTACCCGCCCTTAACCATATACTACAAAGACAACTTCTCTGTTTCTGGGAGGATTAATATTACAATTTTAAATCTGATATTTGATGCAGTTTTTCTAATCCCTCGTCATCTGTTGTAGTGATGCTGTAAACATTCAAATATCGAATTGTTAAACATCCAATGTAAAGAATCTCCTGAGTGGTCAATAAAACTTTGAAAAAAAAGAAGAAATCATACGAAACAGATCCTTGAGATTAAAATAAACTGCGTTTGGTTTGGGGAGCTATCATTGCACAGAACAGTTAACTCCGTTCAGGGAGCATTCATTATACAAGTCTTCACCGACAACTGCCGCTAAAACAAACCACCAAACTTCCTGCTCCCACCACCAGGGCGCGCCCCGTGTGACGTCACAGCGCGTCTCTCAGCCCGGAGAAGACGCAGGAGGAGACAGACAGCGCCCTCTACACACCCCACACCTCCCTCCGTCCTCCAGGCGTCCTTTTCGCGTACATTTACCGGACCTCACGACGCAGAGAGCGCGCACCCTGAACTCCAGACGACATTTACAGTTTTTGGCGGGAATTAGCGGCAGCAGACAATGTCGTCTTCTTACTACACGCCCCGCAGGACGACTGGGTCCGGACTGCGGTACACGATGCGCAACCCGGACACCTCGGCCCGGGCGCCCACGCTCAGGGTCGATCCCTACTGGATGTTGGCGGCGGACGAGACGTACGCGCGGGGTGAGTTACTTATAGCGCAGACGACATTTAGCGAGCCTTATTCCCGCCAAGTCTCCCCAGTCTGACTTGTACTTCTCATGTGTTAAGATCACGAGGATTCGTTATTTATTTATCATTCTCATTTATGTCCAACACGCTCATAACATCCTATTGTCAGAGGGGTGAGGTACTTATAGCGCAGACGACATTTAGCGAGCCTTATTCCCGCCAAGTCTCCCCAGTCCAACTCCTAGTTCTCATGTGTTAAGATCATGAGGACTTGTTATCTATTTCTCATTCTCATTTAACTATCATACAGTCGTAATAACCTAGTGTCAGAGGGGGTGAGGTACTTATAGCGCAGACGACATTTAGCAGGGTTCGTTCCCGCCAAGTCTCCACAGTCCAACTCCTAGTTCTCATGTGTTAAGATCATGAGGACTTGTTATCTATTTCTCATTCTCATTTAACTATCATACAGTCGTAATAACCTAGTGTCAGAGGGGGTGAGGTACTTATAGCGCAGACGACATTTAGCAGGGTTCGTTCCCGCCAAGTCTCCCCAGTCCAACTCCTAGTTCTCATGTGTTAAGATCATGAGGACTTGTTATTTATTTCTCATTCTCATTTAACTATCATACTGTCGTAATACCCCATACAGAGGGGGGAGGTACTTATAGCGCAGACGATATTGAGCTCACCTTATTCCCGCCAAATCTGCCCAGCTTCTACTCTCTCAGTGTGTCTGTGTGAGTGCGCAGAGATCATGACGACTTCTGTATTTATTATACACCTATGAACATCATTCTTACACTTATTGGTCTCTGCTCACTGTACCGTAAAATCATGTACGGCACACTGTGACATCTGGTAATATTGCACTGGGGGGGGGGGGGGGGGGGGGGAGGGAGAGGACGGGGGGGGGGGGGGGTCATATTTAAAGTACGCACACACTGAGGGAGGTGGGGGTGGGGGGGAGGGGTCAATATTCTCGGAAATTTTCCGTATGCTCCTTCTTTATTCTATGGCGTACATTGGGATGGGGGTTCACAATTTTCATAATTATCGCGTACATACTTGATCCCACAGGCGCGTATTTACATGAGGAAGGGGGGGGGTCACGGGGGGGCAGGCGCCCCTCCCACTGAAATCCTGCCAAGGTCTGTCTGCTCCGCCTCAAAATTCTGTAAATGCACTTTTTAAAATTGTGTTTCTACCATTTTAAGGTCACTTTCAGAACGGACAAAATATAGACACCCCAAAGCCTATTTGGGGCACAGGGGACACAGGGGCACATGTCTAGGTGTGTCCCTGCCCCACGAAATAAAACCCTGTATTATACACACTAAGACAGAAATTGATGAGTGTTTGGTCTGTGTCCTCATATGCCATCGATTTTCGAATGCACAGTAATATGAACGAGGCGATAGTCGAGTGAATATTCCGAAGAACTCCATACAAAACGGTGAACGGGGACTCAGACCAAGCACGACTATGTTTCTAATTTCATCATAGCCTGGTAATATTTATCTGTTTATCACCCGTTGAGTATGAGTTACCGTACTCACAAGCCTGTTGAGAACGACTTCTAAAGGACGTTAAGCCTATGGAGGTTTATACCAGACTACCAGATAATACCTGTTTACTAGACATGTATTGTTTTTCATTAGTGACTTCCTATAACTGTATTTCCCAACCTCCAACACCACACAGGTGGACATTTGATATTAACCACAAAACACTGCCACAGTCTAGTGTCCCTAATGATGTTAGTAGACATGTGAGAAATGTAGAAAAACTGGTTAAAAGAAGCAGTCATCAAGACATCCAAGACGGCTACAGGGAGAGCTGTGATGGGGGCTGGGGAGTGGTGAGGGGTGTGTGGTGAGGTGTGTGTGTAATGTCGGGGAGGAGAGGGGGAGGGGAGGGGCGGGGCGGGGTATGTATAGGTGTCTTATTATAGTTGACGCTGTCTACCCTGGTGTCTGACTGGGACAGAGCTTGTCGTGTGACCTGACTCATACATCCTAATCATTAAACATGATCTTAGAGTTAATAAGGTGAAGTACCACTTCTACATGTTGCATGCACTGCATGTACTTAATTATGTACATTATCATATATATTGTTTTATCTCTAAATACTGTATGGGCGTTGGATACGAGTTCTCAATGTTAAGTCTATAGGGAAAAATACCAGAGGTGGGATAAACTATTATATATGATATAATATTATTAGACCAATGAATAATTAATGTAGGAAAGTTATCAAACAGGAAAAGACACGAAGGCGAGTTTGACGGAAATTGAATAAATAACAGGGTTTATTCAGAAATACAATGGGACAACCCCAGTCCTACACATCCAAATGTATAAAGCTAAGACATTAGTTATGACAAGTAAGATTAAAAATACGTGTTATCAGGTGAAAAAACGAGAGCGGAATGACCGTTTGGGGGAACCTCGTAACCATGGAACCACTATCTACCGCATCGGTTACCAGGAAGTTACCTGAAAACAAACAACAATGACGTAGTACAAGGAGCAGCTCGGGTCCCGAAGTGAATTGATTAAGAGCAGCTCATTGGCTGAATTTATTGTGTAGGAAGCCCTATGCTCTACCTTGATATATGGAGCATTATTTATCCTACTCCTAATATAAAATCCCATAGGCTTATTATTGAGTTTCTGTATGCCACGCTGACTGGCATACAGAGTTGTGTATGCCACTAGTAGAACAGAACTTGAGCTACTATGAAAGAATGTTCGATAGCATGATACAGGAAGCGTAATCAAGCCTGATACAAAATTATAACTCTAGTATTTGTAAAAATATAGAATAAACTAGAGCAAATCCACATGCAAATATATAGACACTAACCCAAGTGACCCAAATGAATTCTCCATAAACACAAATGTATGTCAACATCGTTAGAGTTACTCAATAAGTGCTTGCATAACGAGACACAAATCCCGGAGGCCCCGAAACCCCGGAGAGAGTGAAGTGTGCCCGGGCAGTAGAGAAACGCCGAGCCGGTAGCTCAGACCACGGATTTCGATCCGTGCTCAGACCCAGCAGACACTGTGACAGAGGGTATCATTACAGTTATAGGGGGCGTCCACCAACCGCGACAAGGCTACGACAAGAGCAGACAAGAGAGTTCCAATCGGTGCCTTGTCGCAGCATTGTCGTGAGGAGGGGAGTTGTCGTGACCCCTTGTCGCAGCCTGTCGGGAAGTGCACGCTCCACCTAAATATTCTGGTCGTAGACCTCTGCGACAACCTCCCGACACGCCACGACACGCCACGACACGGCTCCAAAATCGAACATGTTCGATTTTGTCGTAACCTTGTCGGAAGGCCTCCGACAGGCCCCCGACAAGCTTCATGTCGCAGCCTGTCGTGGCCTTGTCGTAGCCTCTTGTGGGGAACTGTGGTCCACCAACCACGACAAGGCTACGACAAGGCTTCCAATCGTGGAGCTGTCGTGGACCTTGTCGGAAAGCCATTGTCGTAGCCTTGTCGTGGTTGGTGGACGCCCGCTCTAAACTGCCTCCATGTGAAGGGTTAGCTGGTACCCGCCTGTGTGGGGGACGTATATCTCCGCCGCGCCCCCTAGCGGATACCCCGGGAACCAGCGTATGTAAAGGGCACAGTGAGGAAGTCCATGTTCGGCGGTACATGGTCACATGATGTGTCCTTACGTCACATGACCACCCCTCTTACACGTAACACTGATACACATACGTGTATACACTGATACACATGTATACACTGAACACACAGAATCTGACCAGTAGGAGCTACTCAGAGAAGGACCGTTTACACTGGCCGATGAAAACGGTGTAGATTCTTTGAGTTCTCCTAAAAGCCCATTTCCATTTTGCGTCAGCAGTGCATAGTAGCAGTGTTTATCGGTGATGGCAAATGTAAATAGGTTTTTAGGAGGCCTAATAAAATCTATATTCCTATATACCCATTATTGAACTAACTAGAGTTACATACCGCTGCTGGGGGGTGCATTAAAAATAAGTTATGTGTCGAGGTTGACGTTTTCGTCCCGCTCTCATGTTTTTGTCCCGCTCTGACGTTTTCGTCCCGCTCTGATCACGTGATACAATACAGCAGCGGGACGAAACAATAGCTGTTGTGGTTACTCAATAAGGGTGGCCATTTGCTTTGGAAGTGTTTCAGGTAAAGAATTAAGTATTTCTATCGATATTTGAAGGTATATAGGAATAGAGAAACCAAGTACCGGTTAGAAAAAGTCAAAGTTACCCTTTGCTCACCGGAACATAGTTTCCCTCTATTCCTTACGTCGGCCAATGGGAATCAGTCTTTAGTTCAACCCTCAGGTCGAGGCAAAAGCTTGTTTCCATTGGCCGACGAAAATGGCACCGACTATTTCTGGGAGACCCTAAAAGTGTGTCAGTGGTGGCCATTGACTCGATTCCGTGTTTTCAATGTGTTTAACAATTCAAGACGACCACTCTAAAACCTCCATAGGCAGAGTATATGAGCGAGTGACCCACGTTAAAAGAACACATTTACTCTCATGAAAGATTTGATAGATAATGGATTGCATATTTACCTGTTAATTCATGTTTATACACACATGGACGCGTATATTATGACGGATAAACCGGACGAGGAAAGTTTACCCTGAAATATAAGAAAACTGGCCTACTTTGAGCGTTTAATATGCACTGTCCCGATGTCAGAGGCAGAGGAACTCCTGCAGGAGATTCTGACATGCCAGAATCTCCGGGTAGCTAATTCCAGGTGCCCTGAACATTTCCCAAGGAGACTCCGTATAAGGTGGGTAATAGAAAATCAGAAACCCACTTGCGGAAAAAAAACTTGGTCAGCCCTCCACCTTGTTTGACTGCAGAGTAATTCATGAAGCCAAACTGAATTACTCTTTGGTGAAACTCGATGGAGTACGGACCAAGTTATTTTCATCTCATGAGTTTCCTTCTCATTATGCGACTCAAGATGTTGATAATTAACAGATAATCCGCAGGTATTAGCGAGGTTTGAGAGGCCAAGTATCAGGTCAGGAATTGAACCATGTGGCATGGCTTTGTTTACATTTTGATTAAGCTGTTATTGCCGTGACTGTAAGAAAGCTGGACTCTAATTGGTCAATATCGCCGGCAGCCTGGCACTCTCCCAGCAGATTGTGTTTTACCTAAGGGAAGTATGAAGATAGGAGGGAACTAAAACTATGCTTGGACTGCAAAACGGATGACTCTCATAGTAAGAAGGAAACCCACGAGATGAAAATAGCTTGGTCCGTACTCCACCTCTTTTGTCTTCAGAGTAATTTACGAAGTGAAGCTGAGTGAATTACACTGAAGACAAAAGAGGTGGAGTATGGACCAAGCGTTTTTCAGCGAGTGGGTTTCTGATTTTATCTCACCCCGTATAACATTATTTATTGATAAAATGAATCACTAACTTAGGCATTGAGTATTGGGTACACGAGCCTCACGGCCGTGGAGTACGAGTTCCTAATGTTAAGCCTATATAGAAAAATACCGGGGTGAGATAACAGTTCATTCTACTCTGTTTATCAGACAGTGTCTATTGAGTAGTATCATGCTTTCACTCTTAACACGTATATAATTGTAACACCTTTGTTAATATGTAGACCGATTTGATGTGAAATATCACATGTAGGTCATTGACTACAAATCGGCAATATTCCTATGGCAGCAATACTGATGATGATAATGATAATGTAGTTGTGTTGGCTTTATGTTAGGCTGGTTAGATTGAGTGAGTACTTGAGAGATCATTATATCAGCAATACTGATAATACCATTTATAATGTAGTGGTTGTTAATCTGGTCAGTTTGAGTGAGTACTTCAGTGATTATTGTATGAGCAATATGAGGTCAGATTGAGTGAGTACTTCAGTGATTATTGTATGAGCAATATGAGGTCAGATTGAGTGAGTACTTGAGAGATTATTGTATGAGCAATATGAGGTCAGATTGAGTGAGTACTTGAGTGAATATTGTATGAGCAATATGAGGTCAGATTGAGTGAGTACTTGAGAGATTATTTTATGAGCAATATGAGGTCAGATTGAGTGAGTACTTGAGTGAATATTGTATGAGCAATATGAGGTCAGATTGAGTGAGTACTTGAGTGAATATTGTATGAGCAATATGAGGTCAGATTGAGTGAGTACTTGAGAGACTATTTTATGAGCAATATGAGGTCAGATTGAGTGAGTACTTGAGAGATTATTGTATGAGCAATATGAGGTCAGATTGAGTGAGTACTTGAGAGATTATTGTATGAGCAATATGAGGTCAGATTGAGTGAGTACTTGAGAGATTATTGTATGAGCAATATGAGGTCAGATTGAGTGAGTACTTGAGAGATTATTGTATGAGCAATATGAGGTCAGATTGAGTGAGTACTTGAGAGATTATTGTATGAGCAATTTGAGGTCCCTCAACCCATGGCACCTCCTGTTATAAGAAGAAGGTTATGTAGTTTTGGCAAAGCCATGGCACTTCTCTCATATTTCCTCCTGGCAAAGATACAATCTAAACATCACTAAGCTTTATATGATTGTTTACATGTCATTCATTGTTTTCCACTCAGATATCACTCAGCTCCGCTTTGTTATATCATTCTTCGAAGACAACTCACGCTATATAAACAGTCATATGCAATTTTGTGATGTTTCATGATAATCCTGAACAACAGATAAAAAGTAATAGTAAGTAGTTATATAGAACGTCCTGACCATGCTGTACAAGTCACAGAACGAAATTGTAATTTTCGGTTTGTACGGAATCAGGCGTTTACGCCAAGTTCCGTAGAAACCGTAAATTACCATCGACTTCTGTAACTTATACAAACATGGTTGGACGTTATGTATTTACTATATACCCGAAATTAAAAAAAATAATTATTAATTTCATTCGGTTTAACAAACAATATTTTAATAAACGTGTATGGGTAGGTAGTCCGTACTTTCCTGTACAGACCACTGGTCCGTACAGTATTTTTATATTATATGACGAAACAGTGCATATTTACAGTATATCCAGCATGGGTATATAGGTAAAATGTTTTATGGCATAACCGTGGCATCATATGAGGGGTTGGGTAATAACCATGGCATATAGTCACACCATGTTAAGTCTATAGAGATTTATATAAGAGGTGGGATAATAACTGTGGTATACAGTCACACCATGTTAAGCTCATGGAGTTTTATATGAGGGGTAGGATAATAACTGTGACATACAGTCACACCATGTTAAGTCTATGGAGATTTATATGAGGGGTAGGATAATAACTGTGACATACAGTCACACCATGTTAAGACTATGGAGATTTATATGAGGGGTAGGATGATAACTGTGGCATACAGTCACAGCATGTTAAGTCTATGGAGATTGATATGAAGGGTAGGATAATAACCGTGGTATACAGTCACAGCATGTTAAGTCTATGGAGATTTATATGAGGAGTAGGATAATAGCCATGGCATACAGTCACACCATGTTAAGTCTATGTAGATTTATATGAGGAGTAGGATGATAACCGTGGTATACAGTCACACCATGTTATGGAGGTTTATATGAGGGGTAGGATAATAACTGTGGTATACAGTCACACCATGTTAAGTCCATGGAGATTTATATGAGGGGTAGGATAATAACTGTGGTATACAGTCACACCATGTTAAGTCAATGAAGATTTATATGAGGGTAGGATAATAACCGTGGCATACAGTCGCACCATGTTAAGTCTATGGAGATTTATATGAGGGGTAGGATAATAACCGTGGTATACAGTCACACCATGTTAAGTCTACGGAGATTTATATGTGAGTAGGATAATAACCGTGGCATACAGTCACACCATGTTAAGTCAATGGAGATTTATATGAGGGGCAGGATAATGACTGTGGTATACAGTCTCACCATGTTAAGTGTATGGAGAATTATATGAGGGGTAGGATAATAACCGTGGTATACAGTCACACCATGTGAAGTCTATGAAGATTTATATGAGGAGTAGGATAATAACTGTGACATACAGTCACACCATGTGAAGTCTATGGAGATTTATAGGAGGGGTAGGATAATAACTGTGGTATACAATCTCACCATGTTAAGTGTATGGAGAATTATATGAGGGGTAGGATAATAACCGTGGCATACAGTCACACCATGTGAAGTCTATGGGGATTTATATGAGGGGTAGGATAATAACTGTGACATACAGTCACACCATGTTAAGTCTATGGAGATTTATATGAGGGGTAGGATAATAACTGTGGTATACAGTCACACCATGTGAAGTCTATGGAGATTTATATGAGGGGTAGGATAATAACTGTGACATACAGTCACACCATGTTAAGTCTATGGAGATTTATATGAGGGGTAGGATAATAACCGTGGTATACA
Organism: Alentia gelatinosa; assembly: GCA_950022655.1. Lineage (NCBI taxonomy): Eukaryota > Metazoa > Annelida > Polychaeta > Phyllodocida > Polynoidae > Alentia > Alentia gelatinosa. Next base: position 62,581,130 of record OX465587.1, on the reverse strand, counting down.
GTCACACCATGTTAAGTCTATAGAGATTTATATGAGGGTAGGATAATAACCGTGGCATACAGTCACACCGTGTTAAGTCTATGGAGATTTATATGAGGGGTAGGATAATAACCGTGGTATACAGTCACACCATGTTAAGTCTATAGAGATTTATATGAGGGTAGGATAATAACCGTGGCATACAGTCACACCGTGTTAAGTCTATAGAGATTCATATGAGGGGTAGGATAATAACCTTGGCATACAGTCACACCATGTTAAGTCTATGGAGATTTATATGAGGGGTAGGATAATAACCGTGGCATACAGTCACACCATGTTAAGTCTATGGAGATTTATATGAGGGGTAGGATAATAACCGTGGCATACAGTCACACCATGTTAAGTCTGTGGAGATTTATATGAGGGGTAGGATAATAACTGTGGCATACAGTCACACCATGTTAAGTCTGTGGAGATTTATATGAGGGGTAGGATAATAACCGTGGTATACAGTCACACCATGTTAGTCTATAGAGATTTATATGAGGGGTAGGATAATAACCGTGGTATACAGTCACCCCATGTTAAGTCTATGGAGATTTATATGAGGGGTAGGATAATAACCGTGGCATACAGTCACACCATGTTAAGTCTATGGAGATTTATATGAGGGGTAGGATAATAACCGTGGCATACAGTCACACCATGTTAAGTCTATGGAGATTTATATGAGGGGTAGGATAATAACCGTGGCATACAGTCACACCATGTTAAGTCTATGGAGGTTTATATGCGGGGTAGGATAATGACCTCGGTATACAGTCACATCATGTTAAGTCTATGGAGATTTATATGAGGGGTAGGATAATAACAGTGGCATACAGTCACACCATGTTAAGTCTATGGACATTTATATGAGGGGTAGGATAATAACCGTGGCATACAGTCACACCATGTTAAGTCTATGGAGGTTTATATGAGGGGTAGGATAATAACTGGGTTTTTTTTGTTTTTTTTGTTTTTTTTTAGGTTTTTTATTTTCCCTGGAGTGGTCACCTAGGACTGTGATCAGTCCTATCTTCCGGTGGCTCCAGCCAATGATTTACCTTCCGCAGGATGCCTACTGAGTAAGCTTACAATTTGGCGGTCTTAAGGGATTTCTGCAGTTTCGTATGATATATATACATGATAATACAAATAACTTAGGAAGGTAAAGATAGTTACAACAATATGACAGTATAGCCTATCTTAGTAGGACCTTTTAGGCACCATCTGGCCTACTGATATGGTTATCACAAAGTCATTCAATACAGGCAGTACATGAATTAGTATACAATAATGTTTGGGTTGGGTTCCTTAATTAGGACAGAGGACCCATAATTGGGATTCAATAGTGCTGTATTTTGTCTCTATCGATTCTTTTTAGGGCGGAGGTGAAATCATCCTCTGTATCAGTTTGTCTAAGTGCAGGGCTTAACTTGTTCCAGGCGGTTGCTGCTTTAAAGTTTACAGATTCCTTATATTTGTTGGTACGAATTTGGTGTTTGATTTTCAGCACAGGTCCGTCGGAGATGCGAGTCTGGCGGTTTTGGTCTTGGAGGTTATGGGGGATTTTGCTGCGTTTATAAGCTAGTTTTAGAAGTTGAGTCTGTCTGCGATCCGATAAGTAATTAATTTTGAATGTTTTATGTAGGATGTTTGTCGGGATATGCTGATTGGCATTGTAGCAAATTCTTAGAGCTTTGTTTTGGCTATGCTGTAGCCGGGTTCGTAGGGTACTTTGGGTGTTGTGTGTTAATATCCCGCCGTAGTCCAGGTAGGGCAAGGTTTTTGTTTTGTAAATCGTTATTGCCTGCTGTCTGGTTAAATATTTTCGTATATAAGCAAGTAAGTAGTTTTTATGCACGACTTTTTTTAGTGTACTCCTGAGGTGGGTTGAGTAACTTAGGGTGCGGTCGAGTGTTACTCCCAGATATTTGAAGTTGGAGACTTCATCCAGGTCGGTGCCGTCAAGTGTTAGTTCCGTGTTGGGTGTGTGGTCTAGGGAGTGCCTAGAACCAAAAGTTTGGACTTTTGTTTTGCTAAGGTTAATAGTCAGTCTGTTCATGTTACACCAGTTATGTATATTTGTCAGGTCAGTTTGGAGAGATTCAACTAGATGAGCGTGGTTTTTGCCGGTGATATAGAGGACAGCGTCGTCAGCGTACATTTTAATATGGCAATGTTTTAGTGATTTTTCTAGTGAGTTTATGAATATTAGGAAGAAAAGCGGGCCTAAGGTTGAACCTTGTGGGACTCCATATGTGACTGGTTGAGGGGTTGATATAATGTTGTTAGCGATTGTACATTGGATTCTGTTTGTTAAATAGTTAAGGGCCCAGTTTGTTAGTTGTTCATTTATACCTATATTTTCTAAACGGCGAATTAAAATTTTGTGATGGACAGTGTCGAATGCTTTAGTAAAGTCGATGTAGGCGGCTATTGTTATTTCTTTTTTATCTATTCTGTGGATTATATTATATGTGGATTTATATGAGGGGTAGGATAATAACCATGGTATACAGTCACACCATGTTAAGTCTGTGTAGATTTATATGAGGGGTGGGATAATAACTGTGGTATACAGGGACACCGTGTTAAGTCTATGGAGATTTATATGAGGGGTAGGATAATAACTGTGGTATACAGGCACACCATGTTAAGTCTATGGAGATTTATATGAGGGGTGGGATAATAATCATGACATACAGTCACACCATGTTAAGTCTATGGAGGTTTATATGAGGGGTAGGATAATAACCGTGGTATACAGTCACACCATGTTAAGTCTATGGAGATTTATATGAGGGGTAGGATAATAACCGTGGCATACAGTCGCACCATGTTAAGTCTATGGAGATTTATATGAGGGGTAGGATAATAACCGTGGCAAACAGTCGCACCATGTTAAGTCTATGGAGTTTTATATGAGGGGTAGGATAATCACCGTGGCATACAGTCACACCATGTTAAGTCTATGGAGATTTATATGAGGGGTAGGATAATAACCGTGGCATACAGTCACACCATGTTAAGTCTGTGTAGATTTATATGAGGGGTAGGATAATAACCGTGGCATACAGTCGCACCATGTTAAGTCTATGTAGATTTATATGAGGGGTAGGATAATCACCGTGGCATACAGTCACACCATGTTAAGTCTATGTAGATTTATATGAGGGGTAGGATAATAACCGTGGCATACAGTCACACCATGTTAAGTTTGTGTAGATTTATATGAGGGGTAGGATAATAACCGTGGTATACAGTCACACCATGTTAAGTCTGTGGAGATTTATATGAGGGGTAGGATAATAACCGTGGCATACAGTCACACCATGTTAAGTCTATGGAGATTTATATGAGGGGTAGGATAATAACCGTGGCATACAGTCACACCATGTTAAGTCTGTGTAGATTTATATGAGGGTAGGATAATAACCGTGGCATACAGTCACCCCATATTAAGTCTGGTGATTTATATGAGGGGTAGGATAATAACCGTGGCATACAGTCACACCATGTTAAGTGTATGGAGATTTATATGAGTGGTAGGATAATAACCGTGGCATACAGTCACACCATGTTAAGTCTGTGTAGATTTATATGAGGGGTAGGATAATAACCTTGGTATACAGTCACACCATGTTAAGTCTATGGAGATTTATATGAGGGGTAGGATAATAACTGTGGTATACAGTCACACCATGTTAAGTCTATTGAGATTTATATATGAGGGGTAGGATAATAACCGTGGTATACAGTCACACCATGTTTAGTCTATGGACATTTATATGAGGGGTAGGATAATAACCGTGGCATACAATCACACCATGTTAAGTCTATGGAGATTTATATGAGGGGTAGGATAATAACTGTGACATACAGTCACACCATGTTAAGGATATGGTGATTAATATGAGGGGTAGGATAATAACTGTGACATACAGTCACACCATGTTAAGACTATGGAGATTAATATGAGGGGTGGGATAATAACTGTGGTATACAGTCACACCATGTTAAGTCTATGGAGATTTATGTGAGGGGTAGGATTATAACTGTGGCATACAGTCACACCATGTTAAGTCTATGGAGATAACACACAGGAGGACCTTAGAGGAGAATGTTTGTAAACCCAGTCTCAACCCTCCTGCGCTCACGTCCCCTGCCTGGGGCACGTTCACTAACCTCATCACGCAGAATCTGCCTCTAATTGAGGGCGCGCGCCGCCCCACCTGGTGGTCATAGCGGGTACCTGACAGATCCAAGATGGCGGCTGGTGTGGCGTGTGGTGGTAACCTGTCTCCTGGTTCAGTCTGAAATAAAACACACACCGGTGAGAGATGTGACTTAACGAACCAGAGGGAGCGACATACTTATTGTACCTTCAGCGTTTAGCCAAATCTCACATATTATTTCTAAATTTTCCTGGAGTCACTCGTTGCCAGCATAATACTCTGAGGACATTTTTTGTAAGATGGCCCAGTCTCAACCACCGAGAGAGTACAGAAGTTTGTACAGTGAGAACTGCTAGGAGAGGCTTGGAGCCTGCAGACCTGTCATGGAACTGGGGCCCGTTTGATAATCTAGGATCGTACATAGAGAACCATTTCTGTTCCTCATACAAAGATGATCGTTTAATGATATTTAAGCCTGTTTGCTAAGCATTAGCCGTCCATAAGTGTAGAATAAAGTTGACCCACATCGTCCCTGAGTCTCTATGGCGTACAGAAAAGGGTCTACATGCACGATCCTAGATTATTAAACGGGCCCCTGTGTTATTAAAGCGGGTTCTGTAATTCAGGCCAGACTGAACTCAACTTCTGTGCAATGTTTGACCAAACTAATCGACAACAGGGGCAGGACTGTCACTTCTTCTAGTGGAGAAGGAACAAACCACTGCTCAACAGTCACATTGTCTACACGTTTTTAATGTGTTTAGCTCTGAATAATGGATCATCAGAAAATGATAAGTGTCCATTCCCCAGTGATGATCTTTTAACCCAGTGGTCAGTGTTTGGCTCTATGTAATTGACCTTCAGAAAATGATAAGTGCTCATTCCCCAGTGTTGATCTTTTGGTACAGTGGTCAGTGTTTAGAGATTTAAATGTTAACTTTGATGGATGACCCGGAACCTAAATGACAGTTGGTATACAGTCAGTGGCTGTCTAACACCTACTGCCTGCTGTAGGAGAGAGGACCCCACCCTCTCCCCACCCTCTCACCGCTCACCTCATGTCGAGACACTGACAGCAGCTCCCGTAAACAGGTCACAGAATGTCTCTGGTTATTTACGTTAGATCCGAGACGAGCACGGGCTGATAATATACGGAAACGGGCTGACTGTCGTCGTACGGCAAATATACGAGGTATTATTGTTGATCAGATACATCCCTCTGTCTTTGGGATTCTTAAAATGAACACCTGAAGTTCTGTAGCGCCTATGTTTATACTGTATCTTGTCGGGTTAGGGATCTAAGTGTCCACCAGAAATAAGCAGCAATACTGGGTGGCAGCTGGCAGTATGCGTTGGCCATACGGGTGAAGGTATACAATACTATAATGGAAACCGATGACGGTTTATGCTCAGAGCTTGTATCCTATTGCGTAGTAATTCACAAGACCAAGACGCATGAATTATGTAACGATTTAACCAAGATAGGATCGAGCTCTGACTCTAAACGTGAATAGGTTTCTGAGTTTACTATATACCCATGCCGTATATACTGTAATTATGCTCCATTTTGGCATATGACGTAAAAATACTGTACGGACCACTGGTCCGTACACCAAAATACGGACCACCTTGCCATACACGTTTATTAAGATATTGGTTGTTAAGCTAAATGAAATTAATGATTTTTTTTTTTAATTTCGGGTATGTAATAAATATATAACGTCCAACATGCTGTACAATTCACAGAACGAGATGGTAATATACAGTTTGTACAGAACTCGGCGTAAATGCCTCAGTCCGTACAAACTGTAAATTACCATCTCGTTCTGTGAATTGTACAGCATGGTCAGGACTTTCTATATAATTATCTCACCCCCTACATTGACTAATTGGCAAACATTTGTGACATAATCCCCCAGTGGGTATCTTTTCTAAATACTCCATGGGCGTTGGGTACGAGTTCCCAATGTTAAATCTATGGGGAAAAATACCAGGGGTGAGATACATACCTCACTGAGATTAAGAGAGGTGCAGAAGGTGTTATCAGTGTGAAGTAAACAACAACAACAACAACAACAACCCAATATAGACCTCATATCTAGTCAGAGGACTACAGAGCCGCCTGCATACAAAACCATCGTCTGTTGTATTTATCATACATCATCTCTAATGAATTCAACCCAGGAATTGCCATATCATGGTGTGTATATACAATAGGGATTGTTTTTTGTTCTACAGCACAAAAGGACTAATTCCCTGTATAAAATTGTTTTAAGACTGCATACCATGGTCATGGTATCTGGCAGTTTTGAAGGGTATAAGGGGTAGTGGTACCCTAGACATTCTCGTTGGGTACTTTGTATACCCTGGGAGAGAAATAGACGTATATAGGGAGGGAAGCAGGGTGGATATAGGGGAACAGAGAGGCAGGGAGGGAAGCAGGAAGACAGGCTAAAAGGGAGCGAGCGAAGCAGGGTGGCAGGTAGGGAAGCAGGGTGGCAAGTAGGGAAGCAGGGTGGCAGGTAGGGAAGCAGGGTGGCAGGTAAGGAAGCAGGGTGGCAGGTAGGGAAGCAGGGAGGGAGGCAGGGAGGCAGGGAGGTAGGGAAGCAGGGTGGCAGGCAGGGAGACAGGGAGGCGGGGAGGGAGGCAGGCAGGGAGGCAGGCAGGCAGGCAGGGAGGGAGGCAGGGAGGGAGGCAGGGAGGGAGTGAGGCAGGGAGGGAGGCAGGGAGGGAGTGAGGCAGGGAGTGAGGCAGGGAGGGAGGCAGGGAGGGAGGGAGGCAGGGAGGCAGGCAGGGAGGGAGTGAGGCAGGGAGGCAGGCAGGGAGGCAGGCAGGCAGGGAGAGAGGCAGGGAGGGAGTGAGGCAGGGAGGGAGGGAGGCAGGGAGGGAGGCAGGGAGGCAGGCAGGGAGGGAGGCAGGGAGGGAGGCAGGGAGGGAGTGAGGCAGGGAGGGAGGCAGGGAGGGAGTGAGGCAGGGAGTGAGGCAGGGAGGGAGGCAGGGAGGGAGGGAGGCAGGGAGGGAGGCAGGGAGGGAGTGAGGCAGGGAGGCAGGCAGGGAGGCAGGCAGGCAGGGAGAGAGGCAGGGAGGGAGTGAGGCAGGGAGGGAGGCAGGGAGGGAGTGAGGCAGGGAGGGAGGCAGGGAGGGAGGGAGGCAGGGAGGGAGGCAGGGAGGGAGTGAGGCAAGGAGGCAGGCAGGGAGGGAGGCAGGCAGGGAGGAAGGCAGGGAGGCAGGGAGGCAGGGAGGCAGGCAGGGAGGCAGGGAGGCAGGGAGGCAGGCAGGGAGGCAGGGAGGCAGGGAGGGAGGGAGGGAGGGAGGCAGGGAGGCAGGCAGGGAGGGAGGCAGGCAGGGAGGGAGGGAGGGAGAGAGGGAGGTAGGTGGGAAGTAGGGCCGGCAAGAAGAAACAATCGTTAACCGACCGCCTGACATTCTCACCTGATGATTCTCCCGCAGGAACCTGACCCCGCTCTGAAAGCCAGCCCCGATATCTCATCATCTACCGACCTGCTGAAAATACCAGAAAGTACATACAGGAAACGAGTAGAGTTTGGGAGTTACCCATTAGAAATACCTATGGACCTTTTTATCATCTATCTAATACATACAGTGTCCATGGAAAACACATAGGGATCTACATACACGGAACATTCAGATATATCCACCTAATACAAAGTGTCCATAGAAAACACATAGGGAGTTTGTATCACCATACCCAGAGCATACAGATATATCCACCTAATACAAAGTGTCCATAGAAAACACATAGGGAGTGTGTATCACCATACCCAGAGCATACAGATATATCCACCTAATACAAAGTGTCCATAGAAAACACGTGGGGAATGTGTATCACCATACCCAGAGCATACAGATATATCCACCTAATACAAAGTGTCCATAGAAAAACACATAGGGAGTGTGTATCACCATACCCTGAGCATACAGATATATCCACCTGATACAAAGTGTCCATAGAAAACACATAGGGAGTGTGTATCACCATACCCGGAGCATACAGATATATCCACCTAATACAAAGTGTCCATAGAAAACACGTGGGGAATGTGTATCACCATACCCAGAGCATACAGATATATCCACCTAATACAAAGTGTCCATAGAAAAACACATAGGGAGTGTGTATCACCATACGCAGAGCATACAGATATATCCACCTAATACAAAGTGTCCATAGAAAACACATAGGGAGTGTGTATCACTAAAAGCATACAGATATATCCACCTAATACAAAGTGTCCATAGAAAAACACATAGGGAGTGTGTATCACCATACCCGGAGCATACAGATATATCCACCTAACACAAAGTGTCCATAGAAAAACACATAGGGAGTGTGTATCACCATACGCAGAGCATACAGATATATCCACCTAATACAAAGTGTCCATAGAAAACACATAGGGAGTGTGTATCACTAAAAGCATACAGATATATCCACCTAATTCAAAGTGTCCATAGAAAACACATAGGGAGTGTGTATCACCATACCCAGAGCATACAGATATATCCCCCTAATACAAAGTGTCCATAGAAAACACATAGGGAGTGTGTATCACTAAAAGCATACAGATATATCCACCTAATACAAAGTGTCCATAGAAAACACATATGCAGCGTGTATCACCATGCCCGGAGCATACAGATATATCCACCTCATACAGAGTGTAAATAGAAAACACATGGGCACTCCCTACTGGGAGCATACAGATACATATTGTATGCTCAAAGTCGCAAAACCCGATGCATACGGAAATTAGTACACATGATAAGAATAGTGCGTACCTAAATGAATTGATATCAGTACCCCACTTGTCAGGAAAAGATGGATAATAAATAAAATATAGACTCAGATAAAAGCGGTTGTATGCTCCTCGGAGTTGACTCTACGCAATACCCTCAAATGCGCTCGGATATTACTTCACGAAATCATGAATCATGATTTCACTTTTTATTTTTACTGTTTTAATCACAGAATCACTTCATTATTTCCATTGGTTTTAAAAAAGTATGGAGAAATATTCTATGATATCCATCGATACGAATTGCAGAATGCTATTTCTGAGAAGTAGAATAGTTTCAGAGAGCAAACAGTTGGCAATGGTCCTAGTTCTCATCTCCACCGCTAGGTTCGTGCCAAGTCTCGGCGAGTCTCACGAGATCCCGCAACCACCTCGGCGTCCCCTGCGCGTCCCGTATTTATAGAGCTGGTTGCCGTCGAGCTACTTACTTGTATATATAGATGGACGGGTACACTGCGCTCCACTCTCCATACACTAGTTATGTACTCGTTATAAGGGTAAGGTACCAGGTATCTGCTGGGAGGAGGTTTGAGGCGGCCTGGTTACATGGAGTCACACATGAGGGTTTGTTTTTACATGCTATAGGTGGCCTCTATTGAGGCATTTAGTACAAGGCACATATATTCATAGGTCGATGATGTACAGGATTAACATGTATGACATAGTTCAAGGCTTAAAACTTGACTACCACATTACGCCTGGACATATTGAAAAAATATACGACATGAGAATCTTAGTCATTGCATATTATAAAGGAAACCTTATGTTTAGGGTCAGAGCTCGTTTCCCATTGAGTTTGAATCATGTAGTTCACAAGGTGAAGCCACGTGAATTAAGTTTCAAACGAGATGGGATCGAGCTCTGACCCTAAACTTGAATAAGTTTCTGAATTTATTTCACCCCTCACACTGACTAATGGGCTAAAGTTTTTTACATTATCCCCCATTGAATGGTGTTTTTTTAAATACTCCATTGGCGTTGGATACGGGTTCCCCATGTTAAGTTTAAAGGGAAAAATGCCAGGGGTAAGATAATATATGATAAACATTTATGGCATAAATATAAACCTTAAACCTGACTACCACATTATTTATGCACACATGGAAAAGATATACGACCTAAGAATAGAAGCCATTGCATATTAGAACATGTTTTCCCTCATAAATCCTCTAACATCGGTTATAAGCTGTTATTATAAATATATGTATCTTCTTTTTATTTTAGTGTCAAATTTCTGAATTATGTTTTTTAGATATTCTTTTATTATGTACATGACGTTCGCGTTATAATCTTTTTCAGATTTATCTTTTTTATGAGAAAACTTCGCCCATTCTGTGGTTTTAGAGTTTGCTGTAGGGACACATCTCCATCGACCCTAGTACAAGTATCAGTATATATCAGCCTTAATCTCACTCCTGGTATTTTCCCCCATAGACTTAACATTGGGAACTCGTACTCAAAGCCGATAGAGTATTTGGAAAAAATACTCAATGGGGATCATATCATAAAGGTTAGCCCATTATTCAATGTGAGGGGTGAGATAAATTCAGAAACCTATTCAACTTCAGTTAGAGCTCGATCCCATCTCGTTTAAATCGCTCCGTAATTCATGGGCTTTGTCTTGTGAATTACTACATGATTCAAACTCGATGGGATACAAGCTCTAACTTTCATAGGTTTTCTCTATAGTAACTTGTTGTAAACATCCATAAATGATGACTTGTGTGTGTCTAGTATAAAATCATAATCAAATAAAATAAATAGTTAAACTCTTCATTGTCATACAGATCGTGTGAGACGGAATATTACCACATTTTGCTCTTATTTCTAGACATACTGTATATTTTTTACGTGTTTTCACACAGTCTTGGTTTTCCCCAGTGTTCGGTTCAGCTGTTTACCTGTTACTTAAGTCAGGCGGTCTCTGGCTGGCGACCGGAGGTGGGCTGGGGCAGGCAGACAGTGGGGAGAGCTGAGAGCAGTCAGGAGGTCAGGAGACAGGCGACACGACACCACACCTCGTCAGCCTCTCTACTCACTCCACCCGACAAAAACCTCACAATAACAGCTCGTCATGGTCAGTAAACACAGCGCACACCGCCAGGGGGATGGGGGGGAGTCATCTGCCGCTACCACCTACCGCAGAGTCAGTGTCTTAAACCACAGCCACGATATGTGTCAGAGTCAGTGTCTTAAACCACAGCCACGATATGTGGCAGAGTCAGTGTCTTAAACCACAGCCGCGATATGTGTCAGATTCAGTGTCTTAAACCACAGCCGCGATATGTGTCAGATTCAGTGTCTTAAACCACAGCCGCGATATGTGTCAGAGTAAGTGTCTTAAACCACAGCCACGATATGTGTCAGAGTCAGTGTCTTAAACCACAGCCACGATGTGTGTCAGAGTCAGCGTCTTAAACCACAGCCGCGATATGTGTCAGAGTCAGTGTCTTAAACCACAGCCACGATATGTGACAGAGTCAGTGTCTAAAACCACAGCCCCACTTTGAAGAGGAGTCAGTGTCTTAAACCACAGCCGCGATATGTGTCAGAGTCAATGTCTTAAACCACAGCCACGATATGTGTCAGATTCAGTGTTTAAAACTACAGCCGCGATATGTGTCAGAGTCAGTGTCTTAAACCACAGCCGCGATATGTGGCAGAGTCAGTGTCTAAAACCACAGCCACGATATGTGTCAGAGTCAATGTCTTAAACCACAGCCACGATATGTGTCAGAGTCAGTGTCTGAAACCACAGCCACGATATGTGTCAGAGTCAGTGTCTTAAACCACAGCCACGATATGTGTCAGAGTCAGTGTCTTAAACCACAGCCACAATATGTGTCAGAGTCAGTGTCTGAAACCACAGCCACGATATGTGTCAGAGTCAATGTCTTAAACCACAGCCACGATATGTGTCAGAGTCAGTGTCTTAAACCACAGCCACGATATGTGTCAGAGTCAGTGTCTTAAACCACAGCCACGATATGTGGCAGAGTCAGTGTCTAAAACCACAGCCACGATATGTGTCAGAGTCAGTGTCTTAAACCACAGCCACGATATGTGACAGAGTCAGTATCTTAAACCACAGCCACGATATGTGACAGAGTCAGTGTCTTAAACCACAGCCACGATATGTGTCAGATTCAGTGTTTAAAACCACAGCCGCGATATGTGGCAGCGTCAGTGTCTCAAACCACAGCCACGATATGTGGCAGAGTCAGTGTCTTAAACCACAGCCGCGATATGTGTCAGCGTCAATGTCTTAAACCACAGCCACAATATGTGTCAGAGTCAGTGTCTTAAACCATGGCCACGATATGTGTCAGAGTCAGTGTCTTAAACCACAGCCACGATATGTGTCAGAGTCAGTGTCTTAAACCACAGCCACGATATGTGTCAGAGTCAGTGTCTTAAACCACAGCCACGATATGTGTCAGCGTCAGTGTCTTAAACCACAGCCACGATATGTGTCAGAGTCAGTGTCTTAAACCACAGCCACGATATGTGGCAGAGTCAGTGTCTTAAACCACAGCCACGATATGTGGCAGAGTCAGTGTCTTAAACCACAGCCGCGATATGTGTCAGAGTCAGTGTCTTAAACCACAGCCACGATATGTGTCAGAGTCAGTGTCTTAAACCACAGCCACGATATGTGTCAGCGTCAGTGTCTTAAACCACAGCCACGAGATATGGCAGAGTCAGTGTCTTAAACCACAGCCACGATATGTGTCAGAGTCAGGGTCTACATTGGAGTCATTGGAGTGTCAGTCTCTACCAGAGTAAAGTCACATCTTAGTTTCAGAGTTTCTGATAGGGGCAGTGACTACCAAAGGCACAAAACACCACAGGGTGGTCACTACATGTTTCATCTCAGAGCCAGTCGCTGAAGAAACCAACAAGTTCTGGTCCAAGTCGTCGTTCTCCACGACTTGGATGTGGAGTGATATGAACGAGGTGACAGCTGAGTGAATATCACGTAGCATTCAAACGAGTTGGAGAACTTAGAAGGAAACCCACGAGATGAAAATAGTTTGGTCCGTACTCCACCGAGTTTGACTGCAGAGTAATTCACGAAGTGAAGCTGAGTGAATTACTCTGCGGTCAAACGAGCCATTGAGTATTGGGTACACGAACCTCACGGCCGTGGAGTACGAGTTCCTAATGTTAAGCACATGGAGAAAAATACCGGGGTGAGATAAAATGAGTTGCTTTCTGTATCTCTATCTCTACTATGTACCCACTAAAATGATGGATATTGCACAGGCTACAGACCATGGAGAATGGACTGTTATACTCGTAGGGGCATTGAGAATGAGTCACCAATGTTAAGCCTATGGGACAAAAATACCAGGGGTGAGATAATACCACAGCCACGACACATCTCAGAGTCAGTCGTTAGCCAGCACCAATGCTGCAACAGAGAACCTCGCAGGACACTAAAGGGGGGCGTCCACCAACCACGACAGGGCTACCACGATGGGTTCCCGACAATGGGTTCCCGACAATGGGTTCCCGACAATGGGTTCCCGACAACGGGTTCCCGACAAGGTCCACGACTGGAGTCCTTGTCATTGTTGGTGGACCCCAGTTCCCGACAAGAGTCTACGACAAGGCCACGACAAGGCCACGATTGGGCTGCGATTGGAAGCTTGTCAGGAGCCTTCCAACAAGGCTACGACAACATCGAACATGTTCAATTTTTCCCATGACTGGACTCTTGTCGTAAAGTGTCGTGGTTTACTCGATATCACTGTCGTAGTGTGTCGGTACCATGGACGTCTTTTTCATGGGAACCAGCGACCTCTACGACTCACCCTGACAACGCTGTCGCAGACCCCCCCTTCTTACAACAAGGCTGCGACAAGGCGCCGATTGGAACTTCCAAGTCGGCACTTGTCGTCGCCTTGTCGTGGTTGGTGGAGGCCCTCCTTTAAAGTTATTCACCTTGGCTGAAGCCTCGGTAAATAACTTAAAGCATCCTTACATAGTAATTTCGGGATTCCTTCACCATCACTAGTGTACGTCTACTATTCACTCTCGGCTGTACTCCCCACGTCTCACTCCACTCTCCACCCTCCCTCGGCACTATGTGATAACTCACTCCCACGTCCACAGGTTCCCACAGCTGTAACCAGTTTACACATAATACACTAATCTGTGAGGGCTGCAGGTCGGACTGCGCTATCAGAAAGTTAGCTTTTGGTTGGGCTCCCTTTACTTAGAATTACAAATTCTGCATAGTTACAAATTATCTATAATTCTCAACAGAAGCCCAACCAAGTTTACCAAGTTAGCACAAGAGAATGGTTTACAAGCATGAAACTGGCTACAATGGTAGAACTTGACGCACTGATCAAAAATCAAAGTAGGGACTCATTTTTATCAATATGACATTGAAATCCAAAATGGCCACCAGGGCCATCTTGAATGAATAGTAGTTGTAATTTCCATTGAATGGACGGTGACACATTCAGCAGCTCCGAAACCTTTGTGAAATAACAACTCAGCTTTTCATTATCTTAACTTTTAGTGTGACATCTTCATTTTAGGGTTTGGGGAGTTACAAAAAAACCATATGCAATACTCAGAAATTGTATGTAGTCAATATTTGAATCTATGATCTCGTGCAAGTCAATTTGTCAGAGTTAATCTAATCTAATCTGTGAGGGCTGCGCTATCAGCATGTTAGTTATTGGTCGGGCTCTTAATACAGTTTACACATAATACACTAATCTGTGAGGGCATTAAGTCGGGTTCCGCCATCAGAAAGTTAGTTATTGGTCGGGCTCTTAATACAGTTTACACATAATACACTAATCTGTGAGGGCATTAAGTCGGGTTCCGCCATCAGAAAGTTAGTTATTGGTCGGGCTCTTAATACAGTTTACACATAATACACTAATCTGTGAGGGCATTAAGTCGGGTTCCGCCGTCAGAAAGTTAGTTATTGGTTGGGCTCCCTTTACTTAGAATTACAAATTCTGCATAGTTACAAATTATCTATAATTCTCAACAGAAGCCCAACCAAGTTTACCAAGTTAGCACAAGAGAATGGTTTACAAGCATGAAACTGGCTACAATGGTAGAACTTGACGCACTGATCAAAAATCAAAGTAGGGACTCATTTTTATCAATATGACATTGAAATCCAAAATGGCCGCCAAGCCCCCCTAAAATGGATCGAATTTTCCATTGAATGGACAGTGAAATATTCATGACATATGAAATCAATTATAGTCAAGCAAGCTGAAAATACTTATCTATTGCGTAAGGGCATTTCGTATCTGATCAAACCTATGGCTGTGGGGAAATTGGCTAAGAATGGGTAAACGCGGATGAATAAGTACTGCATGTGAGTCATATATCTATATCAGATACATGTATGTTATATAATCTACTGTACATGCAAACAGCGAGATGACCAATGTTTAAAACTCATTCAATAGAGACAGTATACCCTGTCAAGGCAGGACCATTGGTAGCAGTCTAGGATTGGGCTGAGGTCCACCCCACTTTATTGTGTCTGAAAATGGAAATCGTAAGGAAGCTGAAACGAGATACAATAAAGAAACTTAATTAACATAAAATAATGAATACTGCATCAGTAAATGATCTCTTGCAAGTCAATTTGTCAGAGTTATTGATGTAACTGTGTTAAACTGTGTGTAATATCATCACTTTGTTGTTATGTTACGTGTTTTGCACAGTTGACTTTTGTGGAGGAACGACTGTATAAAGGCGAATACAAATGAGATAAATAGAAAAAAATCACAGAAAAACGTTATTTTAGTTACTTACTTACATGTTAGCGGTAATTCACTTTTGCCCTAGGGCGCGAACATTATTGTTACTGCACACCAAGCAGTATTTCATAGACGTTCGGCCACAGGTATATAATAACTGCATCTCCTCATATCATGAATGTCACGTACTTCAAACTAACCTTGTGTATCTGTTACCATGTCAAAGGATTCTACCTTTCCAGTGCCTACCTACGGGTCGTACGGAGACTATGGTGATGTATTCTATGGTTCTATAAGCTACGGTTCAATAAGCTTTGTTTTACTGTTATTCGTTGCTCGACTGAATACACTGTTGCTTTTTATTGCTAACAATGCTATTTTCAGGCTCATATTTAGCACGTATTGCCTCAAAAAGGGTCTAGTGATGGGGAGATGGTGGACAAGATCTATTTAGAGGCATAAAGGCATATCGGACAATTCACGGTGGCGCCACCTGGTGATTTTTAGATATTATATTGAAGGAAGGCACAAACCAAGGCAGAGAAATTATGTTGAAATACAAGATGTTTTTATCGCTTATTTAGATTACAACGTTTCGGATTTTTGTAAACAACTTTATATATATAAAAAAACAAAAAAACCTTTATGAAAAACTACTTTTTGGCATTTCTATATATCATGTTAGAAATTATCATATTCTATATTGATCTCCAGTAACTAGCACGGTGACCCCAATTTCAAATTAGATGTGTGCTATAAAACACATGAAGATCATCAAATTCAATTTACAGGAAAATGACATGGTTTTTAATTTTCTAGTCAAATTGTACGATATGCCTTTTAATTTAAGTTAAGTTGACCTAAAGCTGAGACAAAGCGGAGGCAAAAAATGTAAATGTTGCCCAAACCATTCTTCACATATGAACCTTTTTGAAAATGCCATTTTTCATTCTGAATTCATATTCATAAGTTAAATTTCTTAAACATGTAAATAGGAACCACGAAAGAGTTGATTCTGAACATTTCCTCCACTGGAAAAGATCAAAACAAAAATAAAGAGATGAATTACTACTGCATGAATTTAAGAGGCCTTAGAAACTAAACTGCAGTTGAATATCACTTTAAATGTATATCTTCTTTCAGTTCTGCTATATTTCGCTGTTGCATGCTTCATTCAAAGGCATATCACTGACTTCCGTTACAAGTATCTCGTAATGTTCTTCAAGAGATTATGTTCAATGTTGGGAAACCATTCGTTCACGCACAAAGTTCTGCATAATTTGTTTATTTGCTCAGTAAAGTGTCAGGATGTTAATTGTGCATATCAAGCATGATTTGTATTCAAGCTCGCTGTCTGAATTAGTTCTGTTGCATCCAGAACTATGTGATCGTATTGTAATCACATCAAATCTTAAAAGACATAATAAGAAGAAACCAACAGGCTTTGGTGATAATAGTTGCTTTTATTCGTACTGCAGACAGTCTAATAAGAGTTGATAGTTGACACAAATATTATTGTAGGTGATGAATAATGAAAACCATCAGATTAATAATAGCTGACAATTCATGCTAATTGTCAGCAGAGAGCTTACATTGCCATGGTTGACTATAATTGACAGCTTGTAGTATGACAATTGATAGTAACATACACTTGATAATGTAGCACTTGCTCATAATTGATAGTAACTGACAATTGGTGATTCTAGTTGCCAGTACAATAGTTACCAATGATTGTTGATAATTCACAGTTGACAGTATTAATGGACCCATTCATTTGTATTGACAATACCACAATCGAGATCATTAATTTAGTATTGATATATATTACTTGTTTGTATAGTTGCTGCTTATTTCACCTAGCTAGTCAGGCAAACGTTAGTTCTACCATTTAGTATGACTTACAAATGCTGGTTACTGATTGTTAACAGGCAAGTACAGCCTTATCGTATCCAGGATAAATAGATTGCATAAAAAAAGTATTATAAGTACTGATTATTGATGATACTAGTTGATAGTAAAGTAGTTCCTGGTTTGTTTTTGGTAAATAACAGTTGACAGTATAATAGGTGCTCATGTTTGATGATAATTGGCAGTTGACAGTATGATGGCTACCTACAATTGAGGATATTAGTTGACAGTAAAAGAGTAAAAGCCCAGCCCCCACCTACGCCGATGGTCTACGACATACTTCCTGATCGCTACAATTTGAAATGGCCAAATCGTAGCCAGGGGGGAGGTCCCAGAATCATAGATCTCTATCATGATCTAATATGTGAATCATACTCAATGACTATGATATCTTCCAAATAGGCTACGATACCCTACGACAGGCTACGAAAAATCCAACATGTTGGATTTTAACGGGATCTCTACAATTGGCGTTTTCGCAGCCTACCATGAGGTGTCATAGACAGAACCGCAGAAACCTGTTCCACTGTGACGACCTCACGATAGAATCGGTATGGTGTCGGGAAGTCAATCATAAGGTCTATCAGGACCAGAATCGGCGTTGATGGGGGCAGGGTTTTACCGATAATTGACGGTAGCTAACAGTTGGCTCTAATATGGATACTAATAATTGATGACACTACTTGACACTATAGGTTACATATATAACTGATGGTAACTGACAGTTGACGGCATGATAGTTACTGACATTTCCCCTATTGTCGCTCACAGAGCGGGACCTGCTGGCTCACCGCGGGCTGCACGACTCGCTGCCGTCTGACGACGTGTACTTTGAGAAGCTGAACCGCCTGCTGTCAGCCCCGCCCTGCATCGGAGTCCCGCCGCGCCCGTCGGCCATCGCACCCGGCGTGCTCATCGGCACGCAGGCCAACGCCGAGAACCTCGAGTGTCTCAAGGTCAGTGATATAGAATCTTGAGTGTCTCAAGGTCAGAAATATAGAACCTCCAGTGTCTCAAGGTCAGTAATATAGAACCTCGAGTGTCTCAAGGTCAGTGATATAGAGCCTCCAGTGTCTCAAGGTCAGGAATATAGAACCTCAAGTGTCTCAAGGTCAGTAATATAGAACCTCGAGTGTCTCAAGGGCAGGAATATAGAACCTCACATGTCTCAAGGTCAGGAATATAGAACCTCGAGTGTCTCAAGGTCAGTGATATAGAACCTTGTGTGTCTCAAGGTCAGTGATATAGAACCTCGAGTGTCTCAAGGTCAGGAATATAGAACCTCACATGTCTCAAGGTCAGTAATATAGAACCTCGAGTGTCTCAAGGGCAGGAATATAGAACCTCACATGTCTCAAGGTCAGGAATATAGAACCTCGTGTGTCTCAAGGTCAGTAATATAGAACCTCACATGTCTCAAGGTCAGTAATATAGAGCCTCGAGTGTATCAAGGTCAGTACCATAGAACCTCGAGTGTCTCAAGGTCAGTAATATAGAACCTCGTGTGTCTCAAGGTCAATAATATAGAACCTCACATGTCTCAAGGTCAGTAATATAGAACCTCAAGTGTCTCAAGGTTAGTAATATAGAGCCTCGAGTGTATCAAGGTCAGTAATATAGAGCCTCACATGTCTCAAGGTCAGTAATATAGAGCCTCAAGTGTATCAAGGTCAGTAATATAGAGCCTCCAGTGGCTCAAGGTCAATAATATAGAACATCAATTGTCTCAAGGTCAGTACTATAGAACATCGAGTGTCTCAAGGTCAGTAATATAGAACCTTGAGTGTCTCAAGGTCAGTAATATAGAACCTCGTGTGTCTCAAGGTCAGTGATATAGAACCTCGAGTGTCTCAAGGTCAGTAATATAGAACCTCGAGTGTCTCGGGGTCAGTAATATAGAACCTCGAGTGTCTCGAGGTCAGTAATATAGAACCTCCAGTGTATCAAGGTCAGTAATATAGAATCTCGAGTGTTTCAAGGTCAGTACTATAGAACCTCGCATGTCTCAAGGTCAGTAATATAGAACCTTGAGTGTCTCAAGGTCAGAAATATAGAACCTCACATGTCTCAAGGTCAGTAATATAGAACCTCCAGTGTCTCAAGGTTAGTAATATAGAATCTCGAGTGTTTCAAGGTCAGTACTATAGAACCTCGCATGTCTCAAGGTCAGTAATATAGAGCCTCGAGTGTCTCAAGGTCAGTAATATAGAACCTCGAGTGTCTCAAGGTCAGAAATATAGAACCTCACATGTCTCAATGTCAGTAATATAGAACCTCGAGTGTCTCAAGGTCAGTAATATAGAGCCTCGAGTGTCTCAAGGTCAGTAATATAAACCAATGTTTCATAGTCCGACAAAAACGGTACACCTTTAATATCCCCGAATAAAAGAGGAGAGGCCGGAGTGGGGCAAATACAATTTTATTGAATTTTTATAAAGAAGATAAGAATTTTATTTGTCTTTATGAATATTGATTACTAATTAGAAGTCTTTGATATTAGTAACTAGTAATATATGTAATAATGATTGACTAATAGAGTGATAAGGCAATTATAGATATATGATATAATAGAATATAATAGAAAACGCCTATGAAGGTAAGTGAAGTTGACGTACTGTAGGTCATACATTGTTTTATTTGTACAACGCAAAGTCTTCTCACAAAGTATTGAAATCATGCGCCGGTTGTGATTATAAAAATACCTGTAAATCATCTCTCCCCACAAATTATTAAAATCAGAGACTGTAACCTTGTCAGGTCTTAAAGATGTTACCAAAGACCCGGGGAATATCATTGGTTGAATCGCACGAAGATCTAATAAATTCTTGGTTAACTTTGTCATCACACGATGAGTTTAGTAAAACCGCTTGCTGTGAAATAGTCGTGGCTGCACAGTAACCTCACACATCAACAACCAGAGGCACATATAATTGACAATAAAATCTTATTCCTATATACTCATTTCCTAAACCTCTATAGTTACATACTGCTGCTGGGGGTGCAGTAATTATAAGTTATGCAG
The DNA here is from genome assembly GCA_950022655.1 of Alentia gelatinosa. Taxonomy (NCBI): domain Eukaryota; kingdom Metazoa; phylum Annelida; class Polychaeta; order Phyllodocida; family Polynoidae; genus Alentia; species Alentia gelatinosa. Next base: position 62,560,435 of record OX465587.1, on the reverse strand, counting down.
CGAGGCTGACGTTTTCGTCCCAGGCTGACGTTTTCGTCCTGGTCTGACCACGTGACATAAAGAGCAGCGGGACGAAAACTTAGCTATTGCAGTTACTCGATAAGGGTGGCCATTTTTCTGGGGCTATCGCAGGAAAGGAAATAATCATTTTTATCGATATTTAAAGGTAGTTATAGGAATAGGGAAACCAAGTACCGGTAATCAAAAGTCAAAGTTACTCAGTAAGGCTCAGAAAAACTACTGCCCGCGGCCAAGGCCTTTGGGCAGTAATTTTGAACTTTTGGTCACCGGAACATAGTTTCCCTCTATTACTTGCTTTGATAAACTGAAACAATCCACACAAAGCATTGAATAACCAACACATAGCAATTCCAATCATTACAAAATACTGACCACTTCCTTCAGTAAACTTACAACACAAACCACATTTCTTGATGTTTCTCCTTTCAATGTTCCAACCAATCTCATCATCCTACAAAACCAGTATCACTTAGTACAAGTCCCATCATTCCATCCTTCCATCCTTCCTAATATCTATTGGCACTGTATCATCGTTTAAACCACTAACACCACAACTCCTCCTTATCGATCGTTCAGTCCGGGCGCGTTCCCTCTGTGTGCTCCTCCAATGAGAGCATGTTTGATGAATGTCAGTTTTCTAGGCACTCACGGAGTACAACTGTTCTCATGCATACACCAACAATCGAGGCGACCTCACTCCAGGTAGACTGAGGCCTCTGGTGCCTACTGAGCATTCTAGCCGCCGCGAAACAGGGAGCAGCGCTCACCTGTCTATCGTCTAGGTGTTATCTTCCTATTCTGCCACTCAGTGCGGAACAGCACTCTAATATACTCAAACCAACAACCTCCTTCCTAATCGTCTGAACATCACATGACCAACCACTCTCCTTATAGGGAACACCTGTAGTTCTTATACCTTCTGACTAATTCGATGTCTTATCAGCGTGTCGTAACTTCACTCATACTACTCTATGTTATAACGCACACATAACTATAACAATTCCTTAGTATTAGCACATAGTACAACACTGGCTGTGTTAATAAAAAATCAACAGCCTATTTCTCCTCATAGATTATAAAAATCAAGCACTGGTTTAATTTATTAAAGTTCCTTGTAAACAATCTCTCATCACAGAGTATCAAAATCACTGACTGGTTGCGTTGACATAAATTTATCAGAAGCAATCACTTCTGACAAATTATTGAAATCTCACACTGGTTGTGTTAATAAAAATCTCCGTAAAAATCTCTCCTCACAGGGCATGAAAATCACGTACGTGCTGAACTGCGGCGCTCTCCCCGCCTCGCTCCGAGCCAGCCGAGCCTCCCGATACGCCAACACGAAGATCCTCTACGAGGAGCTTCCCATCGACGACAACGAGGGCTTCCCCATCAAGAACTTCTTCAGCGCGGCTCACACCTTCATCGAGCGCGCCCTGATGAGCGGCGGCAGGGTGCTCATACACTGCACCGGGGTGAGCCGCTGTGGAGCCGTCGCCATCAGCTACCTGGTCCGCAGCGGCCACCGCCTCATGGAAGCTGCCTCCGAGGTGAAGCGCGAGCGACGCTGTGCGCTCTGTAACGAGAGCTTCATGAAGCAACTCGTCGAGCATGCGCGTCAGCACGGCATGCTCGAACCGGAACTGGACGATATAAAAGCGCCACGCTACGGCCGAGTTATTGACAACCGGCGTATCTGGTCGGCGCATCTGCCGACGGTGTTGTAAGTGGTGAGGACTGAAGGGAGGAGTGTAGGGGAGGACAGGGGGACTGTTTTATAATGAAAATACTCTCATTGTCTCCGTGTTACATTCTTGTAGAGCCCCAGAGTGAATATATTGCATTTCGATCTTTGAAAATATCCAATACTGAGGCAATGATTTTATGTATTGGAATTTAAACATGGTTGTCATAATGGTTCGGAATTGTTTTCGTATAAGTTTTTGACTCAAAATGGTCCAATGGAGTTTGGAGGTGGAAATTGCTACAATTTATAACCATGCTATATTGAGAAAAAATGAGAAGTAGCAAAACAAAAAGAGAAGTAAATCTTACAAATGTGGCACAACGCATACATGTTTGTACTGGGCGAGCTATTTAAGATACAATAATACAATAATACCTGGTATCATTAACTTTAAACTGATGAAAAAATAACATTGGAAATGATGAATGAAGACAATGCTACAAGTGAATTGCCTTTATTAATCCAGATCGAGAGACGTGAGGTGGAAATGTCAATTAAAGATAATATAAAGAAACTGTATATCAGGAATGATGGGCAGAATGAACATAGACACTGGCAGAGAGTACAATAAACGAGCGCCTTTCGATGTGTGAAGGAGGGATTTCCTCCTGCGATGTACATAGTGTGTGAGGGGTGTTGTCTTCATATCTACCGCAGTATGTACACTCATAAGGACATTCATTTAACTGTATACACTCGTCCTTAACATGTGAAATACTGTGTAGTTTTCTGTCATGGCTAGATTTAACGAGCCAATAACAGTGAATAAAGAGGAACGGATATCAGAGATATAGCTGCGATATGCGACTGATCTGTCATGCGACACGACCACAAGTGAACTAAGGTGTATGGCGGGAACCAAAAGTCTCGCTTGTTACCTTTCCGCTGGTTCCAGATTTATCTGTGTGTCTGGACTGGTCCCCTCAAAAACCTCATTGTGTCTAGACTGGTTCCCTGCCCCAATGAACAATGGGACAGGTAACGCCCAGCGAGAGCAACATGGACTGTAGTACATCCCGTTGTCGCCAGGGCCAGGGCACACAGACTCTTGCATGTGGTCTGTGAACGGCTGTTTCCCATGATGCAACAGAAAAATGGTGGGCGTTACCTGGCCTAATATGTGATTGAACACATAGGCCAGGCTTCCAGGCTACATTGTGTCCCCTACCCTAGTGGGGGAGGTGTGTGTGGCAGGGTGTTAGGAATATAGATGTGGACCCTTTTTTTCTAGCATGTATAAGTGATGATTGTCATGTCACAATGTTCAGGCAGTGTGTATAATGATTCTCTGTCTCCTAAAACTGATTAGCCCATAGTGTTTACATAGTGAGCACACATGTAGCATTATAGGTGTCAACTTACTGAATAGGAGTGCTCCATATTGGACACAAGTGAAGTTTGAAGTACTTAGCTGTATCACACTGTTTTTTAAAACATAGTCTAGGAATGATGACATGTATATTTACATCTTTGTAATAAAAGCAACTGAGAAACACAAATAGCAACACAGACGTCATAAAAGTCTTGTCTTTTAGAATCTAATATTATTAGCTTTTCAGCAGATTATATCCCTGAAATTCCATTTAAAATGTTGTCAATTCCTAACAGTGTAAATGTAGCATTTTAAAAAGTCCTACATGGCTGTTTTGTGCAGAACAAAGGCCATATAGGATGTATATTCTCTGGGCCTTTTTATCTTTGAAAAAAAAACTTACAGGAAGGATAGCGATTCATACAAGGGCTCTATGGAAAGCAATATTTGAGTCGGAATTGCATCTGAAAATCTAAAACTTAACTAAGAAATGCAATGAATCATTGAAAAAACAGAAAGACAAAAAAGGTCCCTTATTTGGCCTATTGAGAGTAATCAGTCATAAACGTCATCGTTCATCCATAAACACGGAGCGCCTGTAGTCTGCATTCAGACTATGATGAGTATTTATAAAGAGATGTCCACCTGATGAGATCACAGACCGAAACCCATTAAGCAAAACCATAAAAGCAATATGTGCCAATGACAACAGTACGGTTTGTTGTTGATGTTGTTTCGGTGTAAGAACCATATTATGATGAATTTACGTTAAAAGAAATACAAACAAATGTCACTCCGGACTCATAGAAACCAAGATAGGTGGCAGCACGGTGGGATGCGGGAGCCTGTCTACCGTGGCGCCATCTGACGGTTCTGAGACGAGCCAATCACCACGCCACCTACCGGGAGCCTGCTAAGCCAATGACGTCACGACCAGAGTAAGATCATGGAGCAAACCATAATGAACGGCGTATCTTCAGTAGCTATGTATCGAGGGCGGTTCAGATTTTATATGACCCATGTCATAGACTAATCGACTAGTATTTGTGGTATTATCCCCTCTTTTTTCTTACAATACCAATGATAATAATAATAATGATAATGTTTATTGACTCAGACTGTGTTACAAACAGCTTGGAGCATAGTAATGACAGTAAAAGAAGGGCACAATATAAAACTGCAATGCAACATGCAATATATGAAAATTCAATACATTTATGAGGGGAGATTCAATATATTTGGAAGCAGAGATTCTATTATTTTCCTTATCATTTGCTTACAACTTAGACCTTAAAATGGATGGTTCACTTAAAGTAGGAATACTGTCTTCCTGAGGAATTGGCTTAGGCCCGGCGTCCACCTACTACGATAGAATCGTAGACCTCCCGATATGGCACCGATACAAAATGTCAAAATCGGTGCCATATCGGGAAGGTGCAAAATCGTAGACATATGTCTAGACAAGCCAATACACCATGCGTTGTATGGGTTTTTTATCGGTGTCTAATCGCAGAAACGTGGTCAACTGCCCCGATATCAGGTAACCTTCCGACGCGATTTTGATTTTTTATCGGGAGGTGCATTGTAGACCATATCGATGCCATATCGTAGTAGGTGGACGCCGGGCCTAACACTATACAATCATTTGCAGTCAGTTGATTGGAGCCATGTTATAAGTGTATACATATTTGCACTCTTGCTGTGATCCCTTAATAATTCATTGCGGTATTGTACTATTTTCACATTTATACACTCAAATATTAGATGGTATTTATCACCAAGTTCACACATGTGGCATAGCAGGAGCTCCTTTTCTGTAGCTTTACCTTTCTTGATATATCTTGCCCATATTTTTGGCAGTCTGTTGTTACCAGTACGTAGCTTTGTTAGAGCTACTCTGTTCAAGTTTAAAACCATCTTTGAACTCCTTGTACAAAATGCAGGATCTATGTTCAGCAATATCACCATGCCATTGTTGTGTGAACTGGTCTTGTAAACATAATTCTACTGATTTCTTTTAACCACTCAATTCTATTATTTAGTTTTTCTGCAAATATTTGTTGCTGATCATGTCATACGTGGGTCATCCCACACTCATTTAGAATATTTTGCACATGAGTGACCCGCTTCAACTCTACGTTTTCACATGTTATGGAATACTCATACATTTTTCGGGATAATTTAGTACCCTTCTCATCCACAATTCTAGCCCAATACCAAATCATTGATCATTACAGATATGGTATACCTTCCACACTCTCCATATCCCATGGCATTACAGGTGTTGTTACGGATTCGCATAATGTATTTCAGAAATCTACGATGAAGCTTCTCAGCTACTTTAATATGCTTGTCACATCCCCACACCTCACAACCATGTCAGAATTGGCAGAACTCAACTCAAGGGCGTTGAGTAAAAGTTTATAATGTTAAATCTATGGTGAAAATGGGTGAGATAATGGTCTTTATGCCACCCCTGGTATTTTTGTCCCACAGTCTCACCATCGAGAACTTCATTCTCCAACTCGTTTGAACGCTAAGTGATATTCACTTGGCTGTCGCCTCGTTCACATCACACCGCATCAAACTCGTGTAGAATGAAGACTTTGACCAAAACTTGTTGGTTTCTTCATTAACCCTTTCACTACACTGCATAGCACCAAAACACGTTACCTCAGTGTCATTTCTATAGAACTGGATGAGATCCATATAAATACATTACGGCACATCCAAACGAGTGGAGTATTGTGTATTTTACGATTCGAGTGTGGCTCTGGATTTATCTCACCCCTTTCACTGACATTAAATAACATTACAATATCAGAATAATTCAAATTACTTTGCAAATCCATTTGATTAATAGCATATGACATCATCTCACATTCATTCCACCATGGCCATGGCAAAGTTTAAACTTTATTGGGTGATCATTGAGTACTTTTCTAACGTTATTTCTATGGCCAAACTTGTACCAGGGGTGAGATAAAGCCCTTTCCCCTGGTTGTTATTGTTGTAGACTTTCTGGTCTCAGTGGAAGAACGTCATGTGGGGTACAGGGCTTCGGCTATTATGGTTTGGCCCTTTTTTTATCTTCTTTTAAAACTTGTCTTTATTATGATCGATATTTTACAATTGGTTTTCCAGGCAATTTGACATGACTGTGAATGTAATAGTTTTTACACCAGATCCCAGCATGTTTGTTATGATATATATACAATGATTTAAATGATATTATGTAAAGTTTTACCCAGTTACTGTGCACCATCACAAACTCACGTGAGTTTAATCATGTGTAAGGGGTATTGTCTTCGTGGTATTTAACTCTTTACATAAATGATGATTTGAATAGAAATATACCTAAAATCTACAGCACTCAGGGTATTACATCTCGCTAGTTTAAATACATGTACATCTTAACTATACAACAATGCAATGTCAGATTATTCATCTACAGAGATGGCTACTCCTTTTTGATAAAATATAAATCAGTCAGTTTTCTTATAATTTCTCTCTTAAAGGCATATTTTGAATCAGAATATTCGATTTCTCTAGGAAGCGAGTTCTATGACATAATATCGTTATAAATAGACATAGGATTTCCTGAGCTTTCCGTTTTTAATGCCTTAATAAGTAATTATTATTCTTAATAGATCCCCTTGTGAGGGGTCTAGACCCTTCCATAATTTCATTCCTCATTTCTATTTTGCCAATTCTGTTCAAACCTCTAATTGTACCAGATAAAAGTAATTTTCTTTTGATTTCTGGGCTTCTTATTTTACTCATTTCGACATCATGCTTATGTATCTAACCCCGTTATATACTTCCCTCCCCAGTGCAGTCCTTAATCCTCCATAAGCACCCTGGTTCAACTTATCCTTTATACTATTGTTCGCTTCTTCCAATTGGAAGGAGCAGTGGTCTACCACAGGCAACATATTCAATATTTTCAAAGCAGTTTTGTCATTCAAATATTTCCTCAAACCTTTTTAAAAAACATTAATCATTTATCTCAAATAACAATTTTCTCCATGTTGTTTTTTATCACAGCCTCAAGTTGGCCAGCTGGGTGGTTAGATGTAGAACTGGCTGATTGGTGCCATGCCAGGTAGGTCACAGAATGACCTGCTGATTGGATAACGCCCAAACTGTTTTTTCCTAATGGCTCAGTTTCGACGATACCGAATAATGCTATTTTAACTGTTTCCAGTAAGTGATGCTCATTTTGTGCCGCAGTGACTTGGAGATAGGACGTGAAGCATGCGCACAATGATTATATGTAGCACTTTTCACATTTACAGTGTTAAACATACCATGTTCAACATTGACATAGTTTTCATGGCCGTTGACGTCACTTATGGGGGAAGTCATACATTGGCGAAATGAAAACTCTACATGGGGCCATCCATAAAGGTTGTATGCACTGAGGGGGGTGACAGGGGTCAAAAGTTTTGGGAATTTTGTGTATACATCTTCTTTGTTCTATTGCATACAATATTGGGAGAGGGGGATCCGAAATTTCAGATATTCTGCATACATACTTTATGGATGGCCCCCATCTTTCACTTTTGGAATTCCATGCTCATTCATCAGAGATGAGCGTATAAGGCCTGTTTCCATTGGCCGACAAAAATGGTGTAGATTTCTTTAGTTCTCCTAATAGCCTAATTTACATATTGCGTCAGCAGTGCTTAAGGTCCATCAGTGGTTGCTGACTGTAAATCGGTGACGGCCAATGGAGATGGGCTTTTAGGAGAACTAACAAAATCTACACCGTTTAAATAGGCCAATGAAAACGGGCCTTATACGACTTGTCGCTCATTGTTACATGAACTTGTCGCTCATTGTTACATGAACTTGTCGCTCGTTGTTACATGAACTTGTCGCTCGTTGTTATATCAACTTGTCGCTCGTTGTTTCATGAACTTGTCGTTCGTTGTTACATGAACTCGCTGGGCGCGGGTGACGCGTCACCCACAGAGCCTGTGCTGTCACCTCCGTCAGCCGCGCTGTCACTGCCCGCTCTCCCACCAGAGGTCCTCACTGGTACCAGCAGTGGGATACAGAGCACTGTAGAACCGACCAGGACCCAGTTAATCCAGCTGGTACCTGCCAGAGACACCAAGCGGACATTGCTGTTACTAATCTACGACAGATTAGGGATCGGAGACGATAGTTAAAGATAAATGCTGGTAGTAGCGTGATTTCTAAATTCTATTGATTTTTGAAAATAACTCAGGATAATATAAGTTCCATATATAAACAAATAGAAAATGCAAAAAAAGGCATGTCACAGTGCTAACTTCTATGGGAAGGCCATGGGAAAATGTAAGTGCTTAACTATTGGTGTCTATGGGAAACTGCAGTATTTTGACTTTGTGGCTAGATGACACTGATGTTCTATTGCTATCTTCAAATAATTATGGATTCTGATAGTTTGGAATGTATACAAATGAGAGATGCTAAATAAAATTACATGTCACCATGCTAACTTCTATTGGAAGGCCATCTGGACAGGCTAAGTGCTTAAGTATTGGTGTCTATTGGAAACACAGATGGCAGCACTCGTTTAAAATTCAGTTCTGAGTAGAGATATAGAGGACACTGCGATGTGTTGTCCCGTCGTTTGGGCGGGATGCCTCACTGCTGACGTCTGGTGGATAATTTCCTCACCACACACACCACCTCACCGCGCACTCTCAACCCCTGCACTCTGCCCATTCCATCGTCTCCCTTCAACCCCTACACACGTATTCATTTCATGCACACATTTTTGGCACTTCATACTACGCACTTATACGCGTTTTCCAAGGTGAAGAAATACGAGGGAAGCCAGCCATGGCCCCAAAGACGAGAGGGAGTACGAGGAAAGAAAAAACTACGAGAAACAAGAGAGACGAGGAGGAAGATACGGCCGCGGACGAGCAGTCCGAGACAGGTAGCGAGTCTGAGCGGGAAGTGTACGTACGCCAGCCGTACGCCCGGTCAGGCTACGTGACCATCGATGAGGCCAGCTCGACCGAAGGTGAGGAACCTAAAGGTAGAGTCGATCGCCTGGAGGCCGAGGTCAGAGGCCTGGACCGGAAAATGGATCTTCTGATAAAAGCCACGCTGGATCGCCGGGACCCCCCGACCCCCGGGCGCCGACGCCATGACACCTGCTCGGAGAGGCAGTGCGAAGCGCGGGAAACCGGTAGCCGCCATTGCGATACCGACTGGGACGATTCCAACACGAGGATCCACCAGAGGCAGCCTAGGATGCCACCACCTCGTGATCTACGCGCACAACAAGGATACGACAATTACCTGGAGGAGGAATACTCGAGGGAGTTCATGCGTCCTTTGAGAAACGAAGGTAAAGTTGCCCTCTCGTCCGATATTTTTATTGATAAATATATCGCTAAACCGTTTATGTACCTGGACCGGGAGGGAACCGATAGCCTAAAGAAGAAGCTCGAGGTCCGTAAGGAGATCGAAATGTTGGAATATATCAGGGCCCTGGTGTGCCTGATCAGAGATGACCGACGCAGCGACCAAGAGAACAACCCCCACCTCATGGAGCACCTACAGGCCGTAGTGGATGATGCCATGGTTCGACCGTGGTCCTCGGTACGTAGGTTCTCGCAACATATCTTTGATGAGGTGGAAAAAGGCAAGCTCAGGTGGACAGATTGGCACAAAATACAGCATGAGCGGGTAAGGCTGTGTCTCATGGATAGAACAGTGACCCAGTCAGGACGAAACCAGGCACCTCTAGGGTCACGGAGTGTGAATAACAACAAGCCCTCGAGGACGGGGGGCCGCGGTCGTGAAGTAGCATGTAGAGACTACAACTCGACCAAGGGGTGTGGACAACACGGTGACCACGAGGAAGGTGGAGTTGTATATTTCCACGGGTGCTCTTACTGCTTCGGACGCACAGGGAATATATTTAACGGCCACAACATGAGCGTTTGTGACCGTCTGGATCGCAACCGGAGGCACGGAGACTCGTACGGCCGCACGGCTTCAAAAAACGGCCAGTAGGCGCCCCCCGCAGTGTGTTGCGAGGGACGCCGATAGAAAGCAGCTGGGAGCGGCAAAGCGAGGAAGACTCTGCTCGGAGAGCACCAGCGCAGATGGCTAACCACAGGGAACGGGGAAACAAGCCACGAAGCAGCACAAAACCTCCGCTGGGAGAAGATAAACAAGATGGCAGCCCCCACTGGGCCGGTACCTACAGGGAAGGCGCTCCAGTCTACGGAGCGACAGGGCAACCAGCTGCAGCGAAACAAAGATGGCGGCACTTCCGGCGGGGAGGCAGAACTCGACTCGAGGGCCGTGTTTCGTCCCCCAGAGAAGTATGTGGTGCCTGCACGACGCCATAACTTCGAAAGTGTCAAGGGAATGGACTCACACACCTCGGGAAATACAGCAGTCCACCTCAAATGGCGTGAGGCGGGTGCAGACGGCCGAAACATGACCGCCCCGGGCACCCGCGGAGACACGCCGGGGGGCGTGGCCTCTGCCGCGGGCCGGAGTCCTTCAGGTAACGTCCCCGACTTTGACACTATCCGCTATATCTGTGAAAATGACATTGCAAATCACGAGGTCGACATGAGACCCGAGGCCTTTTCGAGGCACAGGTCCGAGAGCTGGCCCAGGATGTCAGGAAAGTGTATTTCCCCCGACTCTACTCGTCTGGCGGCCAGGTCCGGCTCTCGGGCCTTCCCAATAGTGTGGGCTGTAAGTTGCCATTACCTACCAATCTCAACCTCGAGGCCTGGTCCAGGTATCTTCGAGATGAGGAAATCGACAGGGATCTCTACGATCTTGTGGCCTATGGATTTCCCCTCGGATATCTGGGCCCGGTCAGTGACAGTCATGGTGGCGGTAATCACCCTAGTGCGAAGAACTTCCCCGAGGCCATCGAGGGCTTTATCAACAAAGAACTCGACCTGGGAGGACTCGTGGGCCCCTACGAACTCCCCCCTTTTGAGCCCTGGTGTCATGTAGCCCCGCTAATGTCCAGACCAAAGGGGGACTCTAAAGACAGACGAGTAATATCGGACCTTACTTTCCCCCATGACAGGTCGGTAAACGCTTTCGTGGTAAAGAACTCGCTGTTCGGCTCGGTCCGGGAACATGTTTTGCCCTCGATCGAATCCATAGTCGACGATTTGGTGGAAATGGGCCCCGACGCCTACTTATTTAGTACAGATGTCAGCCGGGCTTATAAGAACTTTAACTCAGACCCCTCGACTGGCCCCTACAGTGCCTCGAGTGGGGTGGGAAATATTACCTCGAGGCCAGCATGGTGTTTGGAGCAAGGTGCTCCAGTTGCCACATGCAACGTGTGGCCAACGCCATTGTCAGTGTACTACGACGACGTGGCATTAAAGCATGGATGTACCTCGATGACATTGTTATCTTGTCTCGCTCCAGGGCTCAAGCTACCGAGGACGCAGCGATCATGACCGATCTTCTGGCCGAGCTCGGGCTCCCCGAGGCCACCAAGAAAAGACAGGGTCCAGCGCGCAGTGTAAAATGGCTTGGAATAATCATCGATGCCGAGAACAAGACGCTCTCGGTCCCAAAGGAAAAACTGGAGGACATATGCTCCACGGTGAGTGCTACGAGCAAAAAACGCTCCATCACGAGAAAACATATGGAGTCACTGGTGGGGCGACTCGTCCATATTTCGAAGTGTATACGGCCGGCCCGTCTTTTTGTATCTAGACTTCTCGAGACCCTACGGGGCAATAAGAAAAGGTACATTAACATTTCTGCTGAGGTCCGGGCCGACCTCCGTTGGTTTGAAGAGTTTGCCAGGGACTGGAACGGCGTGGCTCTAATCCCAGCAAAATCTCCCACGCATGTCATAGGAGTGGATGCCTGCCTCTCAGGCATCGGAGGAAATGACGAACGTTGGGCCTATGCAGGCCAGGTCGCCCCCGTTGACAATGGAGCTGCGAACATCACAGAGCTCGAGGCGCTAAATGTGGTCGTGGCGCTCCAATCTCTGGTTACCGAGGGCGACAGGGGCGGCCACATTCTAGTTTTTTGCGACAACATGCCTGCGGTCAACGTATTTCAGACGGGCCGAGGGCACAACAGGGTCCTCCTGGACTGTGCACGGGCAGCCTGGATGATACAGGCCCTGTATCAGTGCGAAATTACCTTCAGACATATTCCAGGGGAAGATAATGTAGTCCCAGATAATCTTAGTCGAGCACACCTCAGCCCTAAGTATTTTAATCAAGCATGTGACGACGTACGTAGAAATAACCTCACCCTGATCAACCCATGCCTGTACTTCATGAACAATGTACGACCTTTGCTCCACTCCAGATCCGGCGTTCCGCTGTCTGCAACGGAGGGCGGTGGCCCGGCAAGCGGCCTCCCGTGCCCCTGGGACGACAAAAGCACACCGAACCTCGGTCCTCACATACATCGCGTTCTGTCGGCGCGTGGGCGAGGATCATCTCCGACCGAGGGCACAGACGATATCCACCTACGCGGAGTACCTAGCGCAAGACGAGGCCTCGCCTGCGACATAAAAAAACCACATCTCCAAGGTGCGGCAGTATCTGAAGAGGACCGGCTCCCCCCTCACGGCGAGGGCAGCAGGAAGACTCACCATGACCCTCGAGGGCATAGAGCGTACGACGAGATACGTCCCCCGCGAACGTCCACCCATCACCATGGAGTTGCTGCGGAGGGCGCTGAATGCGCTCCCGAACGACCACGACGGGCACACTGTCGCGGCCGCGATACTACTACTCTTCCATGGAGCTCTACGACGATCGGAGGTCGCCGCCCCTACGGTTCGAGGCTTCGACCCACGACGACATCTGACCAGGGCAGACGTCAAGCCCAGCAACGGGGGATTCAAGCTCAAAATCAAGCACGCGAAGAATGCTCAACGCTACGACCAGTCTCAGGAGCGAGTCATAGTACCCGCGACCGAGGCCGCTCTGTGTCCCTGTACCGCTCTCGCTACAACGATGTCTCGGAACACGCAGTGCACAAGAGCAGACCCAGTATTCGTGTTCCACGGGACCCGACGACCCATGCCGGCGTCATATCTGGCGCGCCAGTGGGCCCAGGCGGTACGTACGGCCGGGGGGAATCCAACAACATTTACACTCCACTCCCTGAGGAAAGCCGCGGCGACCGAGGCCTTCAAAGCGGGCCACTCGGAACTCGAGGTCCAGAGGTTCGGGCAGTGGTCCTCGGACGCATACAGGGGATATATCCAGACCAATACAGCAAGGAATATCGCCTCGACACTCACGAGGGCAATTACAAAATAGGCCCCAACGAACTTTAAATCCTCTTAAAACTAAATCTAAAAATTATCACGTATTTTTATAATACCACCCACCACACCTTCCCCCTTCACCTCCCCCTACCCACACCCACAAACCACCCATAACATTATTGGCAGTCTTGGCATATTATCTTATACATAATTAACATATATATATTATATGTCTCTTACCAACAATGTCTTAACATACCATGTATTATTTTATACTCTATTTAACATACCACAATGTATTACCTTAAAATACTCTATGTATTTATCTTATATCAACTATTTTATTTATTTATTATTATCATCATTTTATTGTTATCTTATCATCTATATAATAATAATAAATATTATTTCTCCAGACTGCCTTCACCTCATACTTTATCCCTAGCTCAGCAGTGACCTACCCGCATTCATCTTTAAAATGGTATTTTTCTCCATAGACTTAACATTGGGAGCTCGTATCCAATGCCCATGGAGTATTTGGATAAAAATACTCAATGAGGGATCATGTTAGCCCATGAGTCATTGGAAGGGTGAGATAAATTCAGAAATAATATTGTAGGGGTTAGGGTAGTCGAGCAGCGTTGTTTCACTTTATGCTAGATGGGGTGAGTACCAATCCCTGCTGTGCAGTAAAGCCAGCGGACCCACGTATGCAAATACTACAGGGGCCCCCGCATTACGTAACTCAGTCAGTATATAAGACTGAGTCCGCAGCGGGTTGACAGGACTTCTCGCGGTGCCTCTCAGTCGAGTGAACGCCAGGAGCCTCATGCATTGGTAAGGTTGTTTCGGAACCTTTCAACGGTGAAGAGACCAGAATCTCTTCCCACATTAGTTGGTGCCCTGTAACACTAACATACTGTAAACTTTATACAGAATAAAAGCCTGTATATTGAAATAGTCCGGAGTTTGGTTTTGTGCCACCGGTAGCAAAAGGTTGTAGATCCTGCATCTCCCTACACTTTCCAGTGGTTTATTCTGAACCCACCCGTGCTGGAGCGGTAAGCACAGGGTAGCGACTATTGTCTCAAGCCATTGGTCGACTGCCGTTCATGGAAAGCGGTCACACACTTTCAGCGACCAGTGGTACGCTACAATATTATGACAGAATATATAGGAATTAGAAAAAGTAAAACCTGTCATTTTCATTTCCACAGATTTTCATTGGATTGTAGGATACGCCTTTAATGGTATACCCACCTATGTTAAGAATGAGTAGGATAAGGAGGAACAGGGCGATGGTGGCGAAGTTAAAACATATGATGAGACCATTCGCCAAGCCCTCAGAGAGCGGGAAGGCCGCATCGCAGGCCATCTCCAGGAACAGAGGGGTGCAGCCCTGGATGAAGAAACTGCCGACGGTGCAGGAGATGAACAGACACACTGCAGGGAGAACAATGTGAAGGACAACAATGTGATGAGAAAGAAACGGATGAGTGTCTGGTCTGTGTCGCCATTCTCTATCGAGATAGGAGCGTGTAGTAATATGAGCGAGGCGAAGGATAGTAAATATTTCAAATCTCTCCAAAAGCAAAAAGGAGTCAGACCAAACACAATATATGTTTCTGATTTTAGTCTTAGCCTGCAAATAACAACAGAGAGATACTCTACCTAAGGTCAATACCTAGTGAAGGTTACTGGAGTAGTTAGATACTCTACCTAGTGAATGTCAATACCTAGTGAAGGTCACTGGAGTAGTGAGATACTAAACCTAGTGAAGGTCACTGGAGTAGTGAGACACACTACCTAGTGACGGTCAATACCTAGTGAAGGTCAAAGGAGTAGTGGGATACTGTACCTAGTGAAGGTCAATACCTAGTGAAGGTCTATGGAGTAGTAAGATACTCAACCTAGTGAAGGTCAATGGAATAGTGAGATACTCTACCTAGTGAAGGTCAGTGGAGTAAAGATACTCTACCTAGTGAAGGTCACTGGAATAGTTAGATACTCTACCTAGTGACGGTCAATACCTAGTGAAGGTCAATGGAGTAGTGAGATACTGTATCTAGTGAAGGTCAGTGGAGTAAAGATACTCCACCTAATGAAGGTCAATACCTAGTGAAGGTCAATACCTAGTGACGGTCAATACCTAGTGAAGGTCAATGGAGTAGTGAGATACTGTATCTAGTGAAGGTCAGTGGAGTAAAGATACTCCACCTAATGAAGGTCAATACCTAGTGAAGGTCAATACCTAGTGACGGTCAATACCTAGTGAAGGTCAATGGAGTAGTGAGATACTGTATCTAGTGAAGGTCAGTGGAGTAAAGATACTCTACCTTGTGAGGGTCACTGGAATAGTTAGATACTCAACCTAGTGAAGGTCAATACCTAGTGAAGGTCAATGAAGTAGATACTTTACCTAGTGAAGGTCGATGTAGTTGAGATACTGTACCTAGTGAAGGTCAATACCTAGTGAAGGTCAATACCTAGTGAAGGTCAATGGAATAGTGAGACACTCTACCTAGTGAAGGTCACTTGAGTAGTGAGATACCCTACCTAGTGACGGTCACTGGAGTAGTTAGATACTATGCCTAGTGAAGGTCAATACCTAGTGAAGGTAAATACCTAGTGAAGGTCAATACCTAGTGAAGGTCAATACCTAGTGAAGGTCACTGGAGTAGTGAGATACCCTACCTAGTGATGGTGACAGAATTCCCTCAATGATCAGCGTAAACCACAGGAACGAGGCTGCGGCTGCGGCGAAACTGATCTGCATCATGAACTTGGCATATCTCCAGAAACGGTCTGCGATTCTGCAGGCAAGACAGGAATTCAAGTTAGAACATTCTATTCATATTCTCAGCCATACATTTTAAGTTCAAATAATCATGTGTATATCATTATCTTTATTTGGTTACTGGAGAACTTAACCCAAAATTAACTCGACCCTTAGTTGTCAGGAGAACTTGATACGTTCGGCAGAAATTTATTAGAGAACTTGACCTGCCTCAGATACCTTTGGAGACAGTATAATATAGAAGGAAAAATCTGACTAGTTCGATTTTGAATAAACCAGCAAATTTGAAAAAATAATTCCACACTTATGTTCATGGTTAGGGTTAGGGATAGAGTTAGAGTTAGGTTCAGGGATAGGGTTAGGGTTAGGGTTAGGGATAGGGTTAGAGTTAGGGATAGAGTTAGGGAAAAGATTATGGTTATGGATAGGAAAAGGCATAGAGTTAGGGACAAGGGAAGGGTTTTCTGTTTGTTTTCTTCCCCAGAGAAGACGAAATTTAAAGCAAGGATAACATGCTGAGAATCTGATGAATTACCATATGAATGTTAACCGGTTATATAGAAGCTAGTAGTGTAAATATAGGATGAAATTGAGAGGTCTGAAGAAAGGGGTTAAGATAGAGCAATAGAAAGTCACAGATGATAAGCAAAGTAAAGGGAGAAGGCCGAATATGAAAAACAGGTTTATAAGGCCTGATATTTCAGCCTACTTTATTGTCAAATAAATTGTATATATTGTGTAACTGCTGGACAACTGGTTACAGTAATGTGGCAATCCCAACTGGGGAAGCGTATGATATACAACTCTCAAAGAGTAGAAATCATGTACAACAACTACTGTAAACAAGACCACATTTATGACAATAAAGAAATTGTTCTGAAAAAAAAATATGCTTACTACTAAATATAGAATTTATCCAGTTGTAATAAGATTCTTTAGTTTGGAAGATTTAAAACAGGTGGAGTTAGTTACGGGTCGAGTTATCAAAATGGGTCAAGTTCGTACAGCTCGAGTACTTAAACCCGATCGAGTTCATAAACTGGGGGCAATTGTTTTACGGTTCGAGATTTTTACGGGTCTGGTTCTCCAGTATTCCTTGGTTCAAACCCCCTTGACACAAGAAATGACGACAGGT
Source organism: Alentia gelatinosa (assembly GCA_950022655.1). NCBI lineage: Eukaryota > Metazoa > Annelida > Polychaeta > Phyllodocida > Polynoidae > Alentia > Alentia gelatinosa. The sequence continues at coordinate 62,543,183 of OX465587.1, read as the reverse complement.
TGGGAATATATTAATTTATTACCCACCTGATACGGAGTCTCCATACCAAGCCTATGGAGATTACAGATCGCTACTGAGGAGGATACGGAGCTCCGTACCCTCCTAGGAGGATACGGATTTTTGAGAGATTTTTGAGTCCCAAACATAACTTCATAATTACGTTGAAAAGTTTTCTAACGATCATATTTATTGCTTAAATCTAAAAATAAGTGAGTAATAAATACAACATTACCATAATTTCGATCTGTGTGGCCGTATTCTCCTTGTAGTTGACGCTACGCGATACTCCTCGCTATCGCTCGGAGTATTACTACGCGTCAACTACGCGGAGAATACGGCCACTCAGATCGAAATCATGGTAATATTGTGTATGTATTAATAAGATAAGCAACCGTATATGTTGATAAGATAAATGCTTGATAAGATAATTTGTACTATACAAAAACAAGTTGATCATTATTGTATGTATGCCGATGCAGAGCCACTCACCTCGAGAAGAGGATGGTGGCGAGCATACCGGAGCAGATACCCGCCAGGTTGAGCCACCCTGTGACGAGCTGGTCATCGGGGACTCCAGCCAGTCCCAGGTTTACGTCCATGGCCGACATGAACCCGCCGAGAACACCGCTCCCCAGCGAGTAGCCGAGAGCGAGGAACCACAGCTGAGACCGCCTGTCAATGTAGGCAGAGTGTGAGATTAATACAAACACCGCTACCCAGCAAGTAGCCGAGAGACAGGAACCACAGCTGAGACCGCCTGTCAATGTAGGCAGAGTGTGAGATTAATACAAACACCGCTACCCAGCAAGTAGCCGAGAGACAGGAACCACAGCTGAGACCGCCTGTCAATGTAGGTACAGTATGAGATTAATATACAAACACCGCTACCCAGCAAGTAGCCGAGAGACAGGAACCACGGCCAAGACCGCCTGTCAATGTAGGCAGAGTATGAGATTAATACAAACACCGCTACCCAGCGAGTAGCCGAGAGACAGGAACCACGGCCAAGACCGCCTGTCAATGTAGGCAGAGTATGAGATTAATACAAACACCGCTACCCAGCGAGTAGCCGAGAGACAGGAACCACGGCCAAGACCGCCTGTCAATGTAGGCAGAGTATGAGATTAATACAAACACCGCTACCCAGCGAGTAGCCGAGAGACAGGAACCACGGCCAAGACCGCCTGTCAATGTAGGCAGAGTATGAGATTAATACAAACACCGCTACCCAGCGAGTAGCCGAGAGACAGGAACCACGGCCAAGACCGCCTGTCAATGTAGGCAGAGTGTGAGATTAATACAAACACCGCTACCCAGCGAGTAGCCGAGAGACAGGAACCACGGCCAAGACCGCCTGTCAATGTAGGCAGAGTATGAGATTAATACAAACACCGCTACCCAGCGAGTAGCCGAGAGACAGGAACCACGGCCAAGACCGCCTGTCAATGTAGGCAGAGTATGAGATTAATACAAACACCGCTACCCAGCGAGTAGCCGAGAGTGAGGAACCACAGCTGAAACCGCCTGTCAATGTAGGTACAGTATGAGATTAATATAAGCATTGGCCATACATTTAGACTCCATAGTAACCCTCAAAGCCAGTGTGATTTTACATCAAATTAGCACTAATTTAAATCTGAAACACACACAGATAGAGTGGGATCCACAGAAAGGATTCATGTACCTCACACGGTGTTTGTCTGAGAGAAATCCTGCTGAGATTCGTTTACCTCAGAGGGAGTTTGTCTGAGACAAATCCTGCTGAGATTCTGTACCCTGTAAAGTGGGATTCACACGATGGGATTCATGTACCTCACAAGGTGTTCGTCTGAGACAAATCCTGTTGAGATTGTGCACCCTGTAAAGAGGGATTCATATGGTGGGATTCATGTACCTCACAGGGTGTTTGTCTGAGACAAATCCTGCTGGGATCCATGTACCTCACAGGGTGTTTGTCTGAGACAAATCCTACTGAGATTCATGTACCTCACAGGGTGTTTGTCTGAGACAAATCCTACTGAGATTCATGTACCTCACAGGGTATTTGTCTGAGACAAATCCTACTGAGATTCGTGTACCTCACAGGGTGTTTGTCTGAGACAAATCCTGCTGAGATTCTGAACCCTGTAAAGTGGGATTCACACAATGGGATTCATTTACATCACAAGGTGTTTGTCTGAGTTTGGATGGGCTGCAATCGTCATAGCGGTGAAGCCAAGTGACAATTACGGCCCATTCAAAGAGCGGAGTATTGTTTACTTTATGATTTGAGTGCGGTTCTGGATTTATCTCACCCCTTTCACTGTTAGGGATGTTTAAATCTCTTGTCTTGTCTTGTCTCTGAAATCCTGGCCACTGATTGGTCAATCACCTATGATGTCGCCTCGTATTCACTTCGCCTTGATCATGGCGTAGTTTTGCCACTTTACTGGGGTATTTCTTTCTAACGTTATTTCAATGGCTAAACTTGTACCAGGGGTGAAATAACAGAATCTCTACTTACCCATATATAGAACTTATATAGAACGTCCTGACCATCCTGTACAAGTCACAGAACGAGATGGTAATTTAAGGTTTGTACGGAACGAGGCATTTATGCCGAGTTCCGTACAAACCGTAAATTATCATCAAGTTCTGTGACTTGTACAAGCATGGTTGGACGTTATATATTTACTATATAACCAAAATTTAAAATAAAAATCATTAATTTAATTTTTAACAACCGATATGTTAATAAACGTGTTTGGCAAGGTGGTCCGTATTTTAGTGTACGGACCAGTGGTCCGTACAGTATTTTTACGTTATATGTCAAAACAGTAAATACGGCATGGATATATAGTAAACACCTCTACTTACCCACACACAGTACACAGTCTCTACTTACCTACACATAATACACACCCTTTACTTACCCACACACAGTCTCTACTTACCCACACACAGTCTATACTTACCTACACATAATACACACCCTTTACTTACCCACACATAGTACACAGTCCCTACTTACCCACACATAAGAGATACCCTTTACTTACCCACATACAGTACACAGTCCCTACTTACCCACACACAGTCCCTACTTACCCACACACAGTACCTACTTACCCACACACAGTACCTACTTACCCACACACAGTCCCTACTTACCCACACACAGTCCCTACTTACCCACACACAGTCCCTACTTACCCACACACAGTACCTACTTACCCACACACAGTCCCTACTTACCCACACACAGTACCTACTTACCCACACACAGTACCTACTTACCCACACACAGTCCCTACTTACCCACACACAGTCCCTACTTACCCACACACAGTCTATACTTACCCACACACAGTCCCTACTTACCCTCACACAGTCCCTACTTACCCACACACAGTACCTACTTACCCACACACAGTACCTACTTACCCACACACAGTCCCTACTTACCCACACACAGTCCCTACTTACCCACACACAGTACCTACTTACCCACACACAGTCCCTACTTACCCACACACAGTCTCTACTTACCCGCACACAGTCCCTACTTACCCACACACAGTACCTACTTACCTACACATAATACACACCCTTTACTTACCCACACACAGTCTCTACTTACCCACACACAGTCTCTACTTACCCACACACAGTCCCTACTTACCTACACATACTACACACCCTTTACTTACCCACACACACCCTTTTCTTACCCACACACAGTACCTACTTACCCACACATAACACACACGCTTTACTTACCCACACACACCCTTTACTTACCCACACACAGTACCTACTTACTCACACATAATACACAACCTTTACTTACCCACACACAGTACCTACTTACCTACACATAATACACACCCTTTACTTACCCACATACAGTACACAGTCCCTACTTACCCACACACAGTCCCTACTTACCCACACACAGTACCTACTTACCCACGCACAATACCTACTTACCCACACACAGTCTCTACTTACCCACACACATTCCCTACTTACCCACACACAGTACCTACTTACCTACACATACTACACACCCTTTACTTACCCACACACAGTACCTACTTACCCACACATAATACACACCCTTTACTTACCCACACACAGTACCTATTTACCCACACACAGTCTCTACTTACCCACACACACCCTCTACTTACCCACACACAGTACCTACTTACCTACACATAATACACACCCTCTACTTACCCACACACAGTCCCTACTTACCTACACATAATACACACCCTTTACTTACCCACTCATAGTACAGTCTCTACTTACCCACACATAGTACACAGTCCCTACTTACCCACACATAACACACACCCTTTACTTACCCACTCATAGTACAGTCTCTACTTACCCACACACAGTACACAGTCCCTACTTACCCACACACAGTACACACCCTTTACTTACCCACACACGGTACCCAGTCCCTGGACGACGCTCAGTCTCTCGGACGTGGCAGACAGACTTGGAGGTGTTGGTGGTTTGGCAGGAAAGTAGATGAGTGTGGCGACCAGCACGAAAAGAGATGCTCCAAACTCTGTGAGGGAGACAAACATGGTCAATTAATCCACAGACAGTGCACAGATATAGTAGACTGAACGAATATGTAACATTCATTTACCCTGGTTTACGTGGATTGATTGGCAGAGACAGGTATATATAAGACAATGAATACATTGGGTGATATATATACGCCCATGGTGCGGTGTCTGTCAGAAATTACGTATTACGAAGTTCAAAGTTTTGTTCACTGGGCGTAGAGTGGGGAAACTGACTGATTCAATCTGTGACTCGTTATGAACTCACAGATAAGCAGATACTTGCCCTAACGCCATTAAGTGGGGGAGGAGTATTTTATATTCTGTGAGCGGGTAATAATTCATAGATTAAATGCCCTCCATTTGTGAAAGTTGGACAATCCCGGGTTTCGGAAGTGGCAACACCATCTCACAGAGCTCAGTCCCACATCCTCTCAGGTATGTTCTCTGATATCAAGGTTCAGATGTAATATTCTTACACTACTACAGGACTGCTCAGTCCCACATCCTCTAAGGTAAGTTCTCTGATATCAAGGTTCAGATGTAATATTCTTACACTACTACAGGACTGCTCAGTCCCACATCCTCTAAGGTATGTTCTCTGATATCAAGGTTCAGATGTAATATTCTTACACTTCTACAGGACTGCTCAGTCTCGCATCCTCTAAGGCAAGTTCTCTGATATCAAGGTTCAGATGTAATATTCTTACACTACTACAGTCTCACATCCTCTAAGGTATGTTCTCTGATATCAAGGTTCAGATGTAATATTCTTACACTACTACAGCACTGCTCAGTCTCACATCCTCTAAGGTATGTTCTCTGATATCAAGGTTCAGATGTAATATTCTTACACTACTACAGCACTGCTCAGTCTCACATCCTCTAAGGTATGTTCTCTGATATCAAGGTTCAGATGTAATATTCTTACACTACTACAGAACTGCTCAGTCTCACATCCTCTAAGGTATGTTCTCTGATATCAAGGTTCAGATGTAATATTCTTACACTACTACAGTCTCACATACTCTAAGGTAAGTTCTCTGATATCAAGGTTCAGATGTAATATTCTTACACTACTACAGCACTGCTCAGTCTCACATCCTCTAAGGTATGTTCTCTGATATCAAGGTTCAGATGTAATATTCTTACACTACTACAGCACTGCTCAGTCTCACATCCTCTAAGGTATGTTCTCTGATATCAAGGTGCAGATGTAATATTCTTACACTACTACAGTCTCACATCCTCTAAGGTATGTTCTCTGATATCAAGGTTCAGATGTAATATTCTTACACTACTACAGGACTGCTCAGTCTCACATCCTCTAAGGTATGTTCTCTGATATCAAGGTGCAGATGTAATATTCTTACACTACTACAGTCTCACATCCTCTAAGGTATGTTCTCTGATATCAAGGTTCAGATGTAATATTCTTACACTACTACAGCACTGCTCAGTCTCACATCCTCTAAGGTATGTTCTCTGATATCAAGGTTCAGATGTAATATTCTTACACTACTACAGCACTGCTCAGTCTCACATCCTCTAAGGTATGTTCTCTGATATCAAGGTTCAGATGTAATATTCTTACACTACTACAGCACTGCTCAGTCTCACATCCTCTAAGGTATGTTCTCTGATATCAAGGTTCAGATGTAATATTCTTACACTACTACAGGACTGCTCAGTCTCACATCCTCTAAGGTATGTTCTCTGATATCAAGGTTCAGATGTAATATTCTTACACTACTACAGTCTCACATTCTCTCAGGTAAGTTCTCTGATATCAAGGTTCAGATGTAATATTCTTACACTACTACAGTCTCACATCCTCTCAGGTAAGTTCTCTGATATCAAGGTTCAGATGTAATATTCTTACACTACTACAGCACTGCTCAGTCTCACATCCTCTAAGGTAAGTTCTCTGATATCAAGGTTCAGATGTAATATTCTTACAGTATTATAAAGGACTTTACCAATGTACATGCAGAGCATCAGCTTGTCCCTGATGTGAGCAACGTAGCCAGGAAGATCTGAAAGAGAGATCAGAAAAGAGAGATCTCCATTTCAAGGTACTTTCCAAAAGAAGACTCATCAGAAAGTGTGACATTCCCGTCATCTGCTCCTATCGATGGAAGTTTAGATAGAAGTTTATTGACAAAAGATGTTTTACATATTCTCAGTCTAATAATAAAAGGAAACAACTCGTACTTCGTGTACTGTATGGATACAGAGTGAGGGTGGTTGAATGTAGTTAGGGTGGCTGAAGGAAATATAAACCGAGATTGAAGACCGAGGTTTTTATTCCCAACCAGAACAAGGAACCGATTAATTCAGCCACCCTCACGATGTTTCCATATAACTATATATCTGAAATGATTGAAAATACCATTTTATTATTCACCTTTTTATCCTCTCAATAAGTCACGTGGTGCAGAGACTGACGCTATTTATAGTTCGTCGATAAATGATTTTCAGTTATTAACTAATAGTTTAAAATTGTGTTCTTGTAGGAGCTGCCACCTATCTATAATCGTGCTACTTTCATTTTTAAACCTATTTGAACCTATTTGTTTCCATAGCATGCAATAAGGAAAATGAAATAAAAGCTCTCTGGAAGGAATATAAAATGAACGGACCTGTCACGTTCGTGTAAGGGATGCTGGTTGTGGTGCTGCAAAACAGGAAAAGAGAACCATCACTATCACTGTGCAAGGTCATCATAATTAGACTTAAGACATATCGGACAATTTTGCTTGATAATTTGAACAAATATCTTTTTCCTGAGGATTGAATGCGATGATCTTTAAGTGTTGTAGAACACATATCTAACTTAAAAATCGGGGGTCAGTTTTTATCTCAAAATCACCGGATTGTGCCACCGTGAATTGAAGGATATTCCTTTTAAAAGATATAGAATTGAAAATCAATTAGGAAACTAAGACTACCTTACCTGATACTAGAGTTATTATTGGGCATTTCTGGTATCTGTACCATGTAGGGGCCTGCAAGTGAATGAGGCATACCATTTATAACAAGCATGTTACAATGGAAAATCCATTTATACTCTGTGTATAGAATAGATAGGTAGTACACTACCCCTTTAATCCATCAACAACAACAATAAAAGCGAAATCCTTACAGATAAGGGACTTTATACTAGGACTGCACTGCACGCTTGTCTGAGATTATGTTGTGATTTTGGCAATGTGTGTTTCAACTGGATATTGTAATAAGGTTTGGCGTGTGAACAGAGCTGCTAACACAAAGTAAGATGGCGAGAAGTTAGACTTAGAGCAGATCGTCTGTATAAGGAAGGGAATGATCACGTGAGTTGCTGACATAGCAGCAGACGGGTATACCTCTGTGGTGCCTGCTAAGAGCAGCATTGAGTGTGAGGTTAAGATCTAGTAGAGAACTAGAGAGAAAAGCCGTTCCTCACTGGAGGACAAGCTTATTCTAGGTGCCGGAGGCAACACTCTACATGGAGTGGAGTCGCCTATAGGAGAACAATTGTTGCGTGGAGTTGTCTACTCTGTGAGTAACTTACAGATAGACTGTAAGGAACTAACTCTCAATGGGAGAGAACACAGAAAGGATACATTGGACTTGTGATAAGGGAACATCGGAATGGACAAACATCATGGAAAGTGTTGATAAACAATGAGTGAGTTGCAAATCATTATAGTTGCACTTGGACATTCATTAAGGACATAATTATGAATGGTAAAGAGATATTAGTGTGAGTGACCGGACAGTCTTTATAGGTGGAACTCTTCATCAATGATTATACAGGTTTGATCAATCCCAACTGCTATGTGGATATTATTATATGAACTTGACTTGTACTTATTAGTGACAGTTTGCTGTGAACTAATGTAACCATCTAATGTGAACGTGAGATAAGCACAACTGTAGTGCTCCAACAAAATAACATATCAACGGATTGCTTCTCAGGATATTAAAGTTGCATAACAACATTTCATCCTTATTACCTCGGACTACTGTGATGTGGGGTCACCTTGTCGCTGTGGTCGTGTCACCCGAGTAATCCTACCTTTGAAACATTCTATGGTCTAAGAAGTAATACCAACTGTAGAAGTAAAGGAACTAGCTACTCCTAGGTCTAATAAAAATCTATTGAGACCACACAACGGTGCAGGACTGCCCTTGATAATTATGTCCATACATACTTACCGATCAGGGACCATATACTAAGACCACCCCTGGTCTAAGGCCCATGTGGAAGAATGTCTGTATCACTGAATTTGTACACACAATATTCCTTAAAAAAAAAGAATAAAAACAATATTTAAAAAACCCTTGATAATTATGTCCATACACACCTACCGATCAGTGACCTTATATATACACACTCACACCCAATCAGTGACCTTATATATACACACTTACCAATCATGGACCTTATACTAAAACCACCCTTGATAATTATGTCCATACACACTTACCGATCAGGGACCTAGCTTATAATAAAACCACCCTTGATAATTATGTCCATACACACTTACCGATCAAGCCCCCTGTGCCAGTACCAGCCAATAGACCCATCTGAGCCAGTCCCGTCGCCGTCACTCTCTGTTTAGGCGGGAACCAGGTGTTGGAGAAGGTGGTGAGACCGGCGAAGACGGAGGGACCTGCCAGACCAATCAGTATCTGACCCGCGTTAAATGTCCTGAGGTGGAAACAGAGGTGAGGAGTAATTATCAGGTGTTGGAGAAGGTAGTGAGACCGGCGAAGACGGAGGGACCTGCCAGACCGATCAGAATCTGACCCGCGTTAAATGTCCTGAGGTGGAAACAGAGGTGAGGAGTAATTATCAGGTGTTGGAGAAGGTAGTGAGACCAGCGAAGACGGAGGGACCTGCCAGACCGATCAGAATCTGACCCGCGTTAAACGTCCTGAGGTGCAAACAGAGGTGAGGAGTAATTATCAGGTGTTGGAGAAGGTAGTGAGACCAGCGAAGACGGAGGGACCTGCCAGACCGATCAGTATCTGACCCGCGTTAAATGTCCTGAGGTGCAAACAGAGGTGAGGAGTAATTATCAGGTGTTGGAGAAGGTAGTGAGACCAGCGAAGACGGAGGGACCTGCCAGACCGATCAGAATCTGACCCGCGTTAAACGTCCTGAGGTGGAAACAGAGGTGAGGAGTAATTATCAGGTGTTGGAGAAGGTGGTGAGACCGGCGAAGACGGAGGGACCTGCCAGACCGATCAGAATCTGACCCGCGTTAAACGTCCTGAGGTGGAAACAGAGGTGAGGAATAATTATCAGGTGTTGGAGAAGGTAGTGAGACCAGCAAAGACGGAGGGACCTGCCAGACCGATCAGAATCTGACCCGCGTTAATTTGAAATTTTGAAAAGGTGGACAGCTGCCACTTCATTGGTGCAGAGACGTTTTGTGAAATCTCGAAATGGCATGGGTTCGCTCTCCAATCGTAGCCTCTGTGTTATACTGCTTTGATTGGTAAGCTTGAACCGAACATCAGCTTGACGAGTGTAGTAATATCTATGTAATAATAAAGGTAGGGTGATCACACTGATAGACATCTGTATTGAGCTTAACCTTGTTGTGTACGTAATGCTCGTAATAAACATATCACGGTTTTTATATTGGTGTGATCGCACAAATGGCGTGTGACGTCATTATCGGGGTTTCCCTCCACTCTGGGAAATCCCAATAATGACATTATCTGCGTGCTCTCGGCCAATCAGAATGCGTTATATTTTAAAGCCTGTATTTACGTAGTTATCCACTTCCGGCATGTTTCCTAGTGTACACATCGTCTTTGTATCGGTGTGATCTCTGTGTTTTACATCTACTCACCAGATGATCCCAGGTGGTGTTGAGGTGATACACCGGACCCCAGTGCCCAGACACATGGCCACAGCTCCAAACAGACAAGCCACCCGTAAACCTGGGCAGAAATAAAACATATCCCTGTATATATACTGTAAGGGCGAACACTCTATACTTACATATGAAACCAGTGGGAAACCGGCGTGACGAAAACATATCAGTTGCAGCTACTAGATCAAGTTAGCCATGGCTTCTTGGACTGTAGTCGGTAAGGAAATCTCTTTTTTGTACTCGATATTTGAAGGTATATAGGAATAGAGAAACCAAGTACTGTTGACAGAAAGTCAGGCTCGGTAATGCTACTTGCCAGACAACTAGGATATTAGACGATTAGAATATGAGAACCATGAGTTAGATAAGCAAACTATAACTGAGAAATCTTGAACGACACTCCAACCCAGACCCTACCCACATATGAGAAAAACCTACTATAAGAATATCATTGTATATATCATACCTGAAATGCTGACACAACCCGAAAGGGAAGAATCTATACTATTTATCATGAATATATGAACTAGAAATCTCCTGGATGTATATAGTTATTAATATATCTGAAACGCCATAAGTTTAACATTGACTCATTGTATTTGACGGAGCGTTGAATAAAGTGTTATGTATGCACCAAGGTGAATAAAAAAAACGGACCAATCAGGGACGAGATAACAAAAGTAGATCCGGCAGCATTGATAAATGTGGCCATCCTCCGATGAGTGTCAACACGCTACTAACATGGATAATTACAAAATATTCTCTGTATATTGGTGAGATGGGGTAGGATAAATATGAAACTAAACTCTAGTTAGCCTTCTCAATGTTAATACCACTCTGGTTAGGTCTGCTACTTACTACACTCAGCTAACGCCTCGTGTAGTAATACACAACCTGCCCATCGTGGCATAAACATTGACAAGGCTGACTCTCTTTTGGTTTCTACTAATTATCATGATGTGGAGTGATGTGAACGAGGTGACGGTTTATGGCCCCTGTATACTCACCCCTGGTGTCGAGCAGCCAGGTACAGAAGCCTATTGAGACGATGAAGACGATGTAGGGCCAACTGTTAACGATGGCGAACTCTCCGCCTCGCCAGCCGAAGGCGTCATACAGAGCATGCGCGATAGGAGCTGTGTGAATGTGGTAAAACGTAACTAGTAAACATGTGTGAACATGGTAAAATGTAACTAGTAAACAAGTGTGAACAAGGTAAAACATAACCAGTAAACAACTGTGAACATAATAAAATGTAACTTGTAAACATGTGTGAACAAGGTAAAATGTAACTAGTAAACAAGTGTGAACATGGTCAAACATAACCAGTAAACAAGTGTGAACATGGTCGAATGTAACTAGTAAACAAGTGTGAACATGGTCAAACATAACCAGTAAACAAGTGTGAACATGGTCGAATGTAACTAGTAAACAAGTGTGAACAAGGTAAAATGTAACTAGTAAACATGTGTGAACAAGGTAAAATGTAACTAGTAAACATGTGTGAACAAGGTAAAATGTAACTAGTAAACAAGTGTGAACATGGTCAAATGTAACTAGTAAACATGTGTGAAGAAGGTAAAACATAAATGTAAAAATGTGTGAACATGATGAAATATAAATGTAAATATGTATGTACATGGTAAAACATAACTAGTAAACATATGTAAACATGGTAAAACATAACTCTCGCTCATACTAGGCCAGGTAACGCCCACCATTTTTCTGGTGCATCATGGGTAACAGCCGCCATTACTACTTTGGTGTACCTGCTAGAGGGTGTGGCAAATCTGTTGTCTTTTCAATGAAACATTCTAATAAGTTATCTTTCTTCTTTGTGAAGGTTGATATTACTTAAATTTGTATCATCGTACATTATAAACAAGTATAAGTAAGTTATTTGGGGAACCTCGTAGTGGGAGAGAGGTTGTGCTGGCTATCCTTGCAACTGCAAATAAGCGGGGAACCAGCGAAAGTTCAAGGTCGATCACACGTTGGTCTAGCTGGCCATTACCTGTCCTATATTTCTTTTTATTTGGGTGAAATGTTCTTTTATTGGTATCATATATGAGTAGTACATTCGAGTTGTATCAGGTAGTTTATATGTTTGGGTGAGTATTAGAGTGAATACTCATGTGTTTGTAGTATAACATGAATTTAGAGTTTAGTAAATACCAATTAAAGAGGCATCAGACTTCAATCCGGCTCCTCATTCGGGCAGGGAACCAGTCTTAAGTTCTGTGTGACTTACCAGGTAAATGTAGTACTATAGTAAAACTTACACAGGGTGACGACTGAGAGACTGTAGACGAAGCCCAGAGAGGTGTAAACGAGGAGGCAGTACCAGCGTCGTCTGTACACGCGCCATGACGTCACTGTCGCCGAGCTACGAGTGGCACACAGAACAATCATTAGTTTACACCTGCCGAGGTTTGGCTCCGAGTATATATATTGGTCACCGACTGATTATAAACTTTCTTTACTCAGAATCATATGTGCTAAATCATATTATCCACCTAATACATTGTGTCCAAAGAAAACACGAGGGTAGCGTGTATCTACTGATGGAGAACTCCTAAAGACTTCCGGTAACATCTCCTACAAGTGCGCAAAACACTGCTTAAGTACCATCTTTTAGCAACACCCATGTTGGACACGCCAAACCTTTGACGGTCAAACAGAAAAGGTTAACCAAACATGTTGTTGGAACCACCAGCGGCAACACAACAAACGCAACCGCCATCGGCCACCCAAGACAACACCCACTCAGCCGTCCGAGGAAACAAGCACCACCATGGTGCTATATCCTGAGCTGCACACCCTCCTCGAGACCGGTGCACCTATCACCTCCTCGAGACCGGTGCACCTATCACCTCCTCGAGACCGGTGCACCTATCACCTTCTCGAGACCGGTGCACCTATCACCTTTGATGACATAAAGCCAGAGGCCACGGTCGATCTGCCTGAGGGAAACAACAAACCTGACATGGCCGAAATGGACAGCCTCCGTTCCGAGATTGTGGAACAGAAAGAACTTATCGAAAGACTGTCCATGAAGAATGCCAAGCTAATGGCAGATCTCCAGAACGCCAAATTTGTCAGTCAGGCAGTTCCATCAGCATCGGCCCCGAGCATGAACATTCCGGCCTCAAATACTGAGTCTGCACACTCCCGACCTGCGCCCTTCCATGGTGGGCATACGCACACCATGTACAAAGTACCAGAACCATTCTCCGGACCGTCTGCATGCAGGTTGGCACAGTCTTTTGTGCTTTACTTTAAATTCTACATACGCACACACCTCGCTGTCAGACCGGGCCTGCACAATGTACGGCTACTTGTGCGAGAAGGCCGCACATTGGTATTGTACACACATCATAGGGACAAATCTAATCACCACCCCTGACGCTGTGTTTCGCCTCTTCTGCTACTTCTTTGGAGAGGACAATATGAAACCACACAGGAGGCGTACAGGGAGAAACACCAGCAGGACGATGAGCCAGTCGCCAAATATATCAATGACATGGCTCTGCTCCTCACCACCTCCACCCTGTGTGAGACGATCAAGCTCAATGCAATTATCAACGGACCATCCCCATCTCTTGCTGGCATTGTGCACCTGCACAAGCCTAAAACTTTGACCCAACTTACTGAGACGGCGTGCATCCAGCAGGAGATACTGAAGTGCAAAATAGCTGACATTTTGGCAGAGCTTAAACAGCTCACGCTGAACTACGTTGGGCAGCTATCGAGCCAGCGAGAACCGTCGGCCAGCACAGACCACTGGTACCAATGCGGTCGACCGAATTGTTGTAGCTGTCGTGAGTCCAGGTGCAGGGACTCAGCGTTACATGCCACGCAGTCACAATCAATTGCACAACCAATGCAACCATCGCTCCCACAGGGAGTCCTCAGGGGACAGAAGACCCCCCTCCAGAGATCGCCATTACGACCGACGATCCGTCTCCCGTGACAGTGACGATCGCCGCTCAAGGCCCAGGTCATGTGACTACAGTCAGCATGATTCCAGCCGGAGCAGCAGCCGCCACAGCCAGTGTGATCGGGGCCCAGCCACACCCGGCGTGACCTGGTGCGATGAAAAATAGGACCGTCTTGGTCACTCTAAAATCCCTGGGAGTGCCCCAACAATGAACCTGACGACCATCACCCGACCACCGACAACGCAGATCATGACCAACAACAAATGGCTCTGTAAACCCCTCGGCATATACTTACTAATGCTTGTAGATTACTACAAATAAACCTTTTTTTTTTTTTTTTAAAATCTTTCATTTAAACCGGTAAAGCTCAGTTTTTATCAAAACTGGTTTCCTTGCTCGGCCAGTGCCTTTTACAATAACATGTGGTTGTCCAATTTGCGAGATAATGATCAAAATTCATAAATAAGCAACTACAAAAATACAATAAGTATAAATATAAATATATAGATACACACATTTGTCAGACTTTTACGGTTTACAATGCCTGTTCACGAATCCGTCGGTTACTGTCTATGTAATCATTCCCGTTATTGTATGTGCTCTGTGAACACGCATGATGGCGGTGTCTATACGTACTCCGTGCAGGTGGTGGAGGTGGACTGGAGATTCCCCTGACATCTGGGCGGCCCGGGGGATCCCCCCATCACTGTGACGTCATCGGCGTCGGGTACCAGCGGCTCCCCGTCTGCAGCGTCTGTCGTCATTCTCTGTCTGCGTCCATTCACCTGGCGGAGCAGAAGGGAACTTCCTTTGTACTGGAGATTTATCAGTGGAGGATTCCGTTCGGCTTTTGGGTGCGATACTGACATGTTTAGGGGCGATACTAACTGACGATTTATACCGAGAATTTAAAATGATGTGATTATAAATAGGGCTGGTCATGTGAATAACGTATATGAGAGGATTTACTGACCTTCACGCGCCTGCCTTAGATGTAGAGTGGAGGTTGACGGGTTTGTCATGTGATCTCTCAGGCTCCACTCCCCCACCCACATCCCTACATGTGTATGTCTATATAAACACACACACACACACACACATATATATATATATATATATATATATATATATATATATATATATATATATATATATATATATATATATATATATATAAATAGTCATCAGGTCACTGGAGATACCTAGACACCATAACTACCGCTGTGAAGTATATTAACACTTTCAGGACGCATGATGCCTGGAGGCATCACCGCACTAAAGACGCATGATACCTGGAGGTATCACCACACTAAAGACACATGATACCTGGAGGTATCACCACACTAAAGACACATGATACCTGGAGGTATCACCACACTAAAGACGCATGATACCTGGAGGTATCACCACACTAAAGACACATGATACCTGGAGGTATCACCACACTAAAGACGCATGATACCTGGAGGTATCACCACACTAAAGACACATGATACCTGGAGGTATCACCACACTAAAGACGCATGATGCCTGGAGGCATCACTGCACTAAAGACGCATGATGCCTGGAGGTATCACCACACTAAAGACGCATGATGCCTGGAGGCATCACTGCACTAAAGACGCATGATGCCTGGAGGTATCACCACACTAAAGACACATGATACCTGGAGGTATCACCACACTAAAGACGCATGATGCCTGGAGGCATCACTGCACTAAAGACGCATGATGCCTGGAGGCATCACCACACTAAAGACACATGATGCCTGGAGGCATCACTGCACTAAAGACACATGATACCTGGAGGTATCACCACACTAAAGACACATGATGCCTGGAGACATCACCGCACTAAAGATGCATAATGCCTGGAGGCATCACCGCACTAAAGTTCTAATACATACAAAAATGTCTTAAACATAGAAATAATAGAGCAATCTTCCTGAAATCTTCACAAAATGTAGATATGATTTCATATTTAGTATTTCTATTTAAAGGAAACATATTTAGGATTATGTATCATATTACGTGATTACAAATCTGATTTATGAGTTTTAACCATCATGTGCCCGTCCTCTAGCCGGACAAACTGCCACCACCACCCGTCCTTATTGGAGTAGCTCGGTCACAGGCACCCGTCCCTAAAGGGTTATGAAGTCTATTAAGGTGAATGCTTGCTCCATATTTATAGAACTCTACAGAATATAAGTCTCGTATCTCGCTGTATTTGCACAGCAGTACAATGAGGTGAGGTTAGGTGAACAGCGTGCTGGCGGATGTGAGGATTCTGTGGTCGCTCCACCGTTAACCATCATTAACTGTTAACCACCGTCATATACTGCACTGTTAATAAGTACCTCTACTGACCTGTGTGGATAGTTTCCTAACGGTTTACATCTCTATATTGATGGACCTGTATATGTAGATCTATGTCTTAAATCAATCTTAAAGGCATACCCTACAATTCACGGTGGCAACACCTGGTGATTTTTAAATAATGTCAAATATTGGTCAAAAATGGTTTATTCGGAATCATTTTAATTCTACATGAGTAGATTTAACATGCTGTCACGTTTACCCAATTTTAGTAGGTAAAATAGGCCAATTTATATCTGTTCGATTTATTTAGAAAATGTACTGAAAATGTGGTTTTCTTCAATTCTTTCAAAGACAAGCAAGGTGATCTATGATTTTTAAAACTTAGATAAGAAGTACTCTATATGTGCTATATTCTGTAAAAGTTTGAGAAAAATGACATGGGTTTTAATATGTGTAAAAATACCTTTTAGAATTTCTATATATTCTAATATAGAATTATCATAATATTGATCTATAAATCAAAAACGAGCACGGTGACCCCTGATTTTTATGTTAGATATGAGTTCCACAACACTTGAAGATCATCATGTTAGATTTTCAGGAAATTGACATGGGTTTTAATTTTCAAGCCAAATTGGCTGATATACCAAACCCTCATAAAATATCTTCTTGTACACCGTCCTTTCGCAGGCATAAGTTATCAAACAGACCCCTGGTTCCTTGGGATTTATTCTCCTTCCAAACTGATAATTCTAAAGTCATGTCCAGTTGATCCAATCCTAATAGACAAAATTGGCAATTTACATTTGACTGATTCACACAGGAAATATACTGATGAATATTGTTTTCTTCAATTCTCTCGAAAACAATGACTCCCACCTATGGTTTTGAAAACTTATATTTGTAATACTATACATATAATACATTCCCTGAACGTTTTTAGAAAATGACATGGGTTTTACTAAGTGAAAAGCAACTTTTTAGAATTTCTATATATTCTATCATAATAATATCATGACTCAATATAGATCAAAACCTAGCACGGGACTCCCAAATTGTCAAGTGTTCTGCAACACTTTGAGTTCATCATGTTCAAACTTCAGCAAAATGACATGGATTTTAATTTCAGGGCAAATTGTCCGATATGCCTTTAAGTGGACCGTCATTTCAATGGGGCCATTCGTTATCACTTCGTGACCTGTGTATTTATAATTGCCTATTACGGCAACATCTTGTGCTACTTTCCTCATTCTGTCTTCCATGAAGACGGGTCAGGGTTGGGTCATGCGAGGATAATCTGGTCGTTGGCGACCCCTCGTGTCACATAAACAAACCACACGCCAACATTCCGCCATGTGCAGGTACTACACTGGTCGGGTTAAATCCACCCCTCTTATAAGATCTCACACTCTCCAAGTGATATTCTGTACAAGGTTCTCACTATGCACCCCTCTCATAGGATCTCACACTCTCCAAGTGATATTCTGTACAAGGTTCTCACTATGCACCCCTCTCATAGGATCTCACACTCTCCAAGTGATATTCTGTACAAGGTTCTCACTATGCACCCCTCTCATAAGATCTCACACTCTCTAAGTGGTGTTCTGTACAAGGTTCTCACTACGCACCCCTCTCATAAGATCTCACACTCTCTAAGCGGTATTCTGTACAAGGTTCTCACTACGCACCCCTCTCATAAGATCTCAGACTCTCTCAGTGGTATTCTGTACAAGGTTCTCACTACGCACCCCTCTCATAAGACCTCACACTCTCTAAGTGGTATTCTGTACAAGGTTCTCACTAAGCACCCCTCTCATAAGATCTCACACTCTCTAAGTGGTATTCTGTACAAGGTTCTCACTAAGCACCCCTCTCATATATAAGCGGGCACAGGAAGTAGAGCGCAGAATCTCTGTTAGGAGAGTGTGATGGCCAATCTAGCCATACACCCGTTTATATAAAGACGAAGCACTTCCGCCTTCATGACCCCAACATTCCCCATGAGACAGGTGACAGTTTACTATAGGTCTCTCATCTACTCATTAAATTTAACTGTTGATTATTCATATAGAACTGCATCGAGAATCGTATACATAGACAATACTCTATGAGTTTGGATGGGCCGCAATCGGCATCGAGGCGAAGCCAAGTGGTGATTATGGCACAGCCAAACGAGTGGAGTATTGTCTATTTACGATTCAAGTGCGGTTCTGGATTTACCTCACCCCTTTTTATGATATTAAATATCATCACAATTTCACAATAATTAGAATATACTTAACAAATCCGTATGACGTCATCTCAAATTCACTACGCCACGACCATGGCGTAGTATTGTCACTTTACCAGGGTGATCGTTGAGTATTTTTTCCAATGTTATTCCTATGGCTGACCTTGTACCAGGGCTGCGATAAATATGTTTACCGCACAAGCTTTCTTCTGCTACTTCCTTTAGGATCCTTTGTGCACATGCTTTTACATTCAATGGAAGATCATAAAGTAAACCTATGAACGTTTAGGGTCAGAGCTTGTCTCCCATCGAGTTTGAATCGTGTAGTAATTCACAAGGTGAAGCCAGGTGAATTACGTAAGGGGATCAAGTTCTGACTATGAACTTAAATGGGTTTCTGAATTCATCTCACCCCTCACATTGACTGATGGGCTAACATTTGTGACATAATCCCCCATTGGGTATTTTTCCTGATACGAGGATACGAGGTCCCGATGTTAAGTCTAAGGGAAAAATACCAGGGGTGAGTTAAAGAGGTTAATCTTCTAGGATTTGTTCTCCGGTGCTTTCTTATAATTCATGTGGCTTCACCTTGTGAATTATAATTCATGTGGCTTCGCCTTGTGAATTATAATTATATACATGTCGTACTCTCCGGATTAATGCACCATGCGTACATGGAGCACTCTCCGGATTAATGCACCATGCGTACATGGCGTACTCTCCGGATTCATGCACCATGCGTACATGGCGTACTCTCCGGATTCATGCACCATGCGTACATGGCGTACTCTCCGGATTAATGCACCATGCGTACATGGAGCACTCTCCGGATTAATGCACCATGCGTACATGGCGTACTCTCCGGATTCATGCACCATGCGTACATGGCGTACTCTCCGGATTCATGCACCATGCGTACATGGCGTACTCTCCGGATTAATGCACCATGCGTACATGGCGCACTCTCTGGATTAACGCACCATGCGTACATGGCGCACTCTCCGGATTAATGCCCCATGCGTACATGGCGTACTCTCCGGATTAATGCACCATGCGTACATGGCGCACTCTCCGGATTAATGCACCATGCGTACATGGCGCACTCTCCGGATTAATGCACCATGCGTACATGGCGTACTCTCCGGATTAATGCACCATGCGTACATGGCGTACTCTCCGGATTCATGCACCATGCGTACATGGCGTACTCTCCGGATTCATGCACCATGCGTACATGGCGTACTCTCCGGATTGATGCCCCATGCGTACATGGCGCACTCTCTGGATTAACGCACCATGCGTACATGGCGTACTCTCCGGATTAATGCACCATGCGTACATGGTGTACTCTCCGGATTAATGCACTATGCGTACATGGCGTACTCTCCGGATTAATGCACCATGCGTACATGGCGTACTCTCCGGATTAATGCCCCATGCGTACCTGGCGTACTCTTCGGCCCGTTATCCGCCTACCTTTGCGGGTAAGCTGCTAAAAGTCCGGTAGTTCATCCGGTGAGAGGAGGAGCGCGTATCTCCAGAGTCCAGGTCCTGTCTGATGTGATGGAGTCGTCACGTGCTCGTCTGTCACGGTCACGTGGTTATCTAGGTCACGGCGGGGTGTATCTAGGTCACGGCGGGGTGAGTCGACCTCCAGTCACCCGCTGCAGGGTACGCCACTCAGGGGTCGGGGTGGGGTCGGGATGGCGTGATGGGCGCTTTAAAGGCAGGTCCCACAAGTTGGCTTCAAAATTAAAACCCATGTCAATTTCCTGAAAATTTGATATCATGATCTCCAAGTGTTGTGGAACACATATCTAACTTAAATGTCGGGGGTCACCGTGCTAGGTTCTGATTTATAGATCAATATTATGATAATTTCATATTAGAATATATAGGAATTCCAAAAAGTAAAACCCATGTCATTTTCCTCAGACTTTCACAGAATATAGTACGTCTATAGTTCTACTTATTTAGCTTTTAAAAATCATAGGTGACCATCCTTGTTTTTGAGAGAATTGTAGGAAACCATGTTTATCAATACTTCCCTTATGTAAATCAAGTAAATTTAAATTAGCCTATTTCACCTATTAAGATTGGATGAACTGGACAAAATGTGAAATTTACTCATGTAGAATTAGAATAATTAAAAAAAAACCCGTTTTCATTGATAATTGCCATTATTTGAAAATCACAAGGGGGCGCCACTGTGAATTGCAGGATATGCCTTTAAGGGCATGTCCGACAATTTGGGTTCAGAATTACCCCTAATATAACTGTAAAAGAGAGTAAAGGCCGGAGTTTGGAGAATAGGTTTTTATTGAATTTTATGAAAGGCTATGAGGATTTTAGTTGTCCGTATTGGTATTAATTATTAACGAGAAGTTATTAACATTATTTATAAATAATATTTGTAATAATAATTGACTAATAATAATATTTGTTTGGCAAAGTTTTATTGAATTTCATAAGAAGGCTATAAGGATTTTAATTGTCCGTACCAGTATCATTATCAACGAGAAGTTATCAATAATATTTGTAATAAGAGTAATAAATCAATTACATGATATTTGTTTGGCAAAATTTTGTGGAATTTTATAAAAGGCTATGATAAGGATTTTAGTTGTTCTTTTCAATAGTAATTTTGATCAGAAGTTATTGACATAAATTGTTAATATGTATGTAATAATAATTGACCAATAGAGTAACGAGTCAATTATAATGATTAAACGATATAGTAAAATATAAGATAAAAGGCCTCCGAATGTAGGTGAATTCGAAGAGGTGTGGGCGGGTGGGTAAAAATGTAATAGGTGTGTATGGTCTGAGAGTAGAGGTGAGAGTGAGGGGGAGTGAAGTGAAGCGTGAGCGCACGTGAGGTGGGTAGTGCCGAGGTAAGACACCAGGGGGTGCGTAGTAGGAGGGGGGGGGCTTGTGTTGTGAAGCACATAGATAATCTACAAGTCAGGGGTCACCAAGCTAGTTTGTGATTTAGAGATAGATATTGTGATAATACAGATCACACAGGGTCACATGTGATCACAGAGTGCCAAGTACAGCCGGGGAAGCTCATCCAGATACCGGAGTATTGGACTCACCTACCACCGTAGACACACGAGGCTGCAGGGATTCACTCTTCTCAGAGAGAACGCACATGAATGCCTGCCGACCTACTGCGAACCCGGCATATACACATATATATATATATATATATATATATATATATATATATATATATATATATATATATATATATATATATGTATGTATATATATATATGTATATATATATTACAGGCCGAGTTACGTACTCCGGGTTCACCCGAATCACTACATGACTGATAGCCCACGCCCTCTGGTGAATAGTGAAAGGACCACCGCTAGACCAGAGGAGGTGTGAAGCGCAGCGCCCCCTATTGTTTTGAGCGATAATTCAGAACCAAAACAAAGCACCACGAATGCTCTGACAGGCTGCTATGTAACTCACACAGAATCAGTTATACAGAGTGTTTTAGAGTGTTTTTAGATGAGGATTCACCATCAAAAGGTCCATATTACCTTGTTTTATTGTTCTAATGCCTGTTTTAGGAGTGTCATTATTTAGAAAATATGTAAATCGACCTGGACTCAAATGACAGCTGATGCAGATTCCTATACGAAAATATTGCAAAAATGGGCTAATTAAGAACAGCTACTACATACAATCTGTTAGAGCTCTATAAAAAATCTTTTTAGATATTGATAGAGTGGCTTCTAATTTATTCCAAACCACAATAGAGCTCAATAGAGCTCCACATTTTATGGTTGTTTTGTGTTGTGGAATACAGCCTTATTTCTCACAAATTCCAATGTTCAACCTACGACAGGAAACCTTAACCATAGCACAGGTATATGATATGTGTATCACTAAATAGCCCATGTCTTAGGTTTCTAACAATGTTTTGTTTATCAAAATCGGCCTATTATTCATGACACAAGAGCTATTTGCATTTTGCATGTTTTAGTGTGGGCTCTTCTCAGAGCTCCTTCCCTCTTGCTGGCATGTTTGAGAGTGGCACCGTGAGGCAGCTGCGATTGTATATATGAACCAAGTCGCTATAGGGGGCGCTGCGCTTCACACCTCCTCTGCCGCTAGACTAACCTGACCCTAGACTTGCTCAAGTCTTTGATTATGGACAAAACCGTGGTATTCATATCTCTCTTCATACTGCCTACACAACCAATAGTTCTGTGCTGCCACCTATTTTCAAACTATGGTACAGCACTTTATAAAGTCTAGAGGCCCAGACTAGCTAAGTGTAGACCTTAAGAAGAAGGGGAATGAGAACTCAAACACAGAGGTACTATGTACTACTATGAATCAAGAACTTAACTGAGCTGAAGCTGATTCAATGACATGCCCATGCAGTTTATATACACACAGCAGGTAGCATCTGGGTTCAGGGTAAGCCTGTAAACTCTGTGCTGGGATTGGCCGGGAGCCACAGACAATCAGAACTAACCAGTCTTATTCCGGTCTGTCACACTTGTCAGTAGTCCGTTCACGCACGGCGCCGCCTTCGGGTTACGGTACGTGAAGGTCTAACAGAGTCTGACTGGCCAGGTATTCTGGAACCATTATAACTCTCCAAGCTGATCTATTCGGTACATGCCCAGTAAAAGCTACTCTAGGACCTATGCTTGAAGAGTAACACACTGGTTACTGGTAAATCACTCAGGGTAGCTGAGTACTACCAGAGGCAGGAATTCCTGCCTCAAAATGGCAGCGCATAACAGTCTGACTTTGAGCCTGTGTGCCCTGGCCCTGGCGACAACAGACTGTACTAGAGTCTAACATGTCAGGAGGGCCGCTCATATCACTGACAACTGAGGTGTCAGTGTCATGTCAGAGTGCCCTGCCCCCATGTGGCCAGACTGGGAACTAGAGTGGGTGATACTGATAATGATACATGGCTGCCGTACAGTCCACACCAAGACGGGGAGGAGCTGCTACAAAATGGGCGACTGCAGTCTTTTTGGTTCTCATGAATACAGACAATTTAGAAGACTATTCTCGTCTCATAGAAACCAATTTAATTGGTCATGATAGGGATGTAGAGACAGGAACTTTACAACTTATAAGACATTTTCATATTACATAGAGTAAAATGAGTGAGATATTAGTCCTAGTTTAGAGTGAGAGTGCAAGATAAGACCTAAATAAGTATGTCTGAAGCCCAGCAAAATATAAAAATTAGAAAAAGGCGCCCTCATCATATCCTTCATGGCCTGGTGATGACATACAAGTTTTCTTTAGTCGCCTTATGACCCTCCATATTGCATAAACCTTAACAATATATACACAGAAAAACACGACGTTTGTGAAACAGCCTTTAATATCCGTGATATTCTGCATCTGCGTCTGTCTTACCGTTGCTGCATGGTATCTATGTTTTATGATATACAAATATCTGGAATTGAATTACACATATATTCGGGAATCATTCAAAAATACATGCCAGTTATCATAAAATATACAAGAAAATATACATTTGACTAGAAAAATAATCTTTGTGTACACCCCTATATGAGACCACCTATCCATGTGTGGTGTAGAGATGACTACTCTTACCTCGCGTATAGCATATTTACTGCAAGAGTAGGGTTCCACTTATTTCCATTTTATCTGCTTATACAGTAGAACCCCACGTAAGTGCACACCCTCTATTCCAAACAAAAGTGTCCCCTAACACGGGGTAACTCCTTATACTGGGTTAAATAAACATCTAATAGAGGGAACGTTTCCAAGCAAAAGTGTCCCCTGACATAGGGTGTCCCCAGACCCAGGGAGTCCCAGACCCAGGGTGTCCCCTTACACGGGGGTGCCCCTTACACGGGGGTGCCCCTTACACGGGGGTGCCCCTTACACGGGGTAACCCCTTACACGGGGTATCCCCTTACACGGGTGACCCTTACACGGGGTATTCCCTTACACGGGGGTATCCCCGTACACGGGGTAACCCCTTACACGGGGTATCCCCTTACACGGGGTGTCCCCTTACACGGGGTGTCCCCTTACACGGGGTGACCCTTTACACGGGGTGCCCCCATACACGGGGTGACCCTTGAATGGTGTTCTTCTGTCAGTGTAGGATTCTTTACCGACACTCTTAAATCACGAACCTTTATATGTCTGTAGATAAACCCACCACTGGGCAAGTATAAGGATGTTTATAGAGTAAGGAGTAGGTCATCACATGCCCAGAAGTGGAAGAAGGTAAGATAAAGTCCCTTACACACACACTGATAGAAGTGGGGACATGCTCTCTGCTCTCTCACTCATTCTCCACTTAACCATGTTCTGTTTGTGCCACAGACACTTGGAGATAAGATGTGAATTGTACAGAGTGTTTTAGCATTATGTGTAGCACCTTTCACATTTCCAGTGTTAAATCTACTGTGCACAATATTGATGAAATTTTAATGGCTGTTTATGTCATTTTCTCCAAAGTAGTACATCTTCAAAATGGAATCCTCGCCATTTCCAAAGGGTTTTAATCTGATGTCCAATTACTGTGATAAAAAGTCACGGTGAAATAATGATCCACATTAGCAGTTGTCAGTATCATTGACGAAGCCTTGATCTCATTCTCAACACCAAGAATCATTCAGTTCAAATCTCGATCTGTCATTTATCAAAACTCTGCAAAGAAGTGCACAAACAGTTGCCATACAAAAGAGCCAGATTCATAAAGGCACGTTTGAGAGTTTACCACAGTCATAGTCTCCCCTCCGCTCCGATACGCCTGATAACGACTGCGCCCTCACTCTCACATAACCGTTATGATATCCAGCGATAGTTGCCGAGGGAGTTCTTCTAATCACCTCAAGTAACACTTTCTTCCTTCTTCACCAGGTACTTTATGGTGGAACATTCAGTGAAGATGTGAGCCAGTCTTGTGCTAGTTCAATAGGTTGGTATTTTTCCTGGTGCTGAAACCATTTCACAAGCAATGTTTTGTTGTTGTTTTTTTTAGGCTCCAGTTCATTTGGTCATTTGGCCTTTGCCTAACTGATAGGCTTAGAATAAGGCGACGCCTAGGAGGCTGAACCGTAACTACTCGACTTCTCGCTGTCATGGAGAGTTGGTTTGGCATCAATCTGCATGCGACCAGCGGAGGGACTGAAGGGAATCAGTAGAGGTATGCACACCGCGATACAAGCCGCCATAGCCCAGTTCATCCACTGTGTACCTGGTAAATAAACGAGATATAGTTATAAAACACACCGTGATACAAGCCGCCATAGCCCAGTTCATCCACTGTGTACCTGGTAAATAGACGAGATATAGTTATAAAACACACACCGCGATACAAGCCGCCATAGCCCAGTTCATCCACTGTGTACCTGGTAAATAAACGAGATATAGTTATAAAACACACACCGCGATACAAGCCGCCATAGCCCAGTTCATCCACTGTGTACCTGGTAAATAGACGAGATATAGTTATAAAACACACACCGCGATACAAGCCGCCATAGCCAAGTTCATCCACTGTGTACCTGGTAAATAAACGAGATATAGTTATAAAACACACACCGCGATACAAGCCGCCATAGCCCAGCTCATCCACCGTGTACCTGTTAAATAGACGAGATATAGTTATAAAACACACACCGCGATACAAGCCGCCATAGCCCAGTTCATCCACCGTGTACCTGTTAAATAGACGAGATATAGTTATAAAACACACACCGCGATACAAGCTGCCATGGCCCAGTTCATCCACTGTGTACCTGGTAAATAAACGAGATATAGTTATAAAACACACACCGCGATACAAGCCGCCATAGCCCAGTTCATCCACTGTGTACCTGGTAAATAGATGAGATATAGTTATAAAACACACCGCGATACAAGCCACCATAGCCCAGTTCATCCACTGTGTACCTGGTAAATAAACAAGATATAGTTATAAAACACACACCGCGATACAAGCGGCCATAGCCCAGTTCATCCACTGTGTACCTGTTAAATAGACGAGATATAGTTATAAAACACACACCGCGATACAAGCCGCCATCGCCCAGTTCATCCACTGTGTACCTGGTAAATAGATGAGATATAGTTATAAAACACACCGCGATACAAGCCACCATAGCCCAGTTCATCCACTGTGTACCTGGTAAATAAACGAGATATAGTTATAAAACACACACCGCGATACAAGCGGCCATAGCCCAGTTCATCCACTGTGTACCTGGTAAATAGACGAGATATAGTTATAAAACACACACTGCGATACAAGCCACCATAGCCCAGTTCATCCAACGTGTACCTGGTAAATAGGTGAAATATAGTTATAATACACACACCACATACAAGTCACCATAGCCCGTTCTAATAATACTAACAGTACTTACCTACAGCAGGTACCATAAGAGTTCCAAAGAAGATGAGAGAGGCGATGTAACTGTTATGTTCAAGCACACTTTGATAATTCCAGTACTTACCTATACCGGGCACCATGAGAGCACCAAAGAAGATGGGAGGGACGATGTTACTTTTAAGTTTACGAACACTTTAATAATACCAGTACTCACCTATACTGGGCACCATGAGAGCACCAAAAAAGATGAGCGAGGCGATGTTACTTTTAAGTTTACGAACACTTTAATAATACCAGTTCTCACCTATACCGGGTACCATGAGAGCATCATAGAAGATGAGCGAGGCGATGTTACTTTTAAGTTTACGAACACTTTAATAATACCAGTACTCACCTATACCGGGCACCATGAGAACACCATAGAAGATGAGCGAGGCGATGTTACTGTTAGGTATTGGGACACTTTAATAAAACCAGTACTCACCTATACCAGGCACCATGAGAGCACCAAAGAAGATGAGAGAGGCGATGTAACTGGTACGTTTAAGCACACTTTAATAAAACCAGTACTCACCTATACCGGGCACCATGAGAACACCAAAGAAGATGAGAGAGGCGATGTAACTGGTACGTGTGAGCACGCTCTAATAATAATACCAGTACTCACCTATACCGGGCACCATGAGAGCACCAAAGAAGATGAGAGAGGCGATGTAACTGGTACGTGTGAGCACGCTCTAATAATAATACCAGTACTCACCTATACCGGGCACCATGAGAGCTCCAAAGAAGATGAGCGAGGCGATGTAACTGGTACGTTTAAGCACACTCTAATAATACCAGTACTCACCTGTACCGGGCACCATGAGAACACCAAAGAAGATGAGAGAGGCGACGTTACTTTTAAGTTTAAACACACTTTAATAATACCAGTACTTACCTGTACCGGGCACCATGAGAACTCCAAAGAAGATGAGCGAGGCGATGTAACTGGTACGTGTGAGCACGCTCTAATAATAATACCAGTACTCACCTATACCGGGTACCATGAGAGCTCCAAAGAAGATGAGCGAGGCGATGTTACTGGTGGCATTCATGACACCCGTGGTGAGTCCCTCTGAGATGGGGTACGCCGAGTCACAGGCGAGTTCCATCAGGACTGGGACACATCCCATAGTCATCAGGGACCCGATGATGAAGGACGCGTACAGGGAGGCTGTGAGAGAGAGAGCACGGTGCAGTGTGAGAGCTGACAACTTCCTATTGTAAATCTCGATGAACCAGTAAACTGGTATGATAAATAGGGCCACATAACTAACATCTTAATTGAAATAAAAATTCATTAATCTATAGAAAAAATCATTAAATCTATTTGATAATATTTATCTACAAAATGCCTAAATAAATATTATTCATCAACATTCAAGTTGTGATGTCTAAAATGTAAACAATCAATCAGTGATAGTGGTAAGATAAAATACCAACCATGCTAGATCCATGGCTACTGAAAATATGCCATTCACTTTGGTTTGCTCCATATTCTTACTCGGCTTTACCTCATGTGATTACTTACTGTTACATTCCAAATTATTTGTATGTGAAACATACAGCTTCTATCCCTTGGCCTAACTGATCATGCTGGCTCTACGTAACAGGCTGCTAGAGGCGACCCTTGGTTACGATCAACACGTTCGCTCCCACACAGTAAACACGGAGCCGGCATATAACCTTGATCTTGATGAATTCTCGTCAGTCCGACTAGTGTAGCGCATTGCAGTAACACCAGCAATAAAGCTTGTAATGGGACGAAGCCTTGGAGTCATTCATTCAGCTTACTATTCACACCTGATAGTAACACTACCAACCAAAACTCACGGCATATTTTCAGTGGCTATGGATGTGGAATAAGTTCCTTCTGAGTAACTATTTCTTAAACAAACCGTAATTAGCGGGCGCCACTCCTTGTATGATGAGAGCGAACCAGAGAAAGGCTCCAGTGGCGGCAACAAAACACAGCAGCAACAGGTGCTTGATGTACTGTCTGAACCGGTCAGCAAACCTGATCACGGAAAGAGAAACTCAGTGTCAGACAGGAAAACACACTGGTATCCGGCGTTTACACCAGACGCCTGAATATGTCGCGACTGTAGATCGTCAAGCCAGTAGTAGTCAGGTGGTGGCAATGTCCACCGCTAAAGTCGTCGAGCTCAGAATTTACCCGAGCATCTACACTGACGACTACATTTTCACAGTTCCTGCCCGTGTAAATGATTTATTTAAACCCATGTTGCACCAGTGGAGGCATTACCCATAATGCACAAAAGATTGGAGGGCGTTACCTGGCCTATTGTGTGAGTGAGCACATAGCCCGGGCACTGTGGTGCCGCTGAGATTTTCAATTAGTGAAATGGATCCCTGTTTGATTTGATAATGACCAGAATTTATGAATCACAAGGTGGCGGCAATGAATTGTGTGATGTGCCTTTAAGTATCTATTGATGGTTGATTGTGTGAATAGTGATATTGAGACTATGCCTTTAAGTATCTATTGATGACTGATTGTGTGAATAGTGGTAGATATTGAGACTATGTCTTTAAGTATCTATTGATGGCTGATTGTGTGAATAGTGGTAGATATTGAGACCATGCCTTTAAGTATCTATTGATGGCTGATTGTGTGAATAGTGTTTTATATTGAGACTATGCCTTTAAGTATCTATTGATGACTGATTGTGTGAATAGTGGTAGATATTGAGACTATGTCTTTAAGTATCTATTGATGGCTGATTGTGTGAATAGTGGTAGATATTGAGACTATGCCTTTAAGTATCTATTGATGGCTGATTGTGTGAATAGTGGTAGATATTGTGACTATGTCTTTAAGTACCTATTGATGGCTGATTGTGTGAATAGTGGTAGATATTGAGACTATGCCTTTAGTACCTATTGATGGCTGATTGTGTGAATAGTGTTTTACATTGAGACTATGTCTTTAAGTATCTATTGATGACTGATTGTGTGAATAGTGGTAGATATTGAGACTATGCCTTTAAGTACCTATTGATGGCTGATTGTGTGAATAGTGTTTTACATTGAGACTATGTCTTTAAGTATCTATTGATGGCTGATTGTGTGAATAGTGTTTTATATTGAGACCATGCCTTTAAGTATCTATTGATGGCTGATTGTGTGAATAGTGTTTTATATTGAGACTATGTCTTTAAGTATCTATTGATGGCTGATTGTGTGAATAGTGATATTGAGACAATCCCTTTAAGTATCTATTGATGGCTAATGGTGTGAATAGTGGTAGATATTGAGACTTACGTGGAGATGGCGAGGCAGGAGAAGATGGCGGCGACCAGGGCGCCCAGACTCATGTATCCCGTCACCATCTGATCACCCGGCACCTTCGCAGCATCCAGGTCTACGTCTAGCAAGCCACCGAAACCAGAGAGGGGGCCGTTAGACACAGTGTAGGTCATGGCCAGGAGCCAGAACCGGCCCCGCCTGACACAGAGATAAGGTAAATATCATTATTAATATATAGGTATATCAGAACTCCGCCTGTACCGACACGAAGTAAATACCAGTATTAATATATAGGTATATCAGAACCCCGCCTGTACTGACACGAAGTAAATATCAGTATTAATATATAGGTATATCAGAACCCCGCCCGTACTGACACGAAGTAAATATCAGTATTAATATATAGGTATATCAGAACCCCGCCTGTACTGACACGAAGTAAATATCAGTATTAATATAGAGTTATATCAGAACCCCGCCTGTACTGACACGAAGTAAATACCAGTATTAATATAAAGGTATATCAGAACCCCGCCTGTACTGACACGAAGTAAATATCAGTATTAACATAAAGGTATATATCAGAACCGCGCCTGTACCGACACGAAGTAAATATCAGTATTAATATAGAGGTATATCAGAACCCCGCCTGTACCGACACGAAGTAAATATCAGTATTAATATATAGGTATATCAGAACCCCACCCGTACTGACACGAAGTAAATATCAGTATTAATATAGAGGTATATCAGAACCCCGCCTGTACTGACACAAAGTAAATATCAGTATTAATATAGAGGTATAACAGAACCCCGCCTGTACTGACACGAAGTAAATATCAGTATTAATATAGAGGTATATCAGAACCCCGCCTGTACTGACACGAAGTAAATATCAGTATTAATATAGAGGTATATCAGAACCCCGCCTGTACTGACACAAAGTAAATATCAGTATTAATATAGAGGTATAACAGAACCCCACCCGTACTGACACGAAGTAAATATCAGTATTAATATAGAGGTATATCAGAACCCCCGCCTGACACGAAGTAAATATCAGTATTAATATATAGGTATATCAGAACCCCGCCTGTACTGACACGAAGTAAATATCAGTATTAATATAAAGGTACATCAGAACCCCGCCTGTACTGACACGAAGTAAATATCAGTATTAATATATAGGTATATCAGAACCCCGCCTGTACTGACACGAAGTAAATATCAGTATTAATATATAGGTATAACAGAACCCCGCCCGTACTGACACAAAGTAAATATCAGTATTAATATAGAGGTATATCAGAACCCCACCCGTACTGACACGAAGTGAATGTCAGTATTAATATAGAGGTATATCAGAACCCCGCCTGTACTGACACGAAGTAAATATCAGTATTAATATATAGGTATATCAGAACCCCGCCTGTACTGACACGAAGTAAATATCAGTATTAATATAGAGGTATATCAGAACCCCGCCTGTACTGACACGAAGTAAATATCAGTATTAATATAGAGGTATATCAGAACTCCGCCTGTACTGACACGAAGTAAATATCAGTATTAATATATAGGTATATCAGAACCCCGCCTGTACTGACACGAAGTAAATATCAGTATTATTATATAGGTATATCAGAACCCCGCCTGTACTGACACAAAGTAAATATCAGTATTAATATAGAGGTATATCAGAACCCCGCCCGTACTGACACGAAGTAAATACCAGTATTAATATATAGGTATATCAGAACCCCGCCTTTACTGACACAAAGTAAATATCAGTATTAATATAGAGGTATATCAGAACCCCGCCTGTACTGACACGAAGACAAGGTAAATATCAGTATTAATATATAGGTATATCAGAACCCCGCCTTTACTGACACGAAGTAAATATCAGTATTAATATAGAGGTATATCAGAACCCCGCCTGAACTGACACGAAGACAAGGTAAATATCAGTATTAATATATAGGTATATCAGAACCCCGCCTGTACTGACACGAAGTAAATATCAGTATTAATATATAGGTATATCAGAACCCCGCCTGTACTGACACGAAGTAAATATCAGTATTAATATAGAGGTATATCAGAACCCCGCCTGAACTGACACGAAGACAAGGTAAATATCAGTATTAATATATAGGTATATCAGAACCCCGCCTGAACTGACACGAAGACAAGGTAAATATCAGTATTAATATATAGGTATATCAGAACCCCGCCTGTACTGACACGAAGTAAATATCAGTATTAATATATAGGTATATCAGAACCCCGCCTGTACTGACACGAAGTAAATATCAGTATTAATATATAGGTATATCAGAACCCCTCCTGTACTGACACGAAGTAAATATCAGTATTAATATATAGGTATATCAGAACCCCGCCCGTACCGACACGAAGTAAATATCAGTATTAACATAGAGGTATATCAGAACCCCGCCCGTACTGACACGAAGTAAATATCAGTATTAATATAGAGATATATCAGAACCCCGCCTGTACTGACACGAAGTAAATATCAGTATTAATATATAGGTATATCAGAACCCCGCCTGACACAAAGTAAATATCAGTATTGATATACAGGTATATCAGAACCCCGCCCGTACTGACACGAAGTAAATATCAGTATTAATATAGAGGTATATCAGAACCCCGCCTGTACCGACACGAAGTAAATATCAGTATTAATATACAGGTATATCAGAACCCCGCCCGTACTGACACGAAGTAAATATCAGTATTAATATAGAGGTATATCAGAACCCCGCCTGTACCGACACGAAGTAAATATCAGTATTAATATATAGGTATATCAGAACCCCGCCTGTACTGACACGAAGTAAATATCAGTATTAATATATAGGTATATCAGAACCCCTCCTGTACTGACACGAAGTAAATATCAGTATTAATATATAGGTATATCAGAACCCCGCCCGTACCGACACGAAGTAAATATCAGTATTAACATAGAGGTATATCAGAACCCCGCCCGTACTGACACGAAGTAAATATCAGTATTAATATAGAGATATATCAGAACCCCGCCTGTACTGACACGAAGTAAATATCAGTATTAATATATAGGTATATCAGAACCCCGCCTGACACAAAGTAAATATCAGTATTGATATACAGGTATATCAGAACCCCGCCCGTACTGACACGAAGTAAATATCAGTATTAATATAGAGGTATATCAGAACCCCGCCTGTACCGACACGAAGTAAATATCAGTATTAATATAGAGGTATATCAGAACTCCGCCTGTACTGACACGAAGTAAATATCAGTATTAATATAGAGGTATATCAGAACCCCGCCTGTACTGACACGAAGTAAATATCAGTATTAATATAGAGGTATATCAGAACCCCGCCTGTACCGACACGAAGTAAATATCAGTATTAATATAGAGGTATATCAGAACTCCGCCTGTACTGACACGAAGTAAATATCAGTATTAATATAAAGGTATATCAGAACTCCGCCTGTACTGACACGAAGACAAGGTAAATATTCTTCATCATCTTGCATTCAACCATTTGATTGGGAACCATGTTTTTCTAATGGTTGTAACGAACCTCAGTTAGAACTAAGTATTTCTCCTGAGAACATTTACCTTTACCTAGGTTTTACTGTGCTCTATTTTCACAAAGATCTTAAAGCTGAAGTAAACAAGTCTCCACCTGAAGAGGGCGACCAGCCCCCGCCGGAAGTCGACTCGGTCTGCGCATGCGGAGACGCTGGGTGGCGTCGGCGGTTTGGCGGGAAAATAAACCAAGATGGCGATGAAAATTGCCAGACTGAGGCCGAATTCTGTGAGAATCAAAATCAAATGACCAATGAGAACAGTTTTCAGAAAAAAAGACAACTTATTTTCATTGGTTATAAATCTGCATTATTTGTCTATCATTCGATTGTGAATTTAGGACACTCGAAAAAAAATACTTGTTTCTCCTCACCCCCGCACATGAGCAAAAATGTTTTTATAAGACTTCTTTTTGTTATTATATGAACCGTCGTATTTTTCATGGCTTGGTGATGAGAAACAAGTTGGTTTTTTTTATATCTTATGAAATTTATTGTAAAACATATGGTGTCCACGTGAACAGTCATATCATGGACATAGAACTCAGGAACATACACTGTCCATGGTTATATGCAGAACATTAAGCAGAAACTACACTTCTGGGTGCAGCTTACAGTTCTACGCTTCTCCTGGTATTAGATACAGAGATGCGGATACTCACGAATGTACATCAGAAACATGATGCTGTCCCTCATCTCGGCGATGTAGGTGGGCACGTCTGTAAAAGTAATCACCACCTCGTCATCAATCTCTATCACTTAACTACGTAGTGTAATCTATCTCACCCCTGGTATTTCTGTACCATATACTTATCATTGGTAACTCGTTCTCAATGCCACTACAATTATTGCAGTCTGTTCTCCATGGTTTATAGCCTGTATGTCATCCATTCTTTTAGTGTGTACAGGAGTGAGATAAATACAGAAAGCAACTCGTTTTGGTCAAAGAAGTCATTCTCTAACTCGTTTGAATGCTACGTGATTTTCACTCGGCTGTCACCTCGTTCATATCACTCCACATCAAACTTGTGGAGAATGATGACTTTAACCAAAACTTGTTGGTTTCTACTTTAGTACAGAATTTGAATGTTATGAAGTTTCGGGCCAAATTATATAAACAAGTACTTAACCCAGCCAACGGTGTCGTAATAGAAGTATTTACCTAGGGTTATTGGAATCTGCAGACAATCACCAGAGTGAAGTATTCTTTAGTTTTTGTGCATGTTTGTTGTTTATATTTCTACTCGTGATTGGTTTCATCTGATGATGTGATCCACTCACGCGGGGTTTTCACCTGCCGAGGATGACCACGGAATATGGAATTAGCTCCGTGTGGTACTTAATGTTCACTAATCATCAGGTGGACACAAACATCACACAACATACACAATCGCCTAACTTCTGAGGCCTTCCACGGAAAATCAAACCAATGGGCCCCAGGAACCTCCAGCCACCGAATATCAAACATCCTTGACATTTATTACCACTAGTCTCAGACTGGGCGTACCTTGGTCCCTCCTGTCACAAGTGGGTGGTTCACACATAGTTGAGCATACCTTGTGACTGAGCGTACCTCCAGTTTAAAGCGCGGTACCTCCAGTCTCAGACTAGAGGTACCCACTCACAAGCCCCCTCCACCAGTCACACAGTGTGAACTGGCCTTTAGATACTGCCTGTTTCTGTTAATAATGAGTCACTTCACTTCTATCAGTGAGACACTAATGAACAGTAAAATCTGTGTTGGGTTTTTACTGTTTGTGCTACTGTTAGTGGAATGGAAATGTGTGAATAGATAACCTCACTGTATCAGTCACACAGTGGGAGCTGGTCTTGTGATAAAGCAGACTTTATCTGACCAGCTTCTGTTCTATCTAGGTAGGACAGTTGTCATGTGACTGTATTTGTGCTTTGTTGTTCACTAGAGCATCGATAAAGACCTAGAACCTGTATGATAACAATGATGATACGAGAACCAGCTCACAGTACATGCGTCCGTTTAGACATTCCGGGATGTAAACATTGTGATGGTTGCAGGACGTTAGGGCCCACCACATTAAAGTCAGGACGTTAGGGCCCACCACATTAAAGTCAGGACGTTAGGGCCCACCCGACACCGGGGGTGTGAAAGCCTCAGTCGGGCCTCGGCCGCACCGCGATGCCGCGGTCACACCTGTGGTGCCGGGAGGGAGATGTGGCATAAATAGACGTTAGGGCCCACCTAATTTTGCATAATTGGTTAATTTTTGAATACTGGAGAATTCAACCTGTAAAAAGCTCAACCCGTAAGGAACTTAACCCGTTTTAAATCTTCCCTACTCAAGCATCTTAACTGTGAATAAATACTATATTTAGTAGTAAATATAAGTAAGTAACCCTAACCCTAACCCTTACCTTATCCCTAACACTATCACTAAACCTATCCCTAACCCTATCCCTAACCCTAACCCTTACCCTATCCCTAACCCTATCCCTAACCTAACCCTTACCCTATCCCTAACCCTATCACTAACCCTAACCCTATCACTAACCCTATCACTAACCCTAACCCTATCACTAACCCTATCCCTAACCCTATCCCTAACTTTATACACTAACCGTAACCCTATTCCTATCCCATACCCTAACCCTAACCCTTACCCTAACCCTTACCCTAACCCTTACCCTAACCCTTACCCTAACCCTTACCCTAACCCTTACCCTAACCCTTACCCTAACCCTTACCCTAACCCTTACCCTAACCCTAAGTTGGCTTTAGGTGGGCCCTAACGTCCCGATGAGTGGGCCCTAACGTCCCGACTTTCGGGTGGTGGGCTCTAACGTCTACATACCATTGTGGTATGTTCTTTGCTTTTGTTTGCATGTTTTCAAAGCAAAGAGAGCCCTTATTATTTGGCCATATTTTTTTTAATATTTCGTGTCCATTTAAAAAAAAAGTTTTTATTGCTTTCATTTAGTACAAAACGCTCTTCCAGGCATTGAAATATAACAGATTTACCTGAGAAATATTGAACGGGTCAGTTGGAAACCGTCAGTTGGAAACACCACTTAAAGACAAATGCTGGTAGTTGGGCGATTTCTAAATTCTATTGAGATTTGGATAATATAAATATATTATACATATCAGCAAATGAAAAATGCAAAAAGAACTTCTATGGGAGGGCCATCTGAAAATGTAAGTGCTCAACTATTGGTGTCTATGGGAAAATGCAATATATATAAATGACTTTGTTGCTAAATGACACTGATGTTCTATTGCTATAGTTGGGATCATGCACAAATGAGAAATGTTAACAAAAATACTTTGTCACCATGCTAATTTCTATGGGAAGGCCATCTGAAGAAGGTAAGTGCTTATCTATTAGAGTCTATGAGAAACTGCCATATTTTCATGGCACCAGATGGCAGCACCAGTGTTAAACCAGGGGGCGTTTCGATACCTACCCGCATTAGTCTTTAACTGTTACAACTCAGGGCCCTGTTTTTTAGTCACGATATCGTAGATCCACGATGGCCTAAGATCGTCCCTTGAGACCAAGACACTTTTTGGTGATACAAAATGGCTGCTGTCCTATAGACAGTGTCGTAGCCTGCAGCCAAAGATCGGAGCTCAAAGTGTCGGCACTAACGACAAGTATAGAACTGTCTTAGGTTCTATAAAACCTCACTGTGCGTATATAGGGGATTTCCCATGCTTCCCGTAGGAATTAAGCAATGAAATTTTAACACGAGTAAGGGATACATATAATCTATAATAGTACCAAGAACGGCCGTACCGTTCCGAAGTTATCGGTGATTGAAATTTTCAATCCCTCCTAGACTGTAGTACGTCCCGTTGCCGCTAGGTGCCAGGGCGCTCATTCTCCCGTAACCCGAAGGTGGCGGGGTGCGTGGACGGACTAAATCCCTCCGTGCGTTTGCGTTGGTTGCTGTTCTTTTTCACTCCCTCCGTAGTGCGGCGAGGTTTCGGCTTTTCTTTTTTTCTCCCCCCGGAGGCCGGCGGGAAGTGCTCGACACTGGCCACCAGAGCAGAGATTACTATGACTAAATCAAAACGCTGATAACCTCAGAACGAAGAAAACGATCTTCTTCATATTTAGTATGATTATAGGTTATATGTATACCTTACTCGTGTAAAAGTTTCATCGCTTAATTCCCACGGGAAGTAAAGTTCCGTGTTTGCTACGACATGTCTAAAATTGTCTTAGCCCTAGACATAGTTGGCGACACTTTCCGCTTGGCTAGGCACAGAGTGACGTGACTAAAAAACACATTTGAGCTCTCTAGATGTCATCGATACAACACATTTGTCGTAGCTTCTACGATCGTGGCTCTATAGGACACTCCCGCCTGGCCGATGTCGCCAATAACGATTGTCGTGACTAAAAAACAAGGCCCAGGGTGATACGAACCTGTGGTGTTTGAGAATGGAACAGGCGTGGCTTGGTAACTGTAAAACACAAAGCTGCATTAGAAATATTATACATTTATTGACCATTTCTCTGTACATGAAGTTCAACAACATGATCTCTTGAACCACACCAGCAATATGGTGCACTACAGTTATAAGTTTTTATCAAAAGGTTCTTCTCAGAAAGGCTATTGGTTATCGAGTATCTACATTATAAGAATAGTATTCATTTGTCTATTTTTAATGAGTAAATTGTGCTCTATTATTCTTTTCCACATTGATAGGGTCCTGTTAAAAATTGTGACAGCTTCAAGAAACACCATAATAAATTCTTATGCATATAGATATTATCATGCATCAAGATATAACAGTGGTGGTAGTATTTCATACATGTTTGGCCAGAGGTGTATCATAATAGGAAAAGCAGATAATGAATGTGCAGTTCATGTACATGTATCAATGTTTATCATCAGTTACCTTAGAAAAGATGTATTTTGCGGCTTTTTGTGTCTCACTCTCACTAACAAGGGGGCTGAAAAAACAAAAAAACATACTCGGTAATCACAGGATGGAAGAAGATGCAGATTATTTGAATACACACATTTATTATATACCCATGCAGTATATATATTTGATAATTACGTACTGCTGCTCCTTTTTTATTTTATTTTATTTTTTTTTTTTCACAAAACAACAGCTCTGCTATAAGCAGGTCTTCCGCTGTGCTGGAAGGTTCACATGACAAGGTAATAAGATTCATTGTAGGAGATACAACATGATGATGATGATGGTGGTGGAATATTCTCCCGAAAATCAAAGCTAACCAACTACAAATTCCAATCGAATTCCGAGTGATGCCGCTTGACGTACACCTTAAACTCCTTCACAGTGACAATTCGTTGTTCACCAGCATCAAGTTGCGACCAAGCTTTGTGTCCCCGGTATAAAGGCGATTTCTGATACAAACTTGTCAGCTTGGATGGCAATTTGAATTTGACCTTGTTTGAGCTCCTGGTAAGGCGCCGATCTACTTCTAGCAGTGATGCATCTTTGGACAATATAAACATCGTTTTTAGCAGCTGCATGCGCCGCCTGGTTTCTAGTAGGTCTACTCGTAAGTGCCGATGCAAGTCAATGGTGCTGATCTTAGGCCATTTTCGATATCGGATTATCTTAAGAGCTCTGTTTTGAGTCGTTTGAAGTGACTTGATGTCTTTCTGGGATGCTCCGTCAACGAGAAAACTACAGTATTCTAGAATCGGACGTGCTATTACTACGTATATACGCAGAGCAACTGCCTCAGTTATGAAACCCCTAATTTTAGATAATTTGAAGAGCCTTGCATTACAACTTTTGATCATGCCACGGATATTGCAACTAAAGTTCAGACCTCCGTCCACGACTACTCCCAGGTATTTGTAGTGCTTAACTTCCTTTAGGTACGTGCCCCGACATTCTAGGTTCAGTACAGGAAGGTGCCGATGGCGTCTAGCAGAGGCACACCAACAGGTTTGGGTCTTACTTTCATTAAGGGTCATACCATAAGTTGTACACCAGTCAACTATTGTGTCCAGTGCGGTTTGAAGGCGAGATCTGGCTACTTCGCCTTTCAGATGCGACGAATAAAGGACAAGATCGTCTGCATACTGTATGGCTTTCACTACTCTTAAGATTCTCACACATCGAGTTAACGTACATAATGAAAAACAGCGGCCCCAGGACAGAGCCCTGGGGCACGCTGTAGGACACAGGTCTCATGATTGAAGTGTTGCCGTTGACTACGGTGGCTTGTTTCCGGTTCGACAGGTAATTACCGATCCAGGACAATATGTTCTCTGGTTCTCTTAATGCTGGCAACCAACATTTCGTGCAGAACTGCATCGAACACTTTACGCAGATCAACGAAACAAAGAGCTATTACATTACCATCATTTCTCTCAGTATACAGATCGGAAACAAGTTCCAAAACAGCATCGGATGTTCCTAGTCCGTTCCTGAATCCAAACTGTCGATCACTAAGGATCTCAGCTTCTTCAAGGGTCTGAAATAAGTAACTATGGACGATCTTTTCAAGGATTTTAGACGGGGCGGGCAACAACGTTATCGGACGCCAGTTCGTGATCTGCCTGGAGTCACCTCCCTTAGGAATGGGCACAACAGTGCCAACTTTCCACTCACTCGGAACAATGCCAGTGTTCAGCGAACATTCAAACAAATAAATGAACTCCTTATCCAATATGGACATTGTGTCTTTCATTGCCTTGCCGGATATATAACTTAGGCCTGAGCTTTTATACTGACTGACTTCGTTTATCAACTTTCTTATCTTAGTTTGTCAGAATACTTAGTTGCGTCAAGCCTATCGAATAATTTCTGTCCAATCTCCGAAAAATATTCGTTAAAGTAGTCAGCGGTAGAGTCATTGCTAATAGGTTTCCCGTCGTCTTCATCTACGAGTTGGCAGCCCAGCTGTTTTTTCTTTCCGTTCAATAAGCCATCTAACTCGCACCAGAATTCCTTCGGGTTCCCTTTATTCAATTCCACTTGCTCTAACAGGTACCTACTTTTGGCTTCCTTTAAATCGTGTCGGATTTTGCTATTCAATTTTTTGGCCGCAAGTAGGTGCGCGTTATGACCAGTAGTCTTATAAGACTGGATCTCAACTTGTCTATCAGCTATGTCACTGTAAGTCTCCTCCGACACCCATACATCTCTAGCCTTCTTAAAAGTGTACTGCCTAATAGGACATACAGTGTTTAAATAGCTATTCAGGTTGAACAAAATAAAGTGCCACAAGTACTCACTATCATTACTAGCCCAGAAATCACTCCAATTTGCATTTAAGAGATGGTCTGCGAGTGATTCTTTACTATAATTTCGGTAGCTTCTGCCTGAGAACGATATACTAGATTTGCTTTCCCTCATTTTTTTCTTTATGGCGTATACCGGCAAATGGTCACTAATTTTGTCATTGGAGATACCATACTCTACAAGGTATTGACAATTCGTGAATATCAGATCAATCAGGGTCCCTACTCCCTTTTCATTAGGGTGTGTAACACTACTGATCAGCTGCTGTAGTAATCTATCTCTGGTCAGGGACAGAAGTGTCTGTACATTCACATTACCACGCTCAAGCAGATTTAGGTTGAAATCGCCAACTAGCCAAATTTCTGTGGTCCTAACTTCTTCAGAGTCTAAGATGGATTCAAGATTACTAAAGAAGCTGTCAACTGGTTTATTAGGAGGGCGGTAGACCGTAATGATAGTCATCTTCCGGTTACCAGGCTTAGCAATCGAGAGGGTTAGACATTCCATTGTGTCATTAGTGTAGGAGAATTCATTAATTACATGACAGTATGACGCTAGTCTGTCGTCCACCATACACGCCACGCCCCCACCAATTCTGTCAGGGCGGTCCTGCCGAAAAATTTTGTGATCATTTAGATTTACAGTAAGATCATCATATAGGGCATTTAGCCACGTTTCTGTGAGACTTATAATGTCGTACTGATTGAAGCAAAGTCGGACCTGGTCAAGATTAGCTGGCAAGCTACGAATATTATTATGACACAGGGAGAATTTCTTTGGTTTCGTCATACAAAGATGAGTGCAATGGGGGGGTAATAGGGACGGATAGAGGGTGGGTATTCCCAGCCAGAATCCAGACTGCCTACAGCGTCATGTCCGCACTGCAGGGTAGTGTTGGGGAGTGAGGGTGTGTGGAAAGCGCAAAAGAGTAAGAGACAGAAAAATGGGCGATGGAGAGGAGCGATGGAGAGTGGGCGACGGAGGGAGAGGAAAAAACAAAACCAAAAGAACCGGTACCTTTCGGCCACCGAAGCCTGGATGTTGGAAGTAAGTTAAGTCATATCATCAAGTGTGCCTAGGTTTATTCTAATTTAGATTACAGGAGTCATACCACCATCATCATCGCAAAAGCTACATATAGCAAATTGAAAATAAGAGTGTCCGTGTTTGAGTCTTAAGTCCATACCCTTGCCTTGCGGCCAGCGATAACATCCGTTGGGGAGTTCTTAAGACATGCTCACATTGACAGTGTCGATCCAAGAGAAAAATGCAACAACAGAAATGCACCATGCATTGCGGCATTGTTCAAAGTTACATATATGGTATCACAACTGTGAGACATCATCATATTTACGAGATAGAATAATCATATAAGTGCCTTAGCCCCTCATCATTGCCTTGCGGCCGTTGACAAACATCCTTAGGGATTAGTTATGAGAGCCTAGAAGAAGTCCTCATTTCAACGTCATCAGAAACTTAGTTAAGCAGTAGTTATACAGGCAACCAGGTAGTGCAACATGCCTTACGGCCCTGCTACAAATATAGTAATATAATGAAATCAAGCTAACACACATACGGAATAGACTATTCGCGTCATTACCTTAGACCCATACCCTCGCCTTACGGCCAGCGGTAAACTATCTTAAGACATAATGATCAGTGTCCGTCCGTCAGATTTACGGCCAATTGGCAATACAACCACGAACCGATCTCAGTACAATCCTGGTTAGCTTTGGGAGCCAGATCAGGTCCAGATGGCATCCGTCCCGGAGTTTCTTATACAGAATAGACAGTTTCTTGTTTTCACTATGAGTTATAAAAACTAGTGTAGCAACGTGAGCAGTTACCAGATTGTTGTTTTGGTTGTGCTTGATAATGATACGATAGGCTATCATACATAACTTATCAATATGAACCTGCTCATCGATGCTAGTCGGATTTGGATCGTAGGATGACAAGTCTATACCGAAGAAAGTTCCATAAGACACATGGATCGCTGTACTGACTGTGTTACGATACATAGAGTCGATGTCGATTAGTTTCTGACCCCATTCGGCTTCAAACACACTTTCGTTATCATATCTCGGAGTTATGTGTTTAGTATTACGGTCCCGCTTGGTCACACTACAGATTCCGCCACAGAGAACCACAAAGCGGACTTGTGGTAAGACACACGGTATCATGCGCAGTCCATATAAGGCAAGTTCATCCAGTGTAGCACCTCCAAAGCTGACCGCATCGATTACATTAGCGTCGTTTCGGAGGTTAGACAGGATTCCAGATATCCTGGAGTCCCCCAGGATCAGGACCGACATGGTTTGCGTGGTAGAGTAGTTACTGGCCGAGACTGTCTAACAACTTTTTCCGGGTTTCCTCCAGTAGCTGCCCACAGACGTTGGCACCAGGATAACTGTCTGCCACTTGACCTCGCTCGTATGTTAGACCGCTCCCCCAGTAGAGGTTGACAGTGCACTCCACAAGCCTGTGCGGGTTCGTTTGTATAAGTCGTTCAGCGAGTGCCTCATTCTGGGTGAACTTTCTCAGGATTATCTCGCCAAGACGGTTCCTTTTTGTTTCGTTCCAAATGGACGATGCTTCTACTGCAACTGACTTCCCCAGCTTTTTGATTTCATATGGGTCCTGAATTGCATAGATTTTAGCCGCTGTTTCCTCGTCACCATGAAAGAGAGCTTTCTGCATCTGATAGCACTGTTCCACACTATTAAAATGGAAATCCTGGTCCACGTTACCTACTTTCAGATGGTAGTCAATGTCACTAAGAAACAGGTTACTTAAATAGGCACTTTTACCGGCGAAAACTATGCCTATCTTAGAGT
Source organism: Alentia gelatinosa (assembly GCA_950022655.1). NCBI lineage: Eukaryota > Metazoa > Annelida > Polychaeta > Phyllodocida > Polynoidae > Alentia > Alentia gelatinosa. The sequence goes on along the minus strand of OX465587.1, from coordinate 62,498,898 downwards.
GTTGGATGCACTCTGGCCTGGGTGCAACGGTACCAGGCATGACTGTAGTAGGGTCAGTGGCAGGTGGTCCAGCGCCGATGGCACTGATTTCTTCAAGTGGTGGCGGGCCCTCACCTGTGACCGCGCTCGGCGCCGCTTCAGGTACCTCTACACTCATGTCCTCTACCAGCCTAGGGGGTTTGTTTACATGCTTTGGCACGTAGTCAGGCGGGAGAATATTGTCGGGCAGCCGATCAGCCTCATCCAAGCTGAATGTGCGGCCATTGACAAACAGGTGATCGTTCTCTAACACTGCATCGTTACCTATGCGCCGCTGATATCCTCTCACCATGCGCAGTACACCCCTACGTCGCCTGCATTCCGCAGGTTCATCGGGTGCAACTGTCAGGTTAGCCAATGCCGTGTTACGCAGTCGGTGGCCAGACGCTAGAAACAGATCCCTGGTACAACTCGAGGCAAAACCAATTAGTACAGGCGGGGGTCTTTCGCTACTTGTGTTACTTGCTCTAGCTAGGGGTCTGGTCTTGCTTCTTTTCAGACGCTCGACACTGAGAACCTCCTGCTTGGGAATAGTAACACCAATTGCGTTACAAACCATGTGTAGCATTTCGTGTAGATCCTCACCATCTTCTTCAGGGTGGCCAAAGAGGATAGCATTTTTATCTCTAATTGATGCACGAGCTGCCTGGCTGTCCGCCGGCCCGTCGGTTACCGCATAACTATAACTTGGTAATTTCGGGAATGAATCTTTACTTAGAAGAGTAGACCTAGCTCCCCATGTGTCAACCCTGTCCACAAGACTGTGTAACTTGTTTTCAACCACGTCCACCCTTTTTTCAATAGCAGATTGCAAGTAGTCATTAGCTCTGTACGTAGTGTTGACAGCTCGTGCTGCAGACCAGCTAAGTTTTCTTTACCTGCCTGTTCAGTGGCGGTGATGCGATCATTAAGTTCATTTTTAGTAGGCAAGTTACCCATCATCGACACTAAGTAACGTAGTGTCCCTTGCGTATCAGCACATGCATTGTTGTCGGCCTCCGGACACACGATAACGATATCGCGTTCCCGGTCCCCGCTATCATTACCGTCTACACCAGTCATAGTGTCAGTGGCACCCGCGTCGTCAAATAGAGTAGCGAGACTATGAGGTAGTTCAAACTTTGACTTTTTAAGTAAATTCCGGCGTAGTAAACCTATCTTACTAATCTCATTATCAGATGGACTGTCAGAATTAGTACGCTGCCGCTTTTTACAGGTGTACGGCTCTGATAATATTGGAGAGACCTCACCAATTTTAGGGGTTGTTACCGCTTCAGTCATTTATGGTTTGCCGTCCGGTAACGAGACAGATACAAATCCACCTGCATCCGTGGTATGTCAAAACATCCGATCCAATGAGCAACATGAACAACAAGGGACACATTACCTACTTGATATCACCGTGTTTCGGGCTCATATTTCCGTTTACAGGCGATATACATGAAGGTTAAACTCTCCCCCCGTCTTCAAGCGTCTTACGCGTTGGTGGCCATCTGTCCTCGATGAAGTATAAATTGTGTACTGAACCCTGTGCAGTACACTGTTATACTGCATACGACGAAACATCAGCAGTGTGTGGGCTTTCATGTAGATATGTCTTCTATGCCAATTTATAAATTTATAAAGCCTGCATAATCCCCTATATGGACTATGGCGACATACTTCTGAGAAGATGCTCGATACAGCTGCTAGACAAATTACAAACTCACCAAAACAAAGCTCTGAGAGTGTGTCTAAAACTGGGTCCTAGAACACCCGTTAGGGAGTTGCATGCCAGGGCTAACTTGCCATTGCTTGTTGAAAGACGTGATTGCCACCTGAGAAATTACATGTACAAAAGATCAAGGATGAGAACCTACACTGTGAATAAAGATGCCCACACCAGAGCCAATGAAGCACCATTGTTGCACATGTACAAACCAAATTGCCAAGCTTATATAAACTCGGTCCACTATTCCGGCGCAACAGTCTGGAATAACCTGGCCCCGATCACAAGAAATATACCTAATTATGCTGAGTTTAAGTATTTCTCTAAAAAATGTATGATGAATACTATCCCAACTCTGGGTTGAGCTTGTGCCCCTGGTCTTAGCGACCTTTTTGAGACAATTGTTGTTGGGCAATAACTAATTTGTTGTGATTTGCTCCTAACTTTATAAGGGATTATGCCTTGACATGTTGTGTGTTACTTGCTGTATGACAATACCAACAATCACCTGTATATGAAAGTTATATGATCTCGATACATGGATGGCCAAAGTGACGAAAACCAGCTAATGTAATAGCTGACACTATCGGCCACTTTGTTGTTGCCGTATAAAACATAATCTGTATGTAATGGAACCAAATGTATAACTAGGCATCAATAAAGAAATTTTTGAAAAAAAAAAAAATATATATATATGGTAAGATGTTATTAACTTTGTGAATATAATGAATATATAACTACCTACCATACTTGTACATGCTACAAAACTCGTTGCAACAATTCCCCATCCCAATTTTTGTAGCATGTACAGCATGGTCAGGTCGTTCTATATATGTATTTCAGGTTTGCAGTTTAAAGAATAATTTTCAAAATTATTATTATTATCATATTTCCTGGAGGAGCAGGGCAGGGCACAAAGTAGAGAACTCCTACCAGAAGGACAATGATGTTTGGGATGAATCCTTATCTCACCCCTTGTATTTCATCCCCATAAACCTAGCATTGAGAATTTGCAGTCTGTTTCCCATGGTCTATATCCTGTGCATCGTCCATTTTTTTAATGGGTACAGGGGTGAGATAAATACAGAAAGCAACTCGTTTTGGTCAAAGTCATTGTTCTCCAACTCGTTTGAATGCTACGTGATATTCACTCAGCTGTTGCCTCGTTCATATCACTCTGCATGAAACTTGTGGTGAATAATAACCTTTACCAAAACTTTTTGGTTTCTTCTTTGATTCCTTATTATTGTACCGCCATATTGTACGTACCTAGAACAGAGCCGATGCCGATGCCGAGCGCGTTGCCGATGCCGGGGACGGAGGTGGCTGTGGTTCTCTGGTGTGGCGGGAACCACGTGTTGGAGAAGGTGGTCGGAGCACCGTACGTGAACGAGCTGGTGAGTCCTATCAGCAGCTGGCCCGCGTTAAACGTCCTGTAAATGTACGGAGTCCAGGGTTTATTCAGAACGACTAAACAACACTATCAACAGCTGGCCCGCGTTAAACGTCCTGTAAATGTACAGAGTCCAGGGTTTATTCAGAATGACTAAACAACACTATCAACAACTGACCCGCGTTAAACGTCCTGTAAATGTACGGAGTCCAGGGTTTATTCAGAACGACTAAACAACATTATCAGCAGCTGGCCCGCGTTAAATGTAATTGTACGGAATCCAGGGTTTATTCAGAACGACTAAACAACATTATCAGCAGCTGGCCCGCGTTAAATGTAAATGTACGGAATCCAGGTTTATTCAGAACGACTAAACAACACTATAAACAACTGACCCGAGTTAAATGTAAATGTACGGAATCCAGGGTTCATATAGAACAACTAAACAACACTATCAACGACTGACCCGCGTTAAATGTAAATGTGTACGGAATCCAGGGTTTATTCAGAACGACTAAACAACATTATCAACAATTGACCCGCGTTAAATGTAAATGTACAGAATCCAGGGTTTATTCAGAACGACTAAACAACACTATAAACAACTGACCCAAGTTAGATGTAAATGTACAGAATCCAGGGTTTATACAGAACAACTAAACAACATCATCAACAACTGACCCACATTAAATGTAAATGTACGGAATCCAGGGTTTATTCAGATCAACTAAACGACACTATCAACAACTGACCCACGTTAAATGTAAATGTACGGAATCCAGGGTTTATTCAGAACGACTAAACAACACTATCAACAACTGACCCGTATTAGATGTAAATGTACAGAATCCAGGGTTTATTCAGAATGACTAAACAACACTATCAACAACTGACCCGCATTAAATGTAAATGTGTACGGAATCTAGGGTTTATACAGAACAACTAAACAACACTATCAACAACTGACCAAAGTTAAGTGTAAATGTGTAGGGAATCCAGGGTTTATTCAGAACGACTAAACAACATCATCAACAATTGACTCACATTAAATGTAAATGTACGGAATCCAGATTATGGAATTACCCGGTACACCAGGGCGGTGTGGCAGTAACACCACTAAACTAACATGATACATTCATACATGAGAGAAGGACGGAGAGTTACCAGGTACACCAGGGCAATGTGACCGTTACACGACTAAACTAACACAAGCTACATTCAGACATGAGAGAAGGACGGAGAATTACCAGGTACACCAGGGTGGTGTGACCGTAACACGACTAAACTAACACAAGCTACATTCATACATGAGAGAAGGACGGAGAATTACCAGGTACACCAGGGCAATGTGACCGTAACACCACTAAACTAACACAAGCTACATTCATACATGAGTGAAGGACAGAGAATTACCAGGTACACCAGGGCAATGTGACAGTAACACGACTAAACTAACACAATACATTCATACATGAGAGAAGTACGGAGAGTTACCAGGTACACCAGGGCAATGTGACAGTAACACGACTAAACTAACACAATACTTTCATACATGAGAGAAGTACGGAGAATTACCAGGTACACCAGGGTGGTGTGACAGTAACACGACTAAACTAACACGATACATTCATACATGAGAGAAGGACGGAGAGTTACCAGGTACACCAGGGTAATGTGACCGTAACACGACTAAACTAACATGATACATTCATACGTGAGTGAAGGATGGAGAGTTACCAGGTACACCAGGGTAATGTGACAGTAACACGACTAAACTAACATGATACATTCATACGTGAGAGAAGGACGGAGAATTACCAGGTACACCAGGGCAATGTGACCGTAACACGACTAAACTAACACAAGCTACATTCAGACATAAGAGAAGGACGGAGAATTACCAGGTACACCAGGGTAATGTGGCCGTAACACGACTAAACTAACACGATACATTCATACATGAGAGAAGGACGGAGAATTACCAGGTACACCAGGGCAATGTGACAGTAACACGACTAAACTAACATGATACATTCATACGTGAGAGAAGGACGGAGAATTACCAGGTACACCAGGGCAATGTGGCCTTAACACGACTAAACTAACACAAGCTACATTCATACATGAGAGAAGGACGGAGAGTTACCAGGTACACCAGGGTAATGTGACCGTAACACGACTAAACTAACACGATACATTCATTGGTGAGAGAAGGACGGAAAATTACCAGGTACACCAGGGTGGTGTGACCGTAACACGACTAAACTATCACGATACATTCATTCATGAGAGAAGGACGGAGAATTACCAGGTACACCAGGGTAATGTGACCGTAACACGACTAAACTAACACAAGCTACAATCATACATGAGAGAAGGTCGGAGAATTACCAGGTACACCAGGGTAATGTATCCGTAACACGACTAAACTAACACAAGATACATTCATACATGAGAGAAGGATGGAGAGTTACCAGGTAAACCAGGGTAATGTGGCCGTAACAGGACTAAAGTAACACGATACATTCATACGTGAGAGAAGGACGGAGAGTTACCAGGTACACCAGGGTAATGTGGCCGTAACACGACTAAACTAACACAAGCTACATTCAGACATGAGAGAAGGACGGAGAATTACCAGGTACACCAGGGTGGTGTGACCATAACACGACTAAACTAACACAAGCTACATTCATACATGAGAGAAGGACGGAGAGTTACCAGGTACACCAGGGCAATGTGACCGTAACACGACTAAACTAACACAAGCTACATTCATACATGAGAGAAGGACGGAGAATTACCAGGTACACCAGGGCAATGTGACCGTAACACGACTAAACTAACACAAGCTACATTCAGACATGAGAGAAGGACGGAGAATTACCAGGTACACCAGGGTGGTGTGACCGTAACACGACTAAACTAACACAAGCTACATTCATACATGAGAGAAGGACGGAGAGTTACCAGGTACACCAGGGCAATGTGACAGTAACACCACTAAACTAACACGATACATTCATACATGAGAGAAGGACGGAGAGTTACCAGATACACCAGGGCAATGTGACCGTAACACGACTAAACTAACACGATACATTCAGAGATGAGAGAAGGACGGAGAATTACCAGGTACACCAGGGTGGTGTGACCGTAACACCACTTAACTAACACGATACATTCAGACATGAGAGAAGGACGGAGAATTACCAGGTACACCAGGGCGGTGTGACCGTAACACCACTAAACCAACACAAGCTACATTCATACATGAGAGAAGGACGGAAAATTACCAGGTACACCAGGGTAATGTGGCCATAACACCACTAAACTAACACGATACATTTAGACATGAGAGAAGGACGGAGAATTACCAGGTACACCAGGGTAATGTGACCGTAACACGACTAAACTAACACGATACATTCATACATGAGAGAAGGACGGAAAATTACCAGGTACACCAGGGTAATGTGGCCATAACACCACTAAACTAACACGATACATTTAGACATGAGAGAAGGACGGAGAATTACCAGGTACACCAGGGTAATGTGACCGTAACACGACTAAACTAACACGATACATTCAGACATGAGAGAAGGACGGAGAATTACCAGGTACACCAGGGCGGTGTGGCCGTAACACGACTAAACTAACACGATACATTCAGACGTGAGAGAAGGACGGAGAGTTACCAGGTACACCAGGGTAATGTGGCCGTAACACGACTAAACTAACACGATACATTCATACATGAGAGAAGGACGGAGAATTACCAGGTACACCAGGGTAATGTGGCCGTAACACGACTAAACTAACATGATACATTTAGACATGAGAGAAGGACGGAGAATTACCAGGTACACCAGGGCGGTGTGGCCGTAACACGACTAAACTAACACAAGCTACATTCATACGTGAGAGAAGGACGGAGAATTACCAGGTACACCAGGGAGGTGTGGAGGTGATGCAGCGGATCCCGGAGCCCAAGGCCAGAGCGAATGCTCCAATCAGAGCAGCCATGCGCAGACCTGAGAGAAAGAAGTAAAGTACGTCTGATTATCAATAATGACACGTGACATAACTTACTTATAAATTTAGTGCACTTCTGAGAGATATCAAATTAGATTAAATAGCATTGCAGAAAACCTTGTGACCACACCATATATACATTTATTATTATGAACTGGAATTTAATATGTACACTCAGATAGGCGTTTGAGAATATTATTCATTGTTAATTGAACGCACGATATCTGTGTTAACCCTGACTGTTTGTTTTTATGTGGGGAGAGTAATTTGCTGCCTGTTTATTTGTTGGGACTAGGTTGTTGACCCTGTCTGTTTGTACTGTACGTTTATACTCAGTTCTCAGTATCTTGTTTTCTTAACAATATTCCATTGGCATTCCTTGTGGTGTAGTGTGGATTTCTGATGATGTTATTTTCATTTTCTTTGTTTTTGTACTGGGAGAGGAAGTTGTCTACGTTGGTAAAGTGACCTGCTCATGGCATATATTTTCTATTGAACACGCCTCCCACCTACCACGACGAACTACGACGTGCTACGATAGACCTCCCGGTGCGCTACGATGTTGGCGACATAATGTGCCATATTATGGTAACTTATTCCCATTGTAGCGCATCGGTATGTGTCATAGAGCATGGCGACAAAACTGATTAATTGATTCTGAGCCCCGCCATTGTTCCACGATTTTGATTTTTGTGTCGCAGAGCTCTTTGATCGTAGCTAAATCATAATTGAACACCCGCTTAGGCTAGGAGACTGAGTGGGTTGGTTGGTTTGATTTAACGTCCAGTTAACCATTAGAAGTTCTCACCAGACTTACTCAAGGTTCTTTTACACCACAAGGGTGGTGATCGAATCTATGAAATGAATTTAGGTAGAAATCACACCCCTACACATTTACTGAGGTGAGAGTTCTTTAACTTCCTACACCACATAGACATGGTATGAGAAGGACTGGCCTTTGATATAGGGGTAAATCTACCACTGCTGGGGATGAACGAGAAAGGTGGCTGTACACCACACCACATAGACATGGTATGAGAAGGACTGGCCTTTGATATAGTAGTAAGTCTATCACTGCTGGGGATGAAGGAGAAAGGTGGCTGTACACCACACCACATAGACATGGTATGAGAAGGACTGGCCTTTGATATAGCAGTAAGTCTACCACTGCTGGTGGTGAAGGAGAAAGGTGGCTGTACACCACACCACATAGACATGGTATGAGAAGAAATGGCCTTTGATATAGTAGTAAATCTACCACTGCTGGTGGTGAAGAAGAAAGGTGGCTGTACACCACACCACATAGACATGGTATGAGAAGGACTGGCCTTTGATATAGCAGTAAATCTACCACTGCTGGTGGTGAAGGAGAAAGGTGGCTGTACACCACACCACATAGACATGGTATGAGAAGGACTGGCCTTTGATATAGTAGTAAATCTACCAATGCTGGTGGTGAAGGAGAAAGGTGGCTGTACACCACACCACATAGACATGGTATGAGAAGGACTGGCCTTTGATATAGTAGTAAATCTACCACTGCTGGGAATGAAGAAGGACCCACAAAGTCCTACAACCTTCAGCCCTAAAGTCCAGTGCCCTGACCACTGAGCTACCTCCCTACCCCCAGGAGACTGAGTGGCTCACCTTTGGTGTCGAGTACCCAGGTACAGAAGACGATGGAGAGGAGGAACATGAGGGCCGGCAGACTGTTGACGAGCGAGATCTCGGCGTCACTCCAGCCGAAAGACACCTGCAACGCATGCTCGATAGAACCTGCGACAAAATGACAATGACTGTGTACTGCTCAGATATATTTTATAAACTTATAACTTCACTGTCAATAATTCTTAATAAAAGCAGACTTTGCCATCAATACTACTCATTGAGAGGTGACTTTGCTGTCAATAATACTAACTAAAAGCTGACTCCGCTGTTAATAAAATTTACTCAGAGCTGACTTTGTTGTTCATGATACTTAGAAAGAACAGACTTTGGTGTCTGTTATACTTAGAAAAAAGCTCACTTTGGTGTCAGTAGTACTTACTCGGAGTTGACTTTGGTGTCAGTTGTACTTACTCAGAGCTGACTTTGGTGTCAGTTGTACTTACTATAAACTGACTTTGGTGTCAATTGTACTTACTATAAACTGACTTTGGTGTCAGTTGTACTTACTATAAACTGACTTTGGTGTCACTTGTACCTACTAAGAACTGCCTTTGGTGTCAGTTTTACTTACTGAGAACTGACTTTGGTGTCAGTAGTACTTACTCAGAGCTGACTTTGGTGTCAGTTATACTTACTCAGAGTTGACTTTGGTGTCAGTTGTACTTACTAGAGCTGACTTTGGTGTCAATCATACTTACTAGAACTGACTTTGGTGTCAGTTATACTTACTCAGAGTTGACTTTGGTGTCAGTTGTACTTACTCAGAGCTGACTTTGGTGTCAGTTGTACTTACTCAGAGCTGACTTTGGTGTCAGTTGTACTTACTCAGAGTTGACTTTGGTGTCAGTTGTACTTACTCAGAGCTGACTTTGGTGTCAGTTGTACTTACTCAGAGCTGACTTTGGTGTCAGTTGTACTTACTCAGAGTTGACTTTGGTGTCAGTTGTACTTACTCAGAGTTGACTTTGGTGTCAGTTATATTTACTCAGAGTTGACTTTGGTGTCAGTTGTACTTACTCAGAGTTGACTTTGGTGTCAGTTGTACTTACTCAGAGCTGACTGGACGAGGCCGATGATGAAGCAGAGAAGCACGTAGAGGAGGAGGCAGTACCAGCGACGAGCGTAGAGCTTCTGAGGCTCCAGCTGCACAGAGCTAGAGCAGAAGAGAAAAATGAATCAATATCTATCATATGTAAAGTAATAAACAACATTTAAGACTTGTATCTTTGATTTTTAGGTAACAGTTTTTATATAACTTTTCTCTTTTGTCATAGATACGAGGCAGGAACACTTCTACACACAACCGATGCAAATATATAACTTTTCTTGGTATGTCACAAACTGCTCATTGATTGGTTAATACCTGCTACACATCTTGTATGCCACGAGTGGCATACTAGTCATAATACATCACAGACCGTAGCATACAGTCACACTATATCAAGTCTGCACTAAAGCATACATGCCTCGTCTCCTCTGAGCTATATCAAGTCTAGAGAGATTTATATTAGGTTTGGAATAGATATGAGCATCTATGCTGTCTGATATTAAAAACATAACGAATTTCAAAATGGATGTTTATATGGCGTAAGTTATCCTTGAGGAATGATATAACAAAGCGGAGCTGAGTGATATCTGTCCCAGAAGACAACGAACACCCTTTAAACATCTATATGATATTCAGTGACATTTAGATTTTATCCTACCCATCCTACCCATCATATATCACGGGTAGGATATTATAGAGGAAACCAATAAAAGTTTATGGTCAGAGATTGAACCAGGTTGTAATCCACAAGGCAAAGCCGTGTGAATTACGTAGCCATTCAAAAGAGGTGAGATACTCTCTGCTTATAAACATGAATAGGCTTCTGGATTTATCTCACCCCTCACATTGACACATTCAACATTTGTAAAATAATCCGCTTTGAGTATTTTCTCTAAATAATGGGCATTGAGTACGAGTTCCCAAAGTTAAGTCTATAGGGCAAACATACCAGTGTGAGATGATTCCTGTAGGTGGCTTTCAACTGATTACTAGGACAAAATTATGTAAATAATTAGAAATTTGAAGCAAGCGCCATGCATTTTTAATATGATAGTTCCTAAAATGCCCGTCAGGTGGCCGAAAAAGCCATATATTCTCCTCGGAGAATACGGCTTTCCGGAATCTACTCATTAGCGATCTGTAGGCTCAATAGGCTTAGTATAGAGACTCTGTATTAGGTGGGTCATATTTACCTGTAGGCTTAGTATAGAGACTCTGTATTAGGTGGGTAATATTTACCTGTAGGCTTAGTATAGAGACTCTGTATTAGGTGGGTAATATTTACCTGTAGGTTTAGTATAGAGACTGTATTAAGTGGGTAATATTTACCTGTAGGTTTAGTATAGAGACTCTGTATTAGGTGGGTCATATTTACCTGTAGGTTTAGTATAGAGACTGTATTAAGTGGGTAATATTTACCTGTAGGTTTAGTATAGAGACTCTGTATTAGGTGGGTCATATTTACCTGTAGGTTTAGTATAGAGACTCTGTATTAGGTGGGTCATATTTACCTGTAGGTTTAGTATAGAGACTCTGTATTAGGTGGGTAATATTTACCTGTAGGCTTAGTATAGAGACTCTGTATTAGGTGGGTCATATTTACCTGTAGGTTTAGTATAGAGACTCTGTATTAGGTGGGTCATATTTACCTGTAGGTTTAGTATAGAGACTCTGTATTAGGTGGGTAATATTTACCTGTAGGCTTAGTATAGAGACTCTGTATTAGGTGGGTAATATCTACCTGTAGGTCTAGTATAGAGACTCTGTATTAGGTGGTAATATTAACCTGTATGTGACGGAGGCTGTGGGTGTCCGGTCGCTGTCTCCGGACGAGTCCAGCAGTCCTCCCGGGTTGTTGATGCTCGAGCCGTGTCTGACGTACCCCATCAGGGGCTCCCGCTCTGCCTGGTAACTCTCCATGGTCGCCACTCAACTCTGAATCAGAAAACTTCTCATAAACAACATCATCTCGGGGATCCCTCCACCACTGTCCAGTGTGTATTCGTCAGAACCAATCACAGTGCAGCTTACAATAGTCCGGTTCGTACGGCACAGAGTAAATACATAGGTCCATGATGGTCAAAGAGAGCACGGCAGATATTGATGACCTAGATTTCCTAGCTGGGTGGTGAAAGGGATAACATGGTTCGTTGTTCTATTTATAGCATCAGTTTGAAAAGATCTGATTGGTTCCGAAGAATACGCACGAGACAGCCCTCCTAGTGAAACCTTTAAAAATGACGATTCCTAACACTCACAATGAGGCAATCCCTTCTGTGAATGGGTCTTCCAACGCTGATCATAATCTAGTCGGACTACCAGATAGTCTCAGAGGATTTTGGACAACTGATTAATTTCTATCATTATATAAATTATAATTTTTCTTGTACATTTGTTATTTGGATGGTATGGGTGTGATATATACAAACAGATGACCAAATGATAGGGGATTCTGCTTACTACAAAAAGAAGCTAACAAAAACAAAGGAAATTTTGCGAGAGAAGTGTGACCAGTAGGTAAGTTGGTGGCGTCCCTGTAGAGGGCGCCAGGTGGTTGATTACAGGAGGCGGTGCCCGGATGTTCCTTGAGGAAACTACAAACAGCGTTTACATTCCGGAATACATGGAAACAGAATTGCCACATATGGAGAATATATGGTCTTATGCATAAATAAACTTTGAAAGTATATCTTTAGCAAAAATTAGCAAATCCATTGTGGAGCCACCCATAACGTTTTATGCAGAGCAGTAGGGACTTGCATATCCAAGTCCATGAGCTCAGCATTTGCATCCCATTGGATGAGTTACAGATGCTGCAGCCTGTGGTATGGCGTTAGATACAGCACAAACTTGGTGAATGTTTTTGCACAGGTATACTTCCAAAATCAGTCTCCCCTTCAAATGAAAACCTGTTTTCGTGTAAGTCCTCTCAAACTAAACGGTCACATGTCCTGTGAACTGGTTCTCCGTATCACCAGAGAGCTCAAGGTGTCTTTATCGATATTCTAACGAACGACAAAGCACAAACACATTGTTACTGTCTAGACTCAGAAGCTGTTCAGATAAAGTCGGCTTTATCTGTCAGCGACTGTGATTGGAGAGTGGAGAAGTAAATAAACATGTCACACGGACAGGATTTGTGACGTAACAAGCTTAGAGCCACCTGAGACTCAAAATCAGCTGTCAATGAACACATTTCATATTCTCTGCATTCCTTTCATTATTGTACCTCTGTACTTCAAAGGCTGGGCATACCTATTGTTACTATCAGTTGTGAATAGTAAGCTGACTGAATGACTCCAAGGCTTCGTCCATTACAAGATTTATTGCTGGTGTTACTACAATGGCTGACTGATGAGAATACATCAAGATCAGGGTTATATGCTGGCTCCGTTTTTACCGCGTGGGGGCGACCATGTTGATTGTAACCAAGGGGTCGCCTCCAGCAGCGTGTTACGCAGCCAGCTTGGTCAGTTAGGCCAAGGGATAGAATCTGTATGTTTCATATACAGATATTTTGGATCGTAACACTATGTATCTCAAAAACACATAGTGTGAACTGGCCATACGGAGGACTGTGATTGGAGAGTGGAGACGTAAATAAATACATGTCATACGGACAGGATTTGTGACGTAACAAGCTTAGAGCCACGTGACACTCAAGGCGATCGATTCACATATCACTCTGCTATCGCTCTGCCTCCTGACCCTACCTTCACTTATCATCAGTATAGGACGACATGGCCAATGGAAAATTACAGAAAAAAGGGACTGCTAAATACAAAAATACGGTGCTTTTTATGAGGTGGTAATATGTAAAACGTCTAAAGGAGGTGTTTGGCGGATGGGGGGGGGGGGATTTAATCTTATTCCAAAAGATGTAGCCTTGTTATATCCTTGTACAATTAATTTCATATATCAATAGAATGAATTTATTGGCACTCCGATTTTTGTTACTGTTTGTTAAAATTCAATATGTAAATGTGCTTGAGGAAATGCAATATAAGATAGAGTTTTCTTCAATTCCTTAATCAAAAAAGGCAGAAACCTATAGCTTTTAGTACTTCTGAGATCATAAGATCACTATAATAGAAATCCCTGCATCATAAACTAGCACAGTGTACCAATGCTATTTTGTAAATGTTAGATGTTTTAGAACACTACTAGCGACTTCGTCAATTCATATTTAGCTACTACCTAACCCCTCCCCCCTATAAGCGGGTGAAGGGGAAACTATCGTAAACTCGTGGTTATCATTTCGTATGACACAGGTGCTTGAGCTGATTATCGGCAATCAGAACTCTATGGATTGACACCAGCGAAAAGGGTGAGATCTCATTGCATTCTCTCAAGGAAAGGAGATTGGAAAACTACACTTCCAAATTATGTTTTCAGTACATCTAGAAACAAATCATAAGAATAGAAGTACATCTGTGTAGAGAAAAACAAAAAGAATTAGCAGGATTCAGTTATGTACTGTACGAGAATCTCACTCTCGTGGTTCTTCAGTCTCCAGGCATAGGTCGGGTTCACTATGTCTCTATGTACGGCAGCAACATCAAGCGGATATCACAGAATTCTAACGTTTTATATGTGGTAGGTAATGAGATTGTGTTCAATTTTCAGGAGAATGTCATGGGTTTTGATTTTCAGGGTGAATTGTCCGATGTGCCTGTAACCTGTGTATCTTATCTGCAGCGTTGAACCGACAGCCATATTTTACAAATTGTCAACCTCATTTGTGACGCTGTATTGCCAGATGTCGTTTATCAGACGTTGTTGAGTCCCCTGTACATAGTGATCCAGACCGTTAAGAGACTATTATACCACTGTACCAGTAACCTTATCTCAATGCCAATACTGTTACAGAATGTCTCACACTAACCTTAATATGCGGCAGTACAATACTAAATGTACATTATGTCACGCTTACCTTGGTCTAGATGTGTATTAGTGATTACAGGAAAAGATAGAAGAAGTCTCCAGTCTAAGACAGTAAAGGCGTGGAACGCATTGCCCGCACAATGCCTGACAAGAAAGACCTCATTGCCAAAAAGAAAAGATATCAAATCTTAAAGACGTCATAAAATATACACAGATATCTATGCCGATGTATTTCTCCATGCCACCCAACAGAGTAAAGTGAGAAAGTGAGGGGAAAACCATTCATCGTTTAAATATCATATCATGTATCACCCACAACTGTAGATATCTCATACCATTATATATACCATCAGAAATAGTAAATAAGGGAAAAAACACAACGCTGGCCCTGGAGCCTACTGAAAATAGAATATTTTTCTCCTAGCATATCCCTCCAGAATAAACATAACTCAAAAATAAAAGAGTTAGGAAGTTGGGAACACTCGATTGATGACTAAATTCGGACAGCAGTATTCCGTATTTACAGTAATCTTCTCTGGGTGCAGCTTTCGGGCAGATTTGGAGGCGGTTAAACACCCTCTTGTAAAACCACAGACAAATAGGAGGGGTAGACACTGCAGGCTTGAGTTGTAAACCCTGTGCTCTGATTGGCTGATGAAGCAGAATGACCAGTCTGGTCTGCTGCACATGGTTATGAGTTCACTCCTGTCACTAACAACTCAGAGTCTATCTCACACCTGGTGTTTCTGTCCCATAGGCTTAACATTAGAAACTGGTTCTCTATGCCCCTACGAGTATTACAGTCCGTTCTACATGGTCTATATCTTGGGTGTTATTCATTCGTTTAGTGTGTACAGGGGTGAGATACATACAGAAAGCAACTCGTTTTGGTCAAAGAATCTACCAGGTATCTATCTGATAGTTGTTGTGGATTAAGGCAGTCCTGATCCCTTGTTACTATGAGCACTGCACATTGACTGCTGGTCGACCAACAAGCAGTCATCACAGCGGGATACCAGAGAGGGGGCGGTGGGAGTTAGTCCTAAGCAAATCAGTCTATACTTACCGACAGAGATAAAGTTTGTTTTTATGATAGTTGTTAAAAGTATCATCAAAATAAACTTACCGAAAACAGAAAAATACCGGAAATCCGTAATATACCAGGGTACTCAAATATGGAACAAACTACCTCGCGAAGTACAAGTTACTACAGAAAATGTGCAATATAAAAAATATATAAAACCTTTTTTAATCGAAAACCCACAATATATAATAGACTAGCCATTACGTGATAACACTTGGTCATCATTTAATTCCTCTCCCTTTATTGTAAACTCCTTTTCTCCCTTTTGGGAAACTTGTATCCTGTGATGTCCTTTTACTGTATTTTCATTGCAAACATATCAGAACGCCCCTTGACAGGGTGATATTTATTGTCTGTTTTCCTGAATGAAAACACCTATGTAACATTTCGACCTGTTTACGGTTACAAAGTCTTACACCAGTCTCATTTGACGCTAGACTTTGAACACCTCGTTCTGAAACGTCCACTCATGAGCTCTTATCTATAAGATCTCTACAGAACAACCCACTAGTCATAAATAAAGATGAAGTTTTATTGCAATTGGAAGAACCAACCAAAAATCATTACTTTGAGATAGCAGCTTAGCATACATGTGTGTTTGATGTCTACAATAATTACCATAAACCTGTGGGCGAACGTCTCACACTTACTGCCACTTACTGCGCGGATTCCGTTCGTCTTAGTGCGACGAACTATGGCTGATACTGCCCTCCGTATCATGTGACTTGTCGAGATAATTTCCAGGATTATAATGATATGGAGATATAGTGAGGTTGGCTGAATTTCAAGTGTTCAGCTACCATACTTATATCCCCATGTATCCCCAAATATCTCCATTGAAAACCACAACTTCACGTCCTGTTTTCTATGGACACTGTATTAGGTGGATAATACAATATGGGATCATCCATACGCTACGTGAACCCGGCCCTGTCCCATACAGGGCCGGGGGGCCGTTTCACTAGGAGGGTAAGCTGTCATAGTGAGACCACAGTGATAGTTTGCGTTTCATGAGAAGGTTTAGTCAAGCATGAACGTGAGTCAGGTAAGGAGTGGGACCAACAGTGAGAGAGATACGTTTCACTAGAAAATTAGGTCTCACTGTACCTATCACTGTTGAGGCACTATTAGTGACAGGGTAGTCCCTGTCACTATTGGGTTTAGAGCTTTGTTTATGTCAGAGTAGGGCATACTCTCACCCATTTTCTGTAGGAGTTAGGCAATGAAGTTTTGACACGAGTAAGGTATACATATAACCTATAATCGTACCAAATACGGAGAAAGTCTGCCACACCGTTCTGAAGATATCGGCGTTTGAATTTTGTCATAGCAAATACTGCTCTGGTGGCCAGTGTCGAGCACTTCCCGCCGGGCTCCGAGGGGAGACAAAAAGAACAGCCGAAACTTCGCCGCCCTACAGAGGGAGTGAAAAAGAACAGCAAACTCACGGAGGGAGTGAAAAATTAAAATGCCGATAACTTCGGAACGGTACAGCCGTTCTTCTTCATATTTGGTACGATTTACTCGTGTTCAAATTTCATTGCTTATTTCCTATGGGAAGCAGGGGAACCCCTCTATATACACACAGTGAGGTTTGACAGCACAGCGAGACCCTGTGCTCACTAAGTGCACTATGTCGTAAAATATGCCAACAGTGAGAGTTGGTGCCACATCAACAGTGAGAGCACTGATGAAATGGGATCTTGTCATTGTCACTGTTGGTATCGCTGTTGCTGGCACTGTTGCAGTCCTAGCTCTCGCTTTTGCCACCCCACTAGTGAAACGGCCCCCAGGTTCCTCTGCCATAGAGCTCTCCACCGGAATTGTCATTTCATACTGCGCCCACTCTGACATATATGAAAACAAAATCGAATCGATAAATATATACCCATTTGTCTTTGCCTACCTTCAAAACAGGTGTCTCTTATGTTATAACCGTGTATTTAAAGGTAGTTTTTCCAGTGGAGCTTGGCTGGTTCCCAAGTCCAGCCATTTTATTCAGTCTTCCTCGCTGGTTTCCTAACTCCCAAGTGCCTGCTGATTTATATAGAACAGCTGTTCACCCCTGAATGGAGATCAGGGGCGAACACTTTACCTACGTAGACAGTGAAGGGAGGGGGTGGGAGTAAAACATCTTGGAAAACTTGCTTACTTGCCATCATTAATCTATTGCGTACATGATAGAGAGAGAGTGGGGGTGGGTAGAATTATTCAGAAATCTTGCTTACGTACTTGATGAATGGCTCCAGTGGAGGGAGGGAGATGGTAAAATGAAAACAACTTGTATGACCCAATGCGTCTCTCTCACTCTAAAACCACCACGGACACCAACATCCAAGTGTGATAACAAAGACGGGGCCTACTTACATTGTCTGTGTTGTTATTGGATGACTGTGAGACAGTGGTGTAGGGTGAGGAGAGGGCCCTTCACTACACACACCTCACATTCCTCACACACACCCCTCACACACCTCACACACCTCACACACACCTCACACACACCTCACACACCTCACACACCTCACACACCTCACACACCTCACACACCTCACACACCTCACACACACCTCACACACCTCACACACACCTCACACACACCTCACACATACCTCACACACCTCACACACACCTCACACACCTCACACACACCTCACAGGGGGTCCGTCAGTCGGAGCTGCCAGGTGGTGCAGTCAGGGTGTGTACCATGCTTGTAGCCGTGTGTAGACCTGTGAAGATGTCCCCGACCGAATCCCAAATGAGAATCTCTGAAGCTCCACCGTGTATGTTCTGTATGTATCAGCGGGACAGGCTTCAGAGAATCCGCTCGTGATAATATAAAACAGATGTGGTTTGAACACACACACGTATGCCACTGGTGTGTGATATGGACTCTGATACTCACTCGCCAGGTGACTCTCCGTCACACTCTCCCGGCACAGGTTTAGCTGGTCACGTGACTCTAAGGAGATAACGGTCAGAAGCTCCGCTGATTGAGATAACAGACTTTGTTATCTGGCTGTGTTCGTGATGGCAACTCTTGGGGGACTGTGCATTTATTGTCCATAGCAGGAATCAATTGTTCCTATACACAGTAGAACCCCGCGTAAGCGGTCACCCTCCGTTCCGGGCAAAAGCGTGCACTTATGCGGGGTGTCTGCTTACACACGGGGTGGCTACTTACACGGGGTGTCGGTAAAATAAGGTAACATCGATATCCTTGATTTATATTGGAAATGTACTGAAAGATTTGATTTTCTGTAATTCTCTAAAAGTCCAGAACGGTGTTCTATGATTTTTAAAACATAAATGTGTATTTTTATATATCTACTACTTTCTGTGAAAGTTTGAAGAAAATGACAAGGGTTTGTGTATGTGGAATACAACTTTTTAGAGTTATCTCTATTCTATTATGATTTTTACGTTAGATATGTATTCTACAACACTTGAGGGTCATCATACAAAATTTTCAAGATATTGACATGGGATCTGATTTTCAAGGGGAATTATCCGATATGCCTTTCAATAGCTTCATGATCTATCGTATGACAAAGACCCCTGGAGAATGTATGGGGATTCAGTAAACCACTACCCATTATAAAAAGACCTGTCAGATACCATAACTGTGGTATACGGATTGAAATCTGTGGTATACGGCCTCAAAACCATGGTATACTAAAAATAATCCCTTTTTGTGATAGAGCAAAGAAAGAATCCATATTGTTATATCCTTCAATATATGGCAATTACTGGGTTTAATTTATTCGAGAAATATGGATAATGAATACAACAAACGATGGTTATGTGGACAGGCAGCTCTGTAAACCACTCGAGGTTTACGTAGTAATACCCTCATTAGCGCTTGTGTGTTACCACGCGTCAACCTCTCGTGGTTTACGGCCACTTGTCCACAAAACCATCGTTTATTGTCTATTTACATCCCCCTGGCGTCGGTGAGCGAAACTACTCATGTGACAAAACAACACTGGCGCCGTCTAGCGTTAAACGTGAACACCACTCACTCTCCCAGCAGAGCTGACCTGTACGCTCCGTGTTTGTGTCTACTCTTTAAGCAGATTCTCCACGCCGCTTGGCTTTCCTTGAACCTTCCCCGGTCTGGGGATCTCTGCTTGGAGAGCGTCCGTGTCCACAGAATGTGCTTGGAGAGCGAGTACCAGTAAGTAGGTCAGGCTACCGGGACTTGAGAGTGGAAGGGAGGACAACATTTCCCCGTTTACAAGGTTCGTTTAGTGTTTTTTTATACGTAGATTAAACGTTGATCTGGAGGTGACATTGTGAAGTGTAGAGACTGAAGGGCCCTGCGGATATTGTAGAGAGTGGCGGCATGCGGGGCTGTGTGAGGGAGTGGTGTGTGAGGCGGGTGGAGGTGGCAGGGTGACGGGAGACGGCCTCACACTGACAGGGGACTGACTGAGTCAGGGCCGACAGTCTCTCTCACGTATCTTGGGTTCTTCATCATATATACATGTAGGCCGCAGAGACCGGGACCCTGGATCTCTGCCCCAGCTATATCAGTGAACGTACCACGCCCCTTCGTCTGGCCTCAGTCCCTGCCTCCCTGCCTCCCTCCCTGCCTCCCTCCCTCCCTCCCTGCCTCCCTGCCTGCCTGCCTGCCTGCCTCCCTCCCTGCCTCCCTGCCTGCCTGCCTCCCTCCCTGCCTCCCTGCCTCCCTGCCTCCCTGCCTGCCTGCCTGCCTGCCTGCCTGCCTGCCTGCCTGCCTGCCTGCCTGCCTGCCTGCCTGCCTGCCTGCCTCCCTCCCTCCCTGCCTGCCTGCCTCCCTCCCTCCCTGCCTGCCTGCTTCCCTCCCTGCCTGCCTCCCTGCCTCCCTGCCTCCCTGCCTGCCTCCCTGCCTGCCTCCCTGCCGCCCTGCCTCCCTGCCTCCCTCCCTGCCTCCCTGCCTCCCTCCCTGCCTGCCTCCCTGCCTGCCTGCCTGCCTCCCTGCCTCCCTGCCTCCCTCCCTGCCTGCCTCCCTGCCTCCCTGCCTCCCTCCCTGCCTCCCTCCCTGCCTGCCTGCCTCCCTGCCTGCCTCCCTGCCTGCCTGCCTGCCTCCCTCCCTGCCTCCCTCCCTCCCTGCCTCCCTCCCTGCCTGCCTGCCTGCCTGCCTGCCTGCCTGCTTCCCTCCCTGCCTGCCTCCCTGCCTGCCTGCCTCCCTCCCTGCCTGCCTCCCTCCCTGCCTGCCTCCCTGCCTGCCTCCCTGCCTGCCTGCCATCCTCCCTCCCTGCCTCCCTGCCTGCCTGCCTGCCTCCCTCCCCCTCTCCCTGCCTGCCTGCCTGCCTCCCTCCCTTCCTCCCTCCCTCCCTCCCTCCCTGCCTGCCTGCCTCCCTCCCTCCCTCCCTCCCTCCCTGCCTGCCTGCCTCCCTCCCTGCCTGCCTGCCTGCCTCCCTGCCTGCCTGCCTCCCTCCCTCCCTGCCTCCCTGCCTGCCTCCCTCCCTCCCTGCCTGCCTGCCTGCCTCCCTCCCCCTCTCCCTGCCTGCCTGCCTGCCTCCCTCCCTTCCTCCCTCCCTCCCTGCCTGCCTGCCTGCCTGCCTCCCTCCCTGCCTCCCTCCCCCTCTCCCTGCCTCCCTGCCTCCCTGCCTACCTCCCTCCCTGCCTGCCTGCCTGCCTCCCTCCCTCCCTGCCTCCCTCCCCCTTTTCCTGCCTGCCTCCCTCCCTCCCTCCCTCCCTGCCTCCCTCCCCCTTTCCCTGCCTCCCTGCCTCCCTGCCTCCCTGCCTACCGCCGTACGCCTCCCCACCCCTCCACCTCCAAATTCCAATCCCCTTTTTAAAAATCTTATTCAGGAAAAAAAAGACACCATATATATTCGCCCTTATCTATGGTCGTTCTTCCAAATACCAGTCCAACAATGTGGTAACACCCAAATTGCTCGTATGTTTTACCAAGGATGTGTAGTCTCTCTCCACTTCTTTGGTTGTACCTACAATATTCATTCTATTACAGAGACAGTGAACAGATCTTATACCAACAAAGACTCATCTTCTGCAAAGATGATTTTAGCTAGGATTCCGTTTATAAGTTAATGTAAGTTTGCACGCATCTCATTCAGGTTATTAAATATCTGGTCGGTCATATGACTCGATCGTGGAGTAATCTAAAGCATTGTGTTTATCCATATGGGTCTCTATAGACATATATTATAGTGGATGCTTGCACATTGTAACTTATTTTAATCATTCAATATATGTTCATAATCAAAGACTTGAGCAAGTCTACATGCCCATCTCTGGAATGTGTTCTGTGGTTAATCTGTAGTGTACTGTGTAGTTAGCATGTCGAAACACGATTTATCGTAGCCTGGTATAAACGTACATAGGCTTAGAGGGTGCGTCCACCAACCACGACAAGGCTACGACAAGTGCCGACATGAAAGTTCCAATCGCAGCCTTGTCGCAGCCTTGTCGTGAGAAGAGCATTGTCGGGACAGCGGTGTCGGGGCGTGTCGTAGACGTTGCCGGTTTCCGTAAAAAAGGCGCCCATGGTTCCGACACACTACGACAGTGATATCGAGGAAACCACAACACTCCACGACAAAGGTCCAGTCGTAGCAAAAATCGAACATGTTCGATATTGTCATGGCCTTGTCGGAGGGCCTCCGACAACCTCCCGACAAGCTTTGTGTCGCAGCCTGTCGGGGCCTTGTCGTAGCCTCTTGTCGGGAACTATGTTCCACCAACCACGACAAGGCTACGACAGGCCTTCCAATCGTAGAGCTGTCGTGGACCTTGTCGGAAAGCCGTTGTCGCAGCCCTGTCGTGGTTGGTGGACGCACCCTCTTAAAGGCATATATATATATATATATATGGGACGATTTGTCCTGAACATTAAAACCCATATCATTCTCTTGATAATTGAATATGATGAGCTCATAGTGTTGTAGAGCACATATCTAATTTAAAAATAGCGGTCACCGTTCTAGTTTTTGATTTAGAGATTAATTCTATGATAATACCATAGAAAATACGAATTATAAAAAGTTGTTTACCAGGTAGTAAAACCCACGTCATTTTCATTAATCTTCCACAGGATGTATATGTACCACTACAGATTTAAAATAATAGTATGTCGAAGTCACACCGTGAATGATTAAGCTGCAGTTAGCGCAGGACCACGGCCCCATCTTTCACTTTCTAACATTGTTATTGCTACTGTAAGAATATTACATCTGAACCTTGATATCAGAGCATATACCTTAGAGGATGTGAGACTGAGCTCTTAGAGATTAAGTGACATTCTCGCACTCGCGGCGAACCGCCTTACAAACAATGACAAATAATCATATGTTGCCTATCGTGAAACAAAATATAAACCCACAAACTGTTTTTCGCACAACATTAGCTATCTTTTGATGTTTATTCGAAGTTCCTACATCGATTATTGACAAAGTTCTGACATGAATTTTAAAATAAAGCGTCGAGTCGGTGACCCGCTGAACACGGAGGCGTACTGACTACGAGGCGTATCGTCCAGGTACGGCTGAACGGTAGCCTCCAGAGAGTGTCAGGTGAGACTTGTCCGCGAGTTGACCTCAGAGGCTGTTATGTAACACTCTATGTAAGCTGCCGTGTTCCACGTTAGTGACGTCTGCCACACCAGTATAAAGGGATTATTTAGATAGAGCCACTGTGATAGATAGAGGCATAATAGAGACAAACTAAATAGATAGAGCCACTGTGATAGATAGAGGCATAATAGAGACAAACTAAATAGATAGAGCCACTGTGATAGATAGAGGCATAATAAAGACAAACTAAATAGATAGAGCCACTGTGATAGATGGAGGCATAATAGAGACAAACTAATTAGATAGAGCCACTGTGATATATAGAGGCATAATAAAGACAAACTAAATAGATAGAGCCACTGTGATATATAGAGGCATAATAGAGACAAACTAATTAGATAGAGCCACTGTGATAGATAGAGGCATAATAGAGACAAACTAATTAGATAGAGCCACTGTGATATATAGAGGCATAATAAAGACAAACTAATTAGATAGAGCCACTGTGATAGATAGAGGCATAATAAAGACAAACTAATTAGATAGAGCCACTGTGATAGATAGAGGCATAATAGAGACAAACTAAATAGATAGAGCCACTGTGATAGATAGAGGCATAATAAAGACAAACTAAATAGATAGAGCCACTGTGATATATAGAGGCATAATAGAGACAAACTAATTAGATAGAGCCACTGTGATAGATAGAGGCATAATAGAGACAAACTAATTAGATAGAGCCACTGTGATATATAGAGGCATAATAAAGACAAACTAATTAGATAGAGCCACTGTGATAGATAGAGGCATAATAAAGACAAACTAATTAGATAGAGCCACTGTGATAGATAGAGGCATAATAGAGACAAACTAAATAGATAGAGCCACTGTGATATATAGAGGCATAATAGAGACAAACTAATTAGATAGAGCCACTGTGATATATAGAGGCATAATAAAGACAAACTAAATAGATAGAGCCACTGTGATATATAGAGGCATAATAGAGACAAACTAATTAGATAGAGCCACTGTTATAGATAGAGGCATAATAGGGACAAACTAATTAGATAGAGCCACTGTGATAGATAGAGGCATAATAAAGACAAACTAAATAGATAGAGCCACTGTGATAGATAGAGGCATAATAGAGACAAACTAATTAGATAGAGCCACTGTGATAGATAGAGGCATAATAGAGACAAACTAATTAGATAGAGCCACTGTGATATATAGAGGCATAATAAAGACAAACTAATTAGATAGAGCCACTGTGATAGATAGAGGCATAATAAAGACAAACTAATTAGATAGAGCCACTGTGATATATAGAGGCATAATAAAGACAAACTAAATAGATAGAGCCACTGTGATATATAGAGGCATAATAGAGACAAACTAATTAGATAGAGCCACTGTGATATATAGAGGCATAATAGAGACAAACTAATTAGATAGAGCCACTGTGATATATAGAGGCATAATAAAGACGAACTAATTAGATAGAGCCACTGTGATAGATAGAGGCATAATAGAGACAAACTAAATAGATACAGCCACTGTAATAGATAGAGGCATAATAAAGACAAACTAAATAGATACAGCCACTGTAATAGATAGAGGCATAATAAAGACGAACTAATTAGATAGAGCCACTGTGATATATAGAGGCATAATAAAGACAAACTAATTAGATAGAGCCACTGTGATAGATAGAGGCATAATAGAGACAAACTAAATAGATAGAGCCACTGTAATAGATAGAGGCATAATAAAGACAAACTAATTAGATAGAGCCACTGTGATAGATAGAGGCATAATAAAGACAAACTAATTAGATAGAGCCACTGTGATAGATAGAGGCATAATAGAGACAAACTAAATAGATAGAGCCACTGTGATATATAGAGGCATAATAAAGACAAACTAATTAGATAGAGCCACTGTGATAGATAGAGGCATAATAAAGACAAACTAATTAGATAGAGCCACTGTAATAGATAGAGGCATAATAAAGACAAACTAAATAGATAGAGCCACTGTGATATATAGAGGCATAATAAAGACAAACTAATTAGATAGAGCCACTGTAATAGATAGAGACATAATAGAGACAAACTAAATACAGCCACTACAGCAAATAAAGAGTTCACAGATGCCAGTTTTCCAGGTTTCCAAGAAATACTTGTATTCATTTCCACTTTATAAAATTATATAAAAGAAAGACAGAATAAATTGGACCTCATTCACACCAATACACTGTCGTTCAAACCTCCACACACACCCCAGCTATTCCAATATTAAGATGACGTGTTTTCCATGTTTTCTCAGTCTCTCTGAGGCAGTAAATTACACATGAACAATATTTGCTCGTTATTTCATGACCCTAACTGACATCCCTGAGTTATTATAGATAGATGTCCCTGACACTTACATTGACACTGGGGTAAACTGTTAGCAACGTCTCGATCTGCCACAGGTCATGAAAAAACATGAAACAGGATTAGAATTCTTCCCAGTTGATGGGCTTACAATAATGTATCATTCAGTATTCAAATCCATAAAAACACTCCCAGATATTTCCAATAATATTCCTAGATAAACGAAGAATCAAAATGTAAAGGTTACTTTATAAAAAGAAAATATAGATCTATATGCAATTCTAGGTCAATACAAAACAAATATATTAAGGCTCTCAGCATAATCTATTTCCAGGACTTTTGATTCAGAATAGTGGATACAATCAGGATTTCGATTATTTTCCGGTTTTTTTCCCTCTCCGGCATCTCTTCGACTTTAAGAGACGACCAGGCTTTTGACTATTTGTAATCTGAGAATTTAAACATGATGATTATTTATTTGAGATTCATTTTATTAATTCTTGAAACCTAATTTCAATCTCAAATCATACAGAGTTTAAATACTCAAGCCTCGTTTTCAGCTGTATCCGGAAGTACTTTATACGTGAAAACAAGGTTTCATTTTAGGGAGCGTAAACAAACTGATTTTCAAAATATATCTTTGCAAAAATATACACCAAGACTGCGCTGCATCTAATGCCACACCACAACCTGCAGTATCTGTAACTCATCAAATGGGATGCAAATGATGAGCTCATGAACTTGGATATGCAAGTCTGAACTGCTCTGAATTGGCCAAAGTGTCTGCTTACGCAGGGTGTTCACTTGCATGGGGTTAAAATAAACATCTTATAGAGGGATCCGTTCCAAGCAAACATGTCCGTAAACGTGGGGTGTCCACTTTCGCGGGGTGTCCACTTACGCAAGGTGTCCACTTACGCGGGGTGTTCACTTATGCAGGGTGCCACTTACGCGGGGTGTCCACTTACGCGGGGTGTCCACTTACGCGGGGTGTCCACTGACGCGGGGTGTCCACTGACGCGGCGTGTCCACTGACGCGGCGTGTCCACTGACGCGGGGTGTCCGTCAGGCGGGGTTCTACTGTACTTTCAAAGTTGATTCCGCTCCCGTTTAGAGTGCCGAACCACTCTGCATATGGCCTTACATGGCAGACTCGGTTTCCGTGTACTCTGAACGGGTATGTGTACACTGTTTCAGGCGGTTCACTTTAGCTCGCTGTCCTCTACCCTGACGCTGATTAGTGATCGGGGACATCACGTGGTCCCGGGAGTTCTCAGAGGGGGCTCGGCTCTACGTCATTACACATCACCAGACCTGATGGCGCTGTCCTCTCGACACTCGCAGTGTGCTCGTATAAACGGTATTATATACCTGTGGACGTATGACCCACACATACTGCCCGCTGCTACCCATGACGTATATAGCCGTACCTGTGACGTATAGGGTATTCCTATATACCTATGGCTGTACACTCTATGCTTACACCACGCTCTGGGGGGTGGAGTAACTATCTGATACTACCCAAGGTTGGTATACTACCCAAGGTTGCCGTATACTACCCAAGGTTGACATTTAGACCAATCAGATTGTCTCTTATTAAACCACATTTGAAGGTATATAGGAATAGGGAAACCAAGTACCAGTGAAAGGAAGTCAAAATTACTCGGTAAGGCTTGGAAAAATTACTGCCCGCGGCCAGGGCCTTGGGCAGTAATTTTTCCAAGCCTTACCTCGTAACTTTGACTTCCTTTCACCGGAACATAGTTTCCCTCTATTCCCCTACCCCTAATATAAATCTCCATAGAATTAACATGGTGGGCCTGTATGCCACGGTTATAAAATATGTATATGACACTGGTGACATATGGAGTAAAAAGTAGGATAAAATCTAAACATCACTCAATTTCATATGATTGTTTACATGCCATTCGTTGTCTTCCGCTACAGATATCACTCAGCTCCGCTTCGTGATATCATTCCACGAAGACAACTCATGCCATATAAACAATCATATGAAATTTCGTGATGTTTCATGATATGACTAGCTAAAATCTCACCATTTTTAGGTATATGATAATACAAAAACGGGCTGACTGTCTTTGTACAACAAAATACTTGGTAAAATTATTGATCACATAACATCCTTCGGCATCGGGATGTATGTGATCAATGATCAAATGTGATCAAACCCCATATTTTCGACGTACGATGACAGTAAGCCAGTGTCCGTATATTACTTTTTACCGTTGGATATCTATAAATGGCACCAAAGCCGAACGGCTATGTAACTGTAGATAAAAGATTAGACCTGGTGGTACGGAGGTCTAAAACAACGTATTAAACATGTATAATATACAGCCATAAGAGCTGCTGACATAAAGATGGGTGGTGGAACGGAGGTCTAAAACAACGTATTAAACATGTATAATATACAGCCATAAGAGCTGCTGACATAAAGATGGGTGGTGGAACGGAGGTCTAAAACAACGTATTAAACATGTATAATATACAGCCATAAGAGCTGCTGACATAAAGATGGGTGGTGGAACGGAGGTCTAAAACAACGTATTAAACATGTATAATATACAGCCATAAGAGCTGCTGACATAAAGATGGGTGGTGGAACGGAGGTCTAAAACAACGTATTAAACATGTATAATATACAGCCATAAGAGCTGCTGACATAAAGATGGGTGGTGGAACGGAGGTCTAAAACAACGTATTAAACATGTATAATATACAGCCATAAGAGCTGGTGACTTGAAGGTGGGTGGTGGTAGGCAGGTCTAATACAACGCATTAAACAATTATAATATACAGCCATAAGGGCGTTTTCAGAGAAGGGATGGCTGTTCGAGGTCTTTTTATACCATAAATTTGTATCTATGACATAAAAAGGCCGAGAATGGCATCCCTTCTGACTCAGTCACTGCCTTTTCTTATCATTACATACCTAAATATAAAAAAAAAACGCCTTTTATGTATTTATTAGATTACCGATTGACCCAATGGTGACCCAATGGTGACCCAATGGTGACCCAATTGGCACAGTGCGCCCGAATATTCAGTGCGCCCGAACATTTTTTATAATGCACCCCTAGCAGCGGGTAGTATTTCATAGATGTTCACCATAGGTATGCAATAATAAACAAGTATACTATACAGCCTTATAGTGTGTTTGTGTTTAGGTGGGGTAGGGAGAGGACGTTTCACCTCGCCTATAATCACACGACAGTGAGGGATGTGATTACCACAATAATGAGGGACGGTGTGTCACTGTTGTCAGTCATTACCGCATGTGTGTGCTGGTGGGCAAGTTATATAGAACTGCATCGAGAATCGTATAAATACACAATACTCCACCAGTTTGGCTGGGCCGCAATGGTCATCGAGGCGAAGCCGAGTGACGATTATGGCACAGCCAAACGAGTTTTACGATTCAAGTGCAGTTCTGGATTTATCTTACCCCTTTCTATGATGTTAAATATCATCCCAACTTCAGAATAATCAGAATATACTAAGCAAATTCACTACACAACGGCCATTGTGTAGTATTGTCACTTTACGGGGGTGATCGTTGAGTATATTTTTCTAATGTTATTCCTATGGCTGAACTTGTACCCGGGGTGAGATAATAGGGACGCAGAGATGGCAGTTTTCTTATTCTCCAAGGAAATCCTTGTTTTCAATTTCAGTTTATGATTTTAGTTTTCTCATGTAGAGAAAATAGAGAATAGATTGGGCCACATTCACATCTAAAACAAGTAATTCACACCCCTCCACACAAACCAGCGTTCCATGGCCAATAACGATCATTTATTTTCCATCTTTGAGGCAGTAAATTCCACATTGAAAATATTTCTTCTCTTTTTTCATGACCCCAACTGACATCCCTAGGGACAGTTTAGTCCGGGAATAAACTGTTTTATTCTTTTGTGGCACTTTCGGGGCAATTCTGCACAAGTCATAAACACAAAATCACCAACTTGGGGATTTCGCGCCTGTTTATATCTATTTTACAAACACTGGCTTTTCTATTATTTAGAACTATTACAAAGGTAAGAAATCACAATCACTCCACAAACTTCAAACAGATGTTTTGTTTTGGTGGGAGAGTGTTTCACTCTGCCATGTCTAAAAACTAGATAGGCTGTGTACGGAAATTATGTTTCCAATATACCAGGTCTGCATAGAGTGTCCGACACATCATGTGTCGGGGTGAGACATCTACCTGGAATCATCTCATATATTCGATCAATACCCCTCAGTCTTGGAATATTCTTTATTACCCACCCAATACGGAGTCTCCATACTAAACCTTTGGAGCATACAGATCGCTATTATTACCCACCCAATACGGAGTCTCCATACTAAGCCTATGGAGCCTACAGATCGCCATTATTACCCACCCAATACGGAGTCTCCATACTAAGCCTATGGAGCCTCCCGATCGCTATTATTACCCACCTAATACGGAGTCTCCATGCTAAGCCTATGGAGCAAACAGATCGCTATTATTACCCACCCAATACGGAATCTCCATACTAAGCCTATGGAGCCTCCAGATCGCTTCTGAGTAGAATACGGAAATCCGTAATCTCCTAGGAGAATACGGCTTTTTTTAGCCACCTGACGGGCATTATAGGAACTATTGATATAAACAATACACGGCGCCTGCTTCGAATTATTTACAAGATTTTTTCCTAATAATTACTCGAAAGGTGAGTAATAAATACAACATTACCAGGATTTTGATCTGAGTGGTCGTATTCTCCTTGTAGTGTCAGTTTTACTTCGCGTCAACTACGCGGAGAATATGGCCACTAAAATCGAAATCCTGGTAATATTGTGTGTGTAATGGTCGAGCGGACGTGAAATCATACAAACACACAAAGGTGATCATGTGTGACCAGTCTAGTCATGTTTTCCTCTCTAGACTCAATTACCGTCTCTTTTCTGCTCACCATGATACACTTAAAAGTAAACCCACGAGATGAAAATAGTCTGGTCCGTACTCCACCGAATTTGATTGCAGTGTAATTCACGAAGCGAAACTGAGTGAATTACTCTTCAGTCAAACAAGGTGGAGTACGGACCAAGTTATTTTCATCGAGTGGGTTTCTGATTTTATCTCACCCTGTATAACATCATTTATTGATGAAATGAATCACCCAATTAGCCATTGAGTATCGGATACACGAACTTCACGGCCGTGGAGTACGAGTTCCTAATGTTAAGTACACGGAGAAAAATACCGGGGTGAGATAAACCCCTGTTCTGTATTGGTAACGTGGTGTGAGGTCGGCGTCAGATGATGCATATTTAACCGTGAACAGACACGATCGTGAAAGAGGGAATACTAAACGAGCTGTGAGAGTGTCAGAGAGTGCACTCATTATACAGGCTGCGGGAATAAAGTGTGCCATATGAGAGTGTCAGAGTGCACTCATTATGATCAGTAGAAACTTAAAAAGAGTTAGTAGTGTTAGTGTGTATCGTACGACGGGCAGGTGGGATATCATTATATAGCTATGCACAAAGTCAGTGTAAATACACACTGCTGCTATGGGTATAGTAAGTATGAACAGAATGCACTGTACGCTGTGAAACGTTTTACTGGTTACTTTGGATACCAACAGATTGCACGCTTTGAGTGACAAAATGCATGCTTTGAACCTTACCTGCACGCTTTGAGCTACAGATTGCACGCTTTGAAGAAATAAAGCATTTTGATTGGTCGAGAGGCCAACAACAGACAACTAGGTGCAAGATTCAAAAGTGGCGGATCGCTTCACTTCGCGAGTTCCATGGCGTCATACAGTAACCACGGAGCGAGTTAGTGCGAAAATACATCAAACATTGAGGTAAAATACGATAACGAACCACGTGATACACTTTAGATAGCTTAGATATGCGAGAAATATCTATTTCGATACGTTCACGGGCCGAGCAGGCGACTCGTCGATGTCAACAAATGCAAAACCCCTGTCAGACACTGCACCGCTCGAGTAGAGCCGTCCGACAGGACAATCGAGCGTAGCAGGGTGACCCTGCATTAATTTATGCGGCGGTATAATGTATTCGCGCCTGCGCGGTGATCACTTCCTGTTATCAACATCCGGCATGTCTGCTAGCGTACACATCGTGTTTGAGAGTTGTGCCAAGTCACTTCGACGTCAAATTACGGTCAGTTTTAGCAAATTATGACCGAATTAAGGTATATAATAATAAGAAACCATAGTGATGGTGCCAATACGGGGTAGATTTATGAGGTGTTTCGGAGAAATTCATTCTGAAGGAGCCGTGCCCCGTATTGGCACCATCACTATGGTTTCACATATTAGTGCGCGAGGCGTTAGCTGAGCGCAGTGAGTAGCAGACTATTCTCTGATGTCAAGTCACATCTGATGACTATTTAAAGGCATATCAGACAATTCACCTTGAAAATTAGAACCCTCATCAATATCTTAGAAATTCAATATAGTACAATACATCTACTATATTCTCTAAAAGGTCTGAAAATTGGGATTTACTGCGTTAAAATCAACTTTCTAGAATGTCTATATATTCAGCTCAATCTCTGAATGAAAAACCAGCACGGTGACCCCCGATTTTTAATTAGATATGTCTTCCACAACAATTGGAGATTATCATATTCAATTTTCCGAAAACTGACATGGATTTTGCTTTTCAAGGCAAATTGTCTGATATGCCTGTAATTAGACTTGGTCATGCCAATACGAAATACCCCCTTCTTGTTTTCTACGTTCTCTTATGCTCTCCGAGGCAGCAAATCCCATATGAATAATATCAACACTTTTTTTCTGACCCCAACTGGCATCCATAAAATGTCATTCATTGAGTGTAAAGCCGGAGACACACCAAGCGAGTAACGGCAGCGATCTCCTGAATCGCCAACAAAAATGTGCGTGTATGTGCGATATCAATTCATAGTAATATCTCCCACCAATCTTTTGGCTCCGTGTTTTACGATAGTGTGCATTGTGCCTCTAGACGGGACCGTGCCGTCAGTAGATACCGTATCAGGGTTCGTTTTGGCTCCGTGTTTTACGATAGTGTGCATTGTGCCTCTAGACGGGACCGTGCCGTCAGTAGATACCGTATCAGGGCTCGTTTTGGCTCCGTGTTTTACGATAGTGTGCATTGTGCCTCTAGACGGGACCGTGCCGTCAGTAGATACCGTATCAGGGTTCGTTTTGGCTCCGTGTTTTACGATAGTGTGCATTGTGTCTCTAGACGGGACGTCAGTAGATACCGTATCAGGGTCCATCGTCTAATTGTATTGACACAACGTCATCAGTCTTTATTCTCCACATAACGTCAAGGCACTGCGCTAGACGTGCTCAAGTCTTTGATGATGAACATTTATCAAATCATTAATCACAATCAGAATAAAGTTTATTAGATTATGTATCTTTCTCTGACTGGCCCATGCATCAAATATCCCAGCGAGGAGGGTAGCCATAGGAAGCAGCGACTGGAGCCTGTATCCCAGAGAGGAGGGTAGCTGTAGGATGCAGGGACTGGAGCCTGTATCCCAGCAAGGAGGGTAGCTATAGGATGCAGGGACTGGAGCCTGTATCCCAGCGAGGAGGGTAGCTATAGGATGCAGGGACTGGAGCCTGTATCCCAGCGAGGAGGGTAGCCATAGGATGCAGGGACTGGAGCCAGTATCTCAGTGAGGAGGGTAGCCATAGGATGCAGGGACTGTATCCCAGTGAGGAGGGCAGCCATAGGATGCAGGGACTGTATCACAATGAGGAGGGTAGCCATAGGATGCAGGGACTGTATCACAGTGAGGAGGGTAGCCATACGATGCAGGGACTGTATCTCAGTGAGGAGGGTAGCCATACGATGCAGGGACTGGAGCCAGTATCTCAGCGAGGAGGGTAGCCATAGGATGCAAGGACTGGAGCCTGTTTGCCAGTGAGGAGGGTAGCCATAGGATGCAGGGACTGGAGCCAGTATCTCAGTTAGGAGGGTAGCCATAGGATGCAGGGACTGGAGCCGGTATCACAGGGAGGAGGGTAGCTATAGGATGCAGGGACTGGAGCCAGTATCCCAGTGAGGAGGGTAGCCATAGGATGCAGGGACTGGAGCCTGTATGCCAGTGAGGAGGGTAGCCATAGGATGCAGGGACTAGAGCCAGTATCTCAGTTAGGAGGGTAGCCTTAGGATGCAGGGACTAGAGCCAGTATCTCAGTGAGGAGGGTAGCCATAGGATGCAGGGACTGGAGCCAGTAACTCAGCAAGGAGGGTAGCCATAGGATGCAGGGTCTGGAGCCAGTATCACATCGAGGAGGGTAGCCATAGGATGCAGGGACTGGTGCCAGTATCTCAGTGAGGAGGGTAGCCATAGGATGCAGGGACTGGAGCCAGTATCACAGTGAGGAGGGTAGCCATAGGATGCAGGGACTGGAGCCAGTATCCCTGTGAGGAGGGTAGCCATAGGATGCAGGGACTGGAGCCAGTATCCCAGTGAGGAGGGTAGCCATAGGATGCAGGGACTAGAGCCAGTATCCCAGTGAGGAGGGTAGCCATAGGATGCAGGGACTGGAGCCTGTATCACAGTGAGGAGGGTAGACATAGGATGCAGGGACTGGAGCCAGTATCCCAGTGAGGAGGGTATACATAGGATGCAGGGACTGGAGCCAGTATCCCAGTGAGGAGGGTAGCCATAGGATACAGGGACTGGAGCCAGTATCCCAGTGAGGAGGGTAGCCATAGGATGTAGGGACTAGAGCCAGTATCCCAGTGAGGAGGGTAGCCATAGGATGCAGGGACTGGAGCCTGTATCACAGTGAGGAGGGTAGCTATAGGATGCAGGGACTGGAGCCAGTATCCCAGTGAGGAGGGTAGTCATAGTATGCACGGACTGGAGCCAGTATCACAGTGAGGAGGGTAGCCATAGGATGCAGGAACTGGAGCCAGTATCCCAGTGAGGAGGGTAGTCATAGTATGCAGGGACTGGAGCCTGTTTCCCAGTGAGGAGGGTAGCCATAGGATGCAGGGACTGGAGCCTGTATCACAGTGAGGAGGGTAGCTATAGGATGCAGGGACTGGAGCCAGTATCCCAGTGAGGAGGGTAGTCATAGTATGCAGGGACTGGAGCCAGTATCACAGTGAGGAGGGTAGCCATAGGATGCAGGGACTGGAGCCAGTATCCCAGTGAGGAGGGTAGTCATAGTATGCAGGGACTGGAGCCTGTTTCCCAGTGAGGAGGGTAGCCATAGGATGCAGGGACTGGAGCCAGTATCCCAGTGAGGAGGGTAGTCATAGGAAGCAGGGACTGGAGCCAGTATCCCAGTGAGGAGGGTAGTCATAGGAAGCAGGGACTGGAGCCAGTATCCCAGTGAGGAGGGTAGCCATAGGATGCAGGGACTGGAGCCAGTATCCCAGTGAGGAGGGTAGCTATAGGATGCAGGGACTGGAGCCAGTATCCCAGTGAGGAGGGTAGCCATAGGATGCAGGGACTCGAGCCAGTCTATCACAGTGAGGAGGGTAGCTATAGGATGCAGGGACTGGAGCCTGTATCCAAGTGAGGAGGGTAGCCATAGGATGCAGGGACTCGAGCCAGTATCACAGTGTGGAGGGTAGCCATAGGATGCAGGGACTGGAGCCAGTATCACAGTGTGGAGGGTAGCCATAGGATGCAGGGACTGGAGCCAGTATCCCAGTGAGGGGGGTAGCCATAGGATGCAGGGACTGGAGCCTGTATCACAGTGAGGGGGGTAGCCATAGGATGCAGGGACTGGAGCCAGTATCACAGTGTGGAGGGTAGCCATAGGATGCAGGGACTGGAGCCAGTATCCCAGTGAGGAGGGTAGCCATAGGATGCAGGGACTGGAGCCAGTATCACAGTGTGGAGGGTAGCCATAGGATGCAGGGACTGGAGCCAGTATCCCAGTGAGGAGAGTAGACATAGGATGCAGGGACTGGAGCCAGTATCACAGTGTGGAGGGTAGCCATAGGATGCAGGGACTGGAGCCAGTATCCCAGTGAGGAGAGTAGACATAGGATGCAGGGACTGGAGCCAGTATCCCTGTGAGGAGAGTAGACATAGGATGCAGGGACTGGAGCCAGTATCCCAGTGAGGAGGGTAGTCATAGGAAGCAGGGACTGGAGCCAGTATCTCAGTGAGGAGGGTAGCCATAGGATGCAGGGACTGGAGCCTGTTTCCCAGTGAGGAGGGTAGCCATAGGATGCAGGGACTGGAGCCAGTATCACAGTGAGGAGGGTAGACATAGGAGGCAGGGACTGGAGCCTGTATCACAGTGAGGAGGGTAGCCATAGGATGCAGGGACTGGAGCCTGTTTCCCAGTGAGGAGGGTAGCCATAGGATGCAGGGACTGGAGCCTGTTTCCCAGTGAGGAGGGTAGACATAGGATGCAGGGACTGGAGCCTGTTTCCCAGTGAGGAGGGTAGCCATAGGATGCAGGGACTGGAGCCTGTTTCCCAGTGAGGAGGGTAGCCATAGGATGCAGGGACTGGAGCCAGTATCACAGTGAGGAGGGTAGACATAGGATGCAGGGACTGGAGCCTGTATCACAGTGAAGAGGGTAGACATAGGAGGCAGGGACTGGAGCCAGTATCCCAGTGAGGAGGGTAGCCATAGGATGCAGGGACTGTATCCCTGTGAGGAGGGTAGACATAGGGTGCAGGGACTGGAGCCAGTATCCCAGTGAGGAGGGTAGCCATAGGGTGCAGGGACTGGAGCCAGTCTACTACTACTCCACTCTAGTAAAATATAGATAGTCATTTTACAAATAGGCATGGAAACCATTCCTGATAGATTGAGTTGAACCAATTTATGACAGTTTGAAAAAAAAAAATCGAAATACAATGAATAAAAAATCTCAAAGATATCGCTTCATGAACTGAATAATGAATGTCATAAACAATAAAACGGCCTGCCCGTGGTGACGTGTAAATGGAGGCCGATGTCCTATAACAACACGAAGCGATCTGTACTCTAAACCTTTACACCCTATGACTTCTGGATCTCTCCTCGTTAAGATATATTTAAAACAACACTGGTCCATTTCAAAGTATGACTATTCTGATATGTTATGGATATATATGTAATTTCAAAATTTGTATGTCTAATTCTAAGATTAACTGTTGAAAGGTGATGTCAGGCCAACAACATTTACCAATGTCTTTATTATAGGAAATCCAGTGATCCTCCTCACTAGCCTATATAAGTGTAGTCAAACGCGCTATATACATTACCTAAAGGTTAGAGTGGTCACATATAGGCTTCCACCTTACTGCAAAAAACTATCCCTTCACTATCTGTGTGCTATTAACTGTGCTAGTTAGAGCAGAGAGCCAGTGTCTCAGGGTCTTAGAGGCGTGCCCAGCTGACCATGACCAATCACTCAAGACTGAAATACCTCATTGACCCACTGGTACTTGATATGGCTCGATCCTAATCTCAGGCGGTTGCATGATTAGCAAGTTGACTGGATGCAAGTGGGTTACAGAAAGCGATCTATAGACTGAATGTAACAACAGCCATTCAATTGTCTTTTTTATTCATAATTGCACGCTCATTCATCAATGGTGAATATTCTATTAGTTCCTAGTTTTAGTTTTAAGCCTCCTTCACTAATCTATTTACACAGCTCTGAGCATGTTTCACTGCCAGTCAGGTCATCATTGCCTCTAGATTATATTTCCTGTGTTTTTTGTGGGTTTTTTCTCCTTTCTTTTTGTAATTTAGTTCAACCACAGCAGACATTTTTAGATGCACTCCAAAAGGCTACAAATACATTGTGATCGCGGTTCTTTTAAAGTTTTTCTAAACTCGACCTGCATCCTTAATGTGACTTTACCTTAAACAACAACATTATTCCATTTCAGGTTTAATCCCTTCAGATATTTCCTGTGTTTTTCTCACCATATCCTTGATGTGACTTTACCTTAAACAACAACAACATTATTCCATTTTAGGTTTAATCCCTTCAGATATTTCCTGTGTTTTTCTCACCATATCCTTGATGTGACTTTACCTTAAACAACAACAACATTATTCTATTTCAGGTTTAATCCCTTCAGATAGTTCCTGTGTTTTTCTCACCATATCCTTGATGTGACTTTACCTTAAACAACAACATTATTCTATTTCAGGTTTAATCCCTTCAGATAGTTCCTGTGTTTTTCTCACCATATCCTTGATGTGACTTTACCTTAAACAACAACAACATTATTCCATTTCAGGTTTAATCCCTTCAGATAGTTCCTGTGTTTTTCTCACCATATCCTTGATGTGACTTTACCTTAAACAACAACATTATTCTATTTCAGGTTTAATCCCTTCAGATAGTTCCTGTGTTTTTCTCACCATATCCTTGATGTGACTTTACCTTAAACAACAACAACATTATTCCATTTCAGGTTTAATCCCTTCAGATAGTTCCTGTGTTTTTCCTCACCATATCCTTGATGTGACTTTACCTTAAACAACAACATTATTCTATTTCAGGTTTAATCCCTTCAGATAGTTCCTGTGTTTTTCTCACCATATCCTTGATGTGACTTTACCTTAAACAACAGCATTATTCCATTTCAGGTTTAATCCCTTCAGATAGTTCCTGTGTTTTTCTCACCATATCCTTGATGTGACTTTACCTTAAACAACAGCATTATTCCATTTCAGGTTTAATCCCTTCAGATAGTTCCTGTGTTTTTCTCACCATATCCTTGATGTGACTTTACCTTAAACAACAACATTATTCCATTTCAGGTTTAATCCCTTCAGATAGTTCCTGTGTTTTTCTCACCATACCCTTGATGTGACTTTACCTTAAACAACAACATTATTCTATTTCAGGTTTAATCCCTTCAGATAGTTCCTGTGTTTTTCCTCACCATATCCTTGATGTGACTTTACCTTAAACAACAACATTATTCTATTTCAGGTTGACACCGACTGCTCATAGACTGACACAGTCTCTCTCACAGACTCGTCACAGTCTCTCTCACAGACTCGTCACAGTCTCTCTCACAGACTGACACAGTCTCTCTCACAGACTGACACAGTCTCTCTCACAGACTGACACAGTCTCTCTCACAGACTGACACAGTCTCTCTCACAGACTGACACGGTCTCTCTCACAGACTGACACAGTCTCTCTCACAGACTCGTCACAGTCTCTCTCACAGACTGGTCACAGTCTCTCTCACAGACTAACACAGACCGGCTCATAGACCACCCCACAGACCTGTAAAGGATGCCGAGGCGGCGTCACAGGCGTCACTATGAGGGCGGCGGCAGCGGCTGCTGCGGCTGTTGTCGCTACTGGAACCAGGACGAGGAGGAAGTGGCGCAGGAGTACATCAAGCGCCGGGCCAAGTCGAGCCCCGTCGCCAGGCTGCTGTGCTGTGACTGCGACCGCGGCTACGACCGGCACAACGTGCAGCGAGGCTACATCTTGGCGGGCATCGCGTTCGGGCTGCTCTTCGTCATCACCATGGGGTACTCCGGGAACGTGTACGAGCCCGCGCGCTACCTCTCCACCTTCCGGAAGTCAGTGTGCACGGTGGACGAGGTCGAGTACAGTAAGAACCTGACTGACGAGTGCCACTACACGGGCAAGGGGCGGGGCGACAAGGGCGGCTGGAGGAGGTTCAAGTGTCTCCGGATACACGTGACCTTCATGCTCAATGACAAGGTCAACGGAAACACGAGCAAGTTCACCGCCGTGATCGCCGATGGCTACAAATACCTCGAAAAAGGCAAATATGTGAGTATCATTATGTATCATCCACCTAATACAAAGTGTCCATAGAAAACACATAGGGAGTGTGTATCACCATACCCGGAGCATACAGATATATCCACCTAATACAAAGTGTCCATAGAAAACACATAGGGAGTTTGTATGGACATACCCGGCGCATACGGATATGTGGTATGCTCCGGGTGGCGCATACGGAAAGTAGTGCGCACGGAAAAATAGTGCATAACTAAAATGAACTGATATCGTATTGCCACTTGTCCAGAAAAGGTGGATAATAAATACAACATAGACTGGTTTCAGATAAAAGCGGTTGTACGCTCATCGGAGTTGACTCTACGCAATATCCTCGCACACGCTCGGATATTACTACGCGTCAACTCCTCGGAGCATACGGCCGCTTGTGACTGAAACCAGTCAATATTGTGTATTTATTACTTACCTGTGGCCGAACGTCTATGAAATACTACCCGCTACTAAGGGTGTTATATAAATAATGTTCGAGCACACTGTGCCCGTAATAAATATTCGGGCACACTGTGCCCGTATTGAATGTATCAGGTCAATAGGTACATAAAATAAGTATATAAATTGATGTTTTTCTGGATATTTAGGTAAGTAATAATAAGGAAACGAAGTAATAGCCCGTAGGGATGCTATTCTCGGCCTTTTGATGCCATAAATATGTCCCTCTGCCATTAAAAGACCTCAAACAGCCATCCCTTCAGGCTCAGTAACCACGTTTTCTCTTAATCCATCTCAAAATGTATGTTGATATTTCACAAATACTAAAAGGAGAATTTGCTGTCTTCATTGCTGATCGCCACTTCATAGTTGTCCATGGCGCTGCAGTAGAATCATGGGTTCCCTCCTTCATAAATTACTGGTATTCAATTGTCATTATCACACCGATATATTGGTCCCTATATACCCTCAGGGTCCCCTGGGACGTTAAACCATAAACAAACAAATAAAACGCCAATATATATATAGAGGTAACACAAAAAAAGAAAACATAATATGCTACCTCATTTGTTTATCTGAAAATGTACATGTATGTATCAATTTGAATATGTGGCTATCACATAGTCTCACACCTATAATAGACTTTCAAATAATAGAATTGAATAAAATTATATGTCTGATGATGTTCTTTCCATCTATAATCTATGCTTATGTATCACCTCGGTATAAACATCTTTTTTTTTAATATTTAGAGGCCATTTAATCAGGATTGCAGTTAGTATAGTGGTGTGTATTCTTTCAAGTCAATAAAGTTGAGAAAACTGATAATGGAACACTGACTGAATTGGTATGGTGATATAACTTTTTCTGATGAGTATCTCTTCAGGGTGATATCTCGGGTATCTCAGTGCGTATGGTGAGACTTGTGTCTCGTTTGCACAGACATTTTTTTACATTTTTTTGACGTGGCATTAAGCGGTCCATTTACCCATACTTGCTGTCCATGGTGTTCAGTCCATATGGCGCCTGTGTTTTGAGGGTGGTAAACCAATATTATTGTTTAGTTTATTAATGGCAGAGGGCGACGCCGGTACCTACACCCAACTCCACACCAGGTGGCGTCTACCACCCCTTCTTGCCGGTTACAAACAACTACTACCCATTCCTCTGCCATGCTACCTCATGCGCACACGTTCTGTGGTTTGGTGGTTCTTGTAATTTTTTTTTCTCTTATTTTAATTTATTTTGAATTGTTAAATAAATAGGGGTGCAAATAATGTCACCTTAATCCCACTTACTTGTACTTACTCATTATTACTATTCTATTTCCACTGCTCCGATTAATCTTTTCTAACTTCTTCTGGTTTGATTTCAGTCACTGCAGTGCACGACGCGTCCCAGGAACTGTCAGCGGTACGGCGACATGGACGAGGACAGTTACCGGATGGCCAGATACTACAAAGATGTGATCGGTGATGGAGAATTCAAATGTCTCTACAACCCGGAGGCCCTGAACCAGGTGGTGGTGCCTGAGGACCACGATTTGGCCAAGGCGCGGTCCTACATCATCCTACTGGCCCTGGTGACCGCCGTCCTGGGGCTGCTGCTCGTCTTCATGTGCTGCTCGTGCGGCTGTCAGTACGTCTGCGCAAGCCGGGTTCCGCAGGAAATCCAGCAGGAGGTACAGAAGCGACGCGCGGAGAACCAGGGGCTTACGGCTGGGGACCCTGCGGCGGGCGGCGGGCCTGTTATCTATGTCGGTCAGCCCATGCAGATGGTCCCTGCGACCGGCGTTGTCCAGCCCCCTGCTGCAGCTCCGGGACCCCAGCCGCTGCCCATGCAGCCTGGGCCGCCACCAATGGGGCCGCAGTACGGGCAGTACCCACCGCCTGCCCAGCAACCAGGGTACTACCCCCAGGGGCAGTACCCCACCGGGCAATACCCACCACCGCAGCCCCAATATCCTCCACCTCAGCCCGGCTACCCGCCCATGCAGGGGCAGTATCCTCCACCCCAGCCGGCCGCCTACCCCCCGCAGCAGCCCCCGCCCGCAGCCCCGCAGCCCGCTGGTCCACCACCAAGGGGAGTGCCTGAGCAGCCAACTGCCCCCGCGCCTGCGTACCAGCCGCCAGCCTACAGCGGGTTCAATGCGGAGGCCTCAGAACTTCCCGCAAAACCCCCGATGGAGTAGAAAGGTTCCTGATTTCTGGCATTTATTGTACTTTGTGTGCTCACCATCTTATAAAAATGATACCCCTCCTACTGCCACCAATGGGATTTACATGTTAAGAGTCTCCCCCTATATGTATTTTATTGTATTATCAACATAATTCACTATGTGTGAAATGGTTCTACCTTATCTATCAGAAACTCTTGGTGGCAGTTATGTTACTCAATCGTCGCTTTTATGACAACATACAAAATAATTATATGCATCACTGTTATTTACCATCAGTAGATATCTCTTTAGGTGAAAGTCTTTATGTTTCTCGCTCATATGATGGCATATTCTCTACACCTTTTACATCTGTCTATAAATGAAACATGTCTAATGCTCAGTTTATACTCATTCTGTGGGGATCAGTAGGAACTCTCCACAACTGTTTATTGTGTATTGATTTACTCCTCTGTATGTTAGCGTAAAAACCCAAAATCTGTGCACCAAAGGACCTACTCTGGCCAGTACAACCACAGTGCATTATGTTAGTCATCAGTGGAACCGGGGTGATTATATAAATGTTTCTCATGTAATTAGTGGACACTTTACTACATAGCCAACATATTATGTTTCTCGCGGGGTAAAATGTGGACATAATGCTTTGTTACCACCATGCTATGTTTCTTTCAGGGTAGACATTAGGCACTCCGGTACATCGTATAAACCCTGGAATTACTTCATTTCATTAGATGTTGAATACGAAATAAACTGAACCCAACCTTCCAGGTATATCAGAGAAACACATAGCACCGTGTCTTTGGGTGTCAGCAGGAGATCATGCAAAACAGTAGTGTATTGTCCAGGTTGTGTAGTGCATTGTCCCTAACATGGCATACAGATAGCGTAGTCCCTAGCATGGTGACTATGTGGCATAGTGTCTACCATTATCCACCTATTACAAAGTCTCCCACAAAACACATAAGGAGTCTGTTCTGATATAATGTATCTGCATGATTGTGTACGAAAAAAT
Organism: Alentia gelatinosa; assembly: GCA_950022655.1. NCBI lineage: Eukaryota > Metazoa > Annelida > Polychaeta > Phyllodocida > Polynoidae > Alentia > Alentia gelatinosa. Next base: position 62,455,722 of record OX465587.1, on the reverse strand, counting down.
AGTGCGTAACCAAAGGAAACTACTATTTGTAGGATACCTGGCTCTAAACGGTGGAAAGGGAATATACTATTGACAGGTTCCATCTAAAAACAGTTGTATGCTCCTAGGAGTTGACTCTATGCAATATCCTAGCATGTGCTCGAATGATACCAAGGGTCAACTCCTCAAAGCCTAGGGAGACTTGCATCTGAAACCAGTCTATATAGTCTGCATATATATTAAATGTGTATATATATATATATATATGTATTCATCATGATTATAGATGGTGCTTTACACACAAGGTGGCAGAGGCGGGTGTGCAAGACAGGGCCCAGTATCTGTAACACCATGAGGGGGCACCATGTTCTATAAATCTACCACGAGTATAGAGGTCACGTGGTAAAATCTGGCCAATCATGTTGCAGGAAACACACCTTGGATACAGCGAGTAGTTTTAGCGCTGTGCTTCATTCAGGGATATCTGGCTCGCTTTATGAATTCTGGAGCTGAAAGTTTCTGTGAGTGTTATATAAATGCTGTCAGAATCAAACTTTGCTATAGAGATAAGACATAACTTGAGATGGTTTTATAGTCTTGATTGGAAGTTGGCTTTAGTCAGAATTGTCACTGAAAGCTTTAGAATTATGTCTTTATCTGGTTTACTGAAGTAATGTTTGTGTTTACACAGATAAAGAAACTTTTATTTGATTCTGGTAATTGTGTACTCCTGTGAATGACCTTGTAACACTTTGTGACCTTGTGATAAACTCACCTTTTGAGTCTGTGACCTTGTGACAGTCTCTGACCTTGTGAAAGACCTTGTGGTGGCAGTTTGTCATGTTACAGTCCTGTGACCTTGTGACAGACTGTGACCTTCTGACAGACACTGACCTTGTGACAGACCTGTTTAGGCATGCTCCTGAAATCTATTTGAGATCTGAAAGCTATTAAATGTCCTAGTCTTTAAAACGTTTAAATACTCCCAGTTGTCCGTAGTGTAGTCACGGTACTGTTAGATATTTTCCACTTGAATAATTCGTACCAAACCCTCATGTACGGTCTGTGTGTAGTGCGCTATGATTAGGACCAGGTATAACTGTGTCAGTCTGCTATGTGTATTATAAAGAGGAATGTCTGAACGGACACCATCAGTGAAGATATTAGGTATCTTCTCATCGTATAACTATCAGATACCAAATAAGCGAGAAAATAATCAATGATATTAAATAATCTTGTTGTATGAATGGCATTGATTATCCATGTTCATTCTCCATTTTGTAAAAATACATGTTGTCTGTGAATGTCAAAATAATAGATTCTACTAGTTAGAGTTGACAGGGTAAATGTAGTAAGATTAAACCCTGAACTGTAACCAAATTACAGCGCGTTATAGACTGCAGTCGCATAGTGATAAAGCTTGAAGAATGGTATTCTATAGAATATACCACACTTTAGAAAGTATCACTGCGGTGTCAGTAACCACGTTTCTTCATAGTACGTAGTAACGACACTGTACCCTCATGTATGTCCAGTTACCACGTTTCTTCATAGTACGTAGCAACGACACTGTACCCTCATGTATGTCCAGTTACCACGTTTCTTCATAGTACGTAGTAACGACACTGTACCCTCATGTATGTCCAGTTACCACGTTTCTTCATAGTACGTAGTAACGACACTGTACCCTCATGTATGTCCAGTTACCACGTTTCTTCATAGTACGTAGCAACGACACTGTACCCTCATGTATGTCCAGTTACCACGTTTCTTCATAGTACGTAGTAACGACACTGTACCCTCATGTATGTCCAGTTACCACGTTTCTTCATAGTACGTAGCAACGACACTGTACCCTCATGTATGTCCAGTTACCACGTTTCTTCATAGTACGTAGTAACGACACTGTACCCTCATGTATGTCCAGTTACCACGTTTCTTCATAGTACGTAGTAACGACACTGTACCCTCATGTATGTCCAGTTACCACGTTTCTTCATAGTACGTAGCAACGACACTGTACCCTCATGTATGTCCAGTTACCACGTTTCTTCATAGTACGTAGTAACGACACTGTACCCTCATGTATGTCCAGTTACCACGTTTCTTCATAGTACGTAGTAACGACACTGTACCCTCATGTATGTCCAGTTACCACGTTTCTTCATAGTACGTAGTAACGACACTGTACCCTCATGTATGTCCAGTAACCACGTTTCTTCATAGTACGTAGTAACGACACTGTACCCTCATGTATGTCCAGTTACCACGTTTCTTCATAGTACGTAGTAACGACACTGTACCCTCATGTATGTCCAGTTACCACGTTTCTTCATAGTACGTAGTAACGACACTGTACCCTCATGTACGTCCAGTTAGCTGCTAATTTAATGTTGAGTGTCGTTCATCGTTCATCGACATGCTTACATTATCTCATGTATCACAAACAGACACGAACTTGACGACATCTGGCAGTGATTTGTATGACTTCAGTATCAGGGAAATAAGTTGTTATTTTTCTACACGCATTGTGCCTACCTGACGCTTCATAACGTACAACGGTTCCTCGTGCTTTGTGCTAGAGGTTCATACCCATTTTGAGTCGACTGTATTTTCATAGACTTTCGCTTTTTGCATTATAACCCTGTTGTAGTTATACTTGAACCCGAACTCTGAACCCGACTCGGTGTGATATCATTATAAATATACAAAACGTTAGCGTCTGTGTTTTGACGACAACTCTTGGTCGTTTTTATTTGCTTGTCCATGTTTATGAATGATATTGGATTTTATTGGCCTTTGCCAAATTTGATAATTCTCAAATTCAAACTGAGTTGTATTTCAATCGGGATGCCGCAAGGGATGACAAATGCAACATTTACTCATGAATATTTGTATAGATAATTTAAAAAGAATTCTACTTTTTTTTTCCCACTTGTAGAATTAGAATACTGAGATTGTTATGAATTACCAGCCTCCTGTGTTGTATGCTTCACGAGTCTAGTTTACTGAGAATCTTGGCTTCAGAGTATCATGCGCGGGATTTCTCCTGACTCCTAGATGTTTCGATGTTTCAACGATCATTCATAAGATCAGTGTTAATCTGAGGTAAAAATAAATCAACATAATAAAAAGGCCATGTCAGCTCTCAAGTGAGGCAAGAATACCTAAAATTACACCCTAATTGAAACAATATTTCATAATTGTTAGTTATTTTCAAATCCCATGCCTGAAGTATGTGAGGAATATATTACAAGAATTGTTATGAGATTGTAATATGGAGGAATTCTTTGCATGCTGACATTACTGTACCTTACACTCGGATTCCCAATGAATGTACATCTATAGACCTCATTCTAAACATCCGGCAAACACGGGTTTGGTATGGGAATTTCATACCACAGGAATAGGGTTTCAGTATCTTGCCATGTTTCTTTTCTAGCTCGTAGTTTAGTTTATAGCTGCAGACAATCTTCTTCCTGGTTTGGTGAATGCAGTGTTTGGTTCGTGTGATTGACTTGAAGGTGTGTTTTTTTCTCTCTCCAGTATTTCACATATTGTCCCTGTAAGTTGCTTGACGATGTATTTATTCGCATTCTGTATTAAAGAGTTCAGAAGGATTACGTTTTTGTAAATGATGTTCAATACCAGATGACTTAGTATTGTGTTCAGGCTCACTGGCCAACTGGAGTTTTCTGAACTTGAGTAGGTCTGCCACATCAATGATCAACCTGTATCTTAGACTCAGTCCTAGAGTTAAGACTGGGCATAGGGCTGTACCCTAGGTGTGAGGCTTAGTCCTGGGGATAGCACTCAATCTAAGGCATAGCACTCGAACCTAGGTGAAGGACTGATTCCTAGAGTTAAGACTTTAACCTAGATCTAGGACTTCTTGACACAAAGTGTTTGAACCTAGGTATAGAACTTTTGTCCCAGATACAGTACTCATTCAGGGGAATTGGATTCAACACGAGCCATAGGGCTCGAACCTAGGCACATGACTCAGCCATAAGCATAGGACATAGTCATCGGCACATGATTAGACTCTAAGTATCTGAATTGTCCCTAGCCATAGGACTGAGCTCAGGGCGTAGGAATCGGCTTTAGTTAGAAACTCAACCCTAGGCAAAGGACTTGGTGTGAGACATAGGACTTGGTCTTAGGCATAGGACTTGGTCTAAGGAATAGGACTTGGTCTGAGACGTAGAACTAGGTCTGAGACATTCGACTTTGTCTTAGGCATAGGACTTTGTCTAAAGAATAAGACTTGGTCTGAGACATAGGACTTGGTCTGAAACATGGTACTTCATCTTAGGCATAGGGCTTGGTTTGAGACATAGGACTTGGTCTAAGGCATAGATGTAGGTGCTAAAAAGTCAGTTCAACTTCAAGTCCCAGCGTGTTCAGTGATATATAGCTACAATTTAAATAAAATGGAAAAGACGAAAGCTGTTTGCTAAGACCATACCTGTTGTACCAGTGCTCTGCTCTAGTAAAGGAGAGTTGGTCGTGTATTAATCTGATGGTAACTGTTACCTTAGTGACTGTACCATAGAAGGTATCCTGCACTACTTTATGTTAATGTGGTGAAGGGACGGGACTAGATCTGAGGGTGTAAGGATACACAGGTGGTGAAAGGTCCGGGTTTTGTTTGTCAATATTTTATTTATAATAATGACTGTGTCTCTTACTGTTCTTATAATGGCTTTATGTACGAACCAACATGTCAAATCACACTAGATTATGCAAAAATATGAACAGCAAACCTATTATAGCATTAATGTGTAATAAAGATGGTTAGATATATATCTTGATGTAGATTACTGTCACAGCACTGTAATTTTGTATTATAAAAGGAGAGCATATTTAGGTGAATAACGCAAGCCGATAACCAACTGTCAATGGAACTTTACATTTCTATTTTATGTAAAACTCATCTAAAATTCCTTCCTTTTCTGATCAAAGTTTCTACAAATATATGAGCTATATTTTTCTCTCAATCATCTAACCTTCTAACATGAATGTTGAATGCTAAAAGATTTCATCTTTAATGGTCAGGGGTAGCTTATGTACTTATTGTCCCTCAGGTTGAGAGTATTCGCTTCTTACCGTCCTCAATGTTATTTCATGTTGTTCACTTTAATATATCCTCCTTATAGCCAGTGGATGTGATTAGCTACTGTTAGCGAGACACAACTGTTTACATCGTATTATGATGTAGGGATGCAAGCATTTCTATTAATTACTTATCCACAAAATTTTAAAGATTTTTATCACATGTCAGTTTTCTTAATTTTCAAGGAAATTCTTGTTTCCAACCCCGGACCCGCCAGTCGAGTCCGATGGAACCAAAAAATACATTAAAAAATTCTTGTTTTCATTTTCAGTTTATAAAATTATTTATTCATATGTAAAACAAAGAGACAATAAATTGGACCTCATACACACCGATAAACTGATTCAAAGTTCCCGAGACATCACAGCGCCATTCCATGGCCAATAATCACATGTTTTCCATGTTTTCTCAGTCTCTCTGTTGCAGTATATTCCAAATGAAAAATATTTACATTCTTTTTAATTCTTCAGTATTTACAAGTTGTTTTTTTTAGATATTTACTTTGAAACAATATTGATAAGTCACCAGTCTTTCACCACATCCCAGCCGAACCTCAGTGGCACTTAACTACTAAGCTCTAAGCAAGGGACATAAAGGGACAGAAAAAGGGGATCCTTTTACCATGTATGTAAATGCCAACTACGAGTTAGACCTTCACTCATGTACTTAGATGTCAACGGATTGTAAACAAAAAGTAATCAAATAAAGCTGCTTTTGAAAAAAAAAAAAAAAAGAACCAGTAGCTGGAGGCTCCATTACCACATTTCCTCGCCAACACTGATGTGTTTTCCACGTTTCCTCAGTCTCTAAGACTGCGAACTCCACTTTCCCAGATTTTCACTTTTCATAACCTCAACTGACATCACTGTTTATTACTAATGCACACATCGCCCAATCATCCTTCCTTTTAGTATTTTTCTGATTTTTTCTAACCATGGCTTGCATCCCTGCAGACGTCTGACTGTGAAATCTGTGTAGAATCTCTGACTCTCTGCCCGACTCCGACCAAATGTGTGCACAAAATCTGTCTCCTCTGTGCCCAGCAAAAGACTTGACACTGAGTGCTTTGAACCAAAGGTTTGTAGATGTAGTCTATATTTCCAACTGTAGAAATAAAATTGATGTGAACCATGTCATAGACCAAAATGTGTCAATTTCTTTTATATTTAACCTCTACTTCTACCCTTTAAGGACAATTGGTGCCTTGAGGCATTAACCAGCCCTGGCTGAATGATGCCTTGAGGCATCAACTAGACCTGGCCAAATGATACCTCAAGGCATTATTTCACAAAGATTTACAAATTATGTTTAACAAAGAAATATTGGATCACAAAATATGAAATATCAACAGAATGTCGGAATAACATTATATTTAATATTTCTAAGCAGAAATAAAATGATTTGAGGATAGTATATTATATCTTGTGATAAAGCAACAAATTTAAAAGCCCAGGCAATAACATGCTCTTCCTCTAGCAAATATGCAGACACCAATGCCTTCCTTATGGATACTGCCCAGTCACAAGTGTTGAATAAAGTTGACCCACATCGTCTCTGGGTCTCTATGGCGTACAGAAAGGCATCCACATGTACGATCCTGGATTATTAAACGGGCCCCAGTACTATACTGGTTTAAACCTCCTCACAGACCATCAGCACTTCACCCTGCCGACACTGATGTGTGGTCCAGGTTTTCTCAGTCTCTCTGAGGCACATAAAGAATAGCTCCATTTTTTCTGACATCCCTGCTTTCTGTAGGGTCCTTGTTAGTTCACTGATCAGTCACCAGGTGCTGACCGTGGTATCTGTTAGGTGGCGCCACCATTCGGGGGACTGAGTCTGTACTGTAGCTCTTGGTTCACACCAAATTCAATTGGTTTTCGAAGTTTTAACATGGTTCCCTTGTTTTTCTACATCTATCCCAGAGTAGGAAGAAAACTAGGACATGTTTATTTTCACATGAAAGGCCCGACATAGACATGTGAGAAAGGCTAAAATTATGACAGTTCCCTATTATCACTCACTTACTTTTGCACCTCCAGTAGTGAAGAACACCTACTTTTTCACCTCCGACAGTGGAGAGCACCTATTCGGTGACAAAGTATCACCACCCAGGACCGTTACCCTTCTGCCCTATAGGGCACACAGTGTTAGTATCTTATTTATCATATCCATCACATATCCTTATGTAAACCCGCCTTCCTGGGCTACTGTGCTATGGAGGCAGCCATCTTGCTCCCTGACGCCATCCAAAACACCAGGTGGCGGGACCAATCATCGATAGATTCTATCAAAGATATTTTTTGGACTTGCCATGGAGGAATTTTAGCTTCATCTCAATATCATCTGTAGATTATAACAACTGATAACAATGGTTGCCCCTCGACTACAGTGGAGCCATCTTTCATCCTGGCGGATGATGGCGGAAGTAGCAATCAGTCTGTGCCTTACAGATCCGTCTTCGGTCTTGGTACAATGTAGCTAACTGCACCACCTACAACCATGAACACACTGAACCACCAGAATGGCGGCTTGTGTTGGTTGTGATAGACGACCTTCACACCTCCCTGTAGGAGAGTCAGTAGGGTCTGTGTGATAACCAGATGCATGACGGGACAGGTCCGATCTATGACACAGATGTTCAGCCAGGTCAGCCCGAAGGCGAAAGGCGCAGTGAATACGAACATGTGCACATCCCTGAAAACACAGGAAAACTGCGAGGGGCTGAAGTTATCGTTTAACGATAAAATCAGCGATAATATCACACAGGCGTTGAGGTTACACAGAAAGGCCAGGTGCCTGGAGCTGTGCCCAGAGAGCAACAGAGCTTTCTTGGTAAAGATCCCAAAGAGGGCGATTCCAAAAGAGGTGATTCCACCGCACAGCTGTGCCATGAGGGAGTAGTGGTTGAAGGCCATGCCTTGATCGAGACTCAGAATGAAGCCACAGTCGACACACAGACAGGACAGGAGGGTCCTCGCCGACATGGGTCTCCTCAAGAGAGTCGTCGACAGCACCGCGGCACACACGACTGTCGGTAGCCTTGGCACTTTCAGGAAGTACCAGAAAACATGGTTGAAGGTCAACATGAAGACGAAGGTGAAGGTCATCCGGCACACATCCGGGTTCATCAGCTGGCGGAGATTGAGAACGAGGCTGGTGGGCGTGGTTGGAGTTCTGCGCATGCGTACTGCTGTGAGGAGGAGGCTGGCGGCGCGCGGTAGGAGGACGAGGAGGACGATGAGCAGGCTCTGTAAGCAGGCCACGAGGACGGGCGTCCAGGTGGGAACATCCGGGTACCTCGCGCCACTTCCGGTCTCAGCGTGCGTCTGCGCAGACCTCATCCTGCTCCACGTGACACTACCTTATATGGTGATGCTCTTGTATGCCACACAAATCTCCTTTACTTAACAAAAATTTAATTTAAAAAAAAAAAAATTCCTTGAAAATCGGTGAAATCGGCGACCCGATTCTCCGGAGAGGAATTTTCTCTTCCCCACTCCTTTACCAAAGACGTCCCAGATGAAGCATCTCCAGCAGAGTGATTTTCTCATTTCTCACATCCATGGGCGGTGGCTGGAATAGTGTAAAGGGAAGACATGGTTTACAGTCAGTGTTTTTCCCGGGAGACTTAATAGGAGTGAAATTAATACTAGCAGTGTGTCCTTTGAAGTGAACTTCTGGAATGCTATTCATAAATCTCAGACATAAAAGGATAAATACAAGTGTGGTTTTTCCTTTTGGTAATAATTCGGTCATACACCAGGAATCAGAAAATATACCGTGGTGCAGTTCACAATGTGAGGTACAGACACATTTTCCCTTCCTGAATCTATGTTGGTTAATTATCCTCGAGCAAAAGATACTTGATTACGTAGCTTACTCCCACATTTATTATCCATCGTGTACAAAGCCCCCATTGAAAATGTATGGGGACCCTGTAAACTACTACCCATTGAATAAAACCTGTCAGATACCATAACTGTGGTATACGGATTCAAACCTGTAGTATACGGCCTCAAAACCATGGTATACGGAAAAATTGTCCCTTTGTGCTAATGCGCATAGAAATAGTTCCTATTGTTATACCCGTTGATATGGCAATTACTGGGTTTAATTCATTCGAAAGGTTGGATAATAAATACAACAAACGATGGTTTTGTGGACAGGCGGCTCTGTAAACCACTCACTGTTGACGTCGTAATACACTCGCTAGCGCTTGTGTATTACTACGCATCAACCGCTCGTGGTTTACTGCCGCCTGTCCACAAAACCATTGATTATTGTCTATGTATTGCCCTATATGGGGCACATAGCTATTGTGTTATAGAGGCAGCCATCTTGTCCCCTGATGCTAACCAAAACACAAGGTGGATGCTCGAGTTATCAATAGATTTTATTATAAATGTTTTGTTTGGCTTGATACAGAAGGGTTTTAGCCTCGTCTCACGATTATCTATGGATTATGACAGCAGAAGATAGTGGTTGTCCCCCGACTACAGTGCCGCTATCTAACAATTTGCTCGTGGATGACGGGAAAACTAGCAATCACTCTGAGCCCTAAAACATTTGTAATGTCATGTCTCTATATTCTCTTGCAAATTGATTTTCTTTTTGAAAGTTAAAAAAATGAAATGAAGAAAAAACCAATCGCAGCTGAAAACCTTATTCTACAAGAGATATGAATGGTTTATAAGATTGGGATGAAATATTAAGATCTCTACCGCTTGGAATGCAGACTTTGAAATGATGTCAACAAAGAGATATAGGTTTGTTTTGTGGAACGGAATCATAACAGCGGATCGTTGATACAGATTAACATCTAGCTGTTAGCACAAATACAGATTTTTCCAATAAACGCCTCCATATTAATCAAAACAAAAAGGTACAATTTACATGATACTTAATACGACCATAGATTATCCGATCTTAAATGCAGTGACATTTTGGACACAGCTAAGTAGTAGGTTATATGCACTGATGTATGGGAGGGAAAGCCCATGGATTACAAGAATCCTGTTATGAATATATACATACATATATACTCCAGGTGATCTATAGCACAGTCATAGACCTCTTGCCAACTAATTTCTGCCTAGTTACTCCCGCCAATGCGTTATGCTTAAAGTGACGCAGACACTGGTGACATCGGCAGGCGACTCCACCAGCCTCTGGGGGGAGATTTACTCCTAGACTCATCTCTAAAGTGACATTCACAGGGTGAGAGTCATGTACCTCACGGGGTGAGAGTCATGTACCTCACGGGGTGAGATTCATGTACCTCACAGGGTAAGATTCATGTACCTCACAGGGTGAGAGTCATGTACTTCACGGGGTGAGATTCATGTACCTCACGGGATGAGAGTCATGTACCTCACGGGGTGAGAGTCATGTACCTCACGGGGTGAGAGTCATGTACCTCACGGGGTGAGAGTCATGTACCTCACGGGGTGAGAGTCATGTACCTCACAGGGTGAGAGTCATGTACCTCACAGGGTGAGAGTCATGTACCTCACAGGGTAAGATTCATGTACCTCACGGGGTGAGAGTCATGTACTTCACGGGGTGAGATTCATGTACCTCACGGGGTGAGATTCATGTACCTCACGGGGTGAGAGTCATGTACCTCACGGGGTGAGATTCATGTACCTCACGGGGTGAGATTCATGTACCTCACGGGATGAGAGTCATGTACCTCACGGGGTGAGATTCATGTACCTCACGGGGTGAGAGTCATGTACCTCACGGGGTGAGATTCATGTACCTCACGGGGTGAGATTCATGTACCTCACGGGGTGAGAGTCATGTACCTCACGGGATGAGAGTCATGTACCTCACGGGGTGAGAGTCATGTACCTCACGGGATGAGAGTCATGTACCTCACGGGGTGAGATTCATGTACCTCACGGGGTGAGATTCATGTACCTCACGGGGTGAGAGTCATGTACCTCACGGGGTGAGATTCATGTACCTCACGGGGTGAGATTCATGTACCTCACGGGGTGAGAGTCATGTACCTCACGGGGTGAGAGTCATGTACCTCACGGGGTGAGATTCATGTACCTCACGGGGTGAGATTCATGTACCTCACACAGGGTGAGATTCTGTACCTTGTTAAGTGGAATTCACACAGTGAGATTCATGCACCTCACAGGGTGAGATTCTGTTCCTTGTTAAGTGAAATTCACACAGTGAGATTCATGTACTTCACAGGGTTCAACATCTCATGAGAATCTGTTCCTTGTTAAGCGGAATTCACACGGTGAGATTCATGTACTTCACAGGGTTCAACATCTCATGAGATTCTGTTCCTTGTTAAGCGGAATTCACACGGTGAGATTCATGTACTTCACAGGGTTCAACATCTCATGAGATTCTGTTCCTTGCAGGGAAAAAAGACATGTATCAGAGAAATGCAACCCTATAATTTAGATTAAGAAAATTTGTTTGAGTACAGAATTTCAGTAGGTTTTCTCAGACAAACACCCTGTGAGGTACATGAATCCCAGCAGGATTTGTCTCAGACAAACACCCTATGAGGTACATGAATCTCAGCTGGATTTGTCTCAGACAAACACCCTATGAGGTACATGAATCCCAGCTGGATTTGTCTCAGACAAACGCCCTGTGAGGTACATGAATCCCATCGTGGGAAAACCACTTTACAGGGTTCAGAATCTCAGTAGGATTTGTCTCAGACAAACACCCTGTGAGGTACATGAATCCCATCGTGTGAATCCCACTTTACAGGGTACAGAATCTCAGCAGGACTTGTCTCAGACAAACACCCTGTGAGGTACATGAATCCCATCGTGTGAATCCCACTTTACAGGGTACAGAATCTCAGCAGGCTTTGTCTCAGACAAACACCCTGTGAGGTACATGAATCCCATCGTGGAATCCCACTTTACAGGGTACAGAATCTCAGCAGGATTTGTCTCAGACTAACACCCTGTGAGGTTCATGAATCCCATCGTGTGAATCCCACTTTACAGGGTACAGAATCTCAGCAGGATTAGTCTCAGACAAACACCCTGTGAGGTACATGTATCCCATCGTGTGAATCCCACTTTACAGGGTACAGAATCTCAGTAGGATTTGTCTCAGACTAACACCCTGTGAGGTACATGAATCCCATCGTGTGAATCCCACTTTACAGGGTACAGAATCTCAGCAGGACTTGTCTCAGACAAACACCCTGTGAGGTACATGAATCACCATGTGAATCCCACTTTACAGGGTACAGAATCTCAGCAGGATTTGTCTCAGACAAACACCCTGTGAGTTACATGAATCCCATCGTGTGAATCCCACTTTACAGGGTACAGAATCTCATCAGGATTTGTCTCAGACAAACACCCTGTGAGGTACATGAATCACCATGTGAATCCCACTTTACAGGGTACAGAATCTCAGCAGGATTAGTCTCAGACAAACACCCTGTGAGGTACATGTATCCCATCGTGTGAATCCCACTTTACAGGGTACAGAATCTCAGTAGGATTTGTCTCAGACAAACACCCTGTGAGGTACATGAATCCCATCGTGTGAATCCCACTTTACAGGGTACAGAATCTCATCAGGATTAGTCTCAGACAAACACCCTGTGAGGTACATGGATCTCAGCAGTATTTGTCTCAGACACACAGCTTGTGAGGTACATGAATCTCACTGTGTGAATCCCACTTAATCTCGTCCACCATGAATCTACAGAGAACCCAAACAAAGTATCGGTGATTTATAGAAGCCTGGCGAACACTCCGTCACCACTACGCAGGTAAAGAGGCTGTTAGCACCTCCACTTACCTGTTTCCCGCCTCGTTAGACGCCTCCAGACCAACTGAAGAAAAGTCGTCTGCGCAATCAATGACGCTCAGAAACACCTGCTAGACTTGCCACCAGCCTGTCTCAGGGTATCATCCCACCCCTAATAAAAACCGTCATTGATCTGAACACTGTCTTGTAATGTCTCTTGTATTTAATAAGTAACCTGTACTGTATTGTTTGTACCCTGTCCTGTCAGTCATCATACTATATCAGTGTGATTGTGATGTTGTTATTAAAACCAAAAAATACAAAAAATGGAGCTAGCTCATACAATAAGAGCAAGGAAATCATGTAGTCCATATAAAATACCAGTCAACGGTTTAATAACCACTACAATGATAATATGCAATTGTAGGTTAGAATCATATTGAAAATTCAGCTAGATTTTCTATTATACTGGAACACTAAGAAATATAGAAATCTTTAACGGATAATCTCAAATTTGAACTACGGGGGATAGTCACATGTAAACTACGAGGGATAGTCACATGTAAACTACGAGGGATAGTCACATATAAACCACGAGGGATAGTCACATGTAAACTACGAGGGATAGTCACATATAAACCACGAGGGATAGTCACATGTAAACTACGAGGGATAGTCACATATAAACCACGAGGGATAGTCACATGTAAACTACGAGGGATAGTCACATGTAAACCACGAGGGATAGTCACATGTAAACTACGAGGGATAGTCACATGTAAACTACGAGGGGAAGTCACATGTAAACTACGAGGGATGGTCAGATGTAAACTACGAGGGATAGTCACATGTAAACTACGAGGGATAGTCGCATGTAAACTACAAGGGAAAGTCACATGTAAACTACGAGGGATAGTCACATGTAAACTACGAGGGGAAGTCACATGTATAACACACTCTGTGGAATAATAACAAAAATAAAGCGAGCTAAGCTCAAATAATCTTTTTTTTTTTTAAACTGTCATTGATTTAACTGTGGCGTGCCATGACGTAAAGTAAAATTTATGTACCTAGAGAAATGAAAAAATTGACCAATCAGCGATCAGGAATTATTCATCTGTGTAGATAGTTCCGGCTGCGGAGCACTGAGCAGAAATTCTAACAGCCTTGTGAATTACTCCGCGGTCAAACTCAGTGGAGTATGGATCAAGTTATTTTGATCTCGTGATTTTCCTTCTTATTATCTCACTCCTGGTATTCTTCCCCCATAGACTTAACATTGGGACCCGCGTAGTCGCGTAGTAATTCACAAGACAAAGCAACATGAATTACGTAGCGGTTCAAACGAGATGGGATCGAGCTCGGACCCTAAACTTGAATAGGTTTCTGAATTTATCTCACCCTTCACATTGACTAATGGGCTAACATTTGAAAAACAATCCCACATTGAGTATTTTATTCTAAATACTTCATGGGCTTTGAATACGAGTTCCCAATGTTAAGTCTATGGGGAGAAAATACAAGGGATGAGATAAAGCATATACAGGTGGATTGTAGACATTCCCCCCTCACCCCATCAATCAGACACTGACACACTCTCTGACAGAGGTGTGTAATCAATCAGGACTGTGTGGGACGATGGTGATTACTGCTCTTTACCATCAGTTTGTGCCTCTCTGTGATTGTCCCAGAAGTTAACCCCAGCATGAATTAATCATCGCCAATCACCCCTCCATCAACCTCACCACACCGTACGCCCTTACAGTAACATCAAATATGTTAGACACAATGTTATACAGACATCTTGTGACATATACATGTATATGACATGTGCCACATACCTCTACCTCCACCTCCACACACACACACATCCACACACACACACATATATATATATATATATATATATATATATATATATATATATATATATATACAGAGATCAACATAATGTATATCACATATGCCTAGATACACACACCTACACCTCAACACACCCACATCCATAAGGTACACAAATCCCCACACACTAACAAACAACACTACATGCAGACACTTAAGACAATCCTACTCACACTTAGAAAATCCACATACTCATGCACACAGATATACATGTGTAGGAGAACTACCCCAAACACATACATGTATAACTGTCTAGAGAGAGGCAGAAGAGAGAGGGAGAGGGAGAGAGGACAGAGCCGCGAAGACAGGGGGAGTCAGAGGGAAAAATAGAGACATAGAGAACGTCAGAGAGAAAGAGAAAGACAGAGAAAAATGGAGATAAAGGAAGACAGGGAGAGGCAGGGAGAAAGATAGTCACAGAGAAAGACGGACAGACATAAAGGAAGACAGGAAGAGCCAGGGAGAAAGATATAGAAGGAGAGGGGCAGAGAAGAAAAAGACAGACAGTCAGGAAGGCAGAAAGAGAAAAACAGAGGGAGAGAGGTAAAGAAAGAGACAGCTAGCTAGAAAGGCAGAAAGGGACAGGTAGAGAGAAAGATAGAGACAGATACAGAGGTGAGTTAGAGAGAGAGAGAGGAGAGGTGGGAAGGGGGGATAAACAGTGACAGAGGGAGAAAGGTAGGGAGGGGGAGGGGAGTGGGAGGGAGACAGTGACAGAGAGGTGTGGAGGTGGAGAGAATGTCGTCTCGTGTTAACCACACATTACCCACACCGCTAAGAGGCGATCCCCGCCGTCAGGAACCATCGAGTGGAAGGAGTGTAAACTGTGACTTGTACGTCACCACCACAGAGAGAGGGTGAAAAGCCACCAGACCAGCCCCATACTACCCCACTCCCTGTAAGTCCTGTTAATGAAGTGAAAATGGTGCAGATATGTCTAGGGCCAAAGGAAAAACAAATCCTATTTCTAAATTTGCCTCTAAATTGTAAGAATAAACGATTTTTCCTCTCAATTCAGAAAAGTATAAGATTGATCTCAGAAGGCTATTGCTCATTGGTTCAATGTCCCTTCCTTCCTTCTTTCCCTCCTTCCATCCTTCCATCCCTCTCTCCCACCCTCCCTTCCTCTCCCTCCCTCTTTCTCTCTCTCACTCTCACCCTCCAATACTCCCTCCCTTCCTCCCTCCCTCTCTCCCCCTCCCTGCCTCCTTCCTCCCCTCCCTCTCTCCCTCCCTTCCTCTCTCCTTCCCTCTCTCCCCCTCTTCCTCCCTCCCTCCCCCTCCCTCTTTCCTTCCTCCCCTCTCTCTCTCCCTCCCTTCCTCTCTCTCTCCCTCCCTTCCTCTCTCTCTCCCTCCCTCCCTTCCCCCTCCCTCCCTCCCCCTCACTCCTTCCTTCCTTCCTCCCTCTCTCCCTCCTTCCCTCTCTCTCTCCCTCTCTTCCTCCCACACTCCCTCCTAACTAACTATGCGTGTATAGTAGATTAGGCATACAAATTTGTGATAAGGGGGAAATAACAGATCCGCTGAAGCGCGATGACGACTGAAACGGCAGCCTGAGACTGACTTGATTAAATCACTCAGATTCTGAATACCGCAACCACTGAGGTGGACTCTCTCTGAATCTGTGACTGTACATGGACGCCCTAGTAAATAAAGATCAGAAGTCACCGCAATTAGTGGAAGGGAATGGTGGAGGGAGGCAGACAGAGAGAGGTAGAGAATGATATGAAACAAGGTGAGGGGGGATTGGGAAGGGAATGGTGGAGGGTAGAGGAGGCAGACAGAGAGAGGTAGAGAATGATATGATACAAGGTGAGGGGGATGGGGAAGGGAATGGTGGAGGGTAGAGGAGGCAGACAGAGAGAGGTAGAGAATGATATGATACAAGGTGAGGGGGGATGGGGAAGGGAATGGTGGAGGGTAGAGGAGGCAGACAGAGAGAGGTAGAGAATGATATGATACAAGGTGAGGGGGATGGGGAAGGGAATGGTGGAGGGTAGAGGAGGCAGACAGAGAGAGGTAGAGAATGATATGATACAAGGTGAGGGGGATGGGGAAGGGAATGGTGGAGGGAGGCAGACAGAGAGAGGTAGAGAATGATATGATACAAGGTGAGGGGGATGGGGAAGGGAATGGTGGAGGGTAGAGGAGGCAGACAGAGAGAGGTAGAGAATGATATGATACAAGGTGAGGGGGGATGGGGAAGGGAATGGTGGAGGGAGGCAGACAGAGAGAGGTAGAGAATGATATGATACAAGGTGAGGGGGATGGGGAAGGGAATGGTGGAGGGTAGAGGAGGCAGACAGAGAGAGGTAGAGAATGATATGATACAAGGTGAGGGGGATAAGGAAAGGGAATGGTGGAGGGTAGAGGAGGCAGACAGAGAGAGGTAGAGAATGATATGAAACAAGGTGAGGGGGGATTGGGAAGGGAATGGTGGAGGGAGGCAGACAGAGAGAGGTAGAGAATGATATGATACAAGGTGAGGGGGATGGGGAAGGGAATGGTGGAGGGTAGAGGAGGCAGACAGAGAGAGGTAGAGAATGATATGATACAAGGTGAGGGGGATGGGGAAGGGAATGGTGGAGGGAGGCAGACAGAGAGAGGTAGAGAATGATATGATACAAGGTGAGGGGGATGGGGAAGGGAATGGTGGAGGGTAGAGGAGGCAGACAGAGAGAGGTAGAGAATGATATGATACAAGGTGAGGGGGATAAGGAAAGGGAATGGTGGAGGGTAGAGGAGGCAGACAGAGAGAGGTAGAGAATGATATGAAACAAGGTGAGGGGGGATTGGGAAGGGAATGGTGGAGGGAGGCAGACAGAGAGAGGTAGAGAATGATATGATACAAGGTGAGGGGGATGGGGAAGGGAATGGTGGAGGGTAGAGGAGGCAGACAGAGAGAGGTAGAGAATGATATGATACAAGGTGAGGGGGATGGGGAAGGGAATGGTGGAGGGAGGCAGACAGAGAGAGGTAGAGAATGATATGATACAAGGTGAGGGGGATGGGGAAGGGAATGGTGGAGGGTAGAGGAGGCAGACAGAGAGAGGTAGAGAATGATATGATACAAGGTGAGGGGGATAAGGAAAGGGAATGGTGGAGGGTAGAGGAGGCAGACAGAGAGAGGTAGAGAATAATGTGATACAAGGTGAGGGGGATGGGGAAGGGAATGGTGGAGGGAGGCAGACAGAGAGAGGTAGAGAATGATATGATACAAGGTGAGGGGGATGGGGAAGGGAATGGTGGAGGGTAGAGGAGGCAGACAGAGAGAGGTAGAGAATGATATGATACAAGGTGAGGGGGATGGGGAAGGGAATGGTGGAGGGAGGCAGACAGAGAGAGGTAGAGAATGATATGATACAAGGTGAGGGGGATGGGGAAGGGAATGGTGGAGGGAGGCAGACAGAGAGAGGTAGAGAATGATATGATACAAGGTGAGGGGGTTGGGAAGGGAATGGTGGAGGGAGGCAGACAGAGAGAGGTAGAGAATGATGTGATACAAGGTGAGGGGGGATGGGGAAGGGAATGGTGGAGGGAGGCAGACAGAGAGAGGTAGAGAATGATATGATACAAGGTAAGGGGGATGGGGAAGGGAATGGTGGAGGGTAGAGGAGGCAGACAGAGAGAGGTAGAGAATGATATGATACAAGGTGAGGGGGATTGGGAAGGGAATGGTGGAGGGAGGCAGACAGAGAGAGGTAGAGAATGATATGATACAAGGTGAGGGGGATGGGGAAGGGAATGGTGGAGGGAGGCAGACAGAGAGAGGTAGAGAATGATATGATACAAGGTGAGGGGGATGGGGAAGGGAATGGTGGAGGGTAGAGGAGGCAGACAGAGAGAGGTAGAGAATGATATGATACAAGGTGAGGGGGATGGGGAAGGGAATGGTGGAGGGAGGCAGACAGAGAGAGGTAGAGAATGATATGATACAAGGTGAGGGGGATGGGGAAGGGAATGGTGGAGGGTAGAGGAGGCAGACAGAGAGAGGTAGAGAATAATGTGATACAAGGTGAGGGGGATGGGGAAGGGAATGGTGGAGGGTAGAGGAGGCAGACAGAGAGAGGTAGAGAATGATATGATACAAGGTGAGGGGGATAAGGAAAGGGAATGGTGGAGGGTAGAGGAGGCAGACAGAGAGAGGTAGAGAATGATATGATACAAGGTGAGGGGGATGGGGAAGGGAATGGTGGAGGGTAGAGGAGGCAGACAGAGAGAGGTAGAGAATGATATGATACAAGGTGAGGGGGATAAGGAAAGGGAATGGTGGAGGGTAGAGGAGGCAGACAGAGAGAGGTAGAGAATGATATGATACAAGGTGAGGGGGATGGGGAAGGGAATGGTGGAGGGAGGCAGACAGAGAGAGGTAGAGAATGATATGATACAAGGTGAGGGGGATGGGGAAGGGAATGGTGGAGGGAGGCAGACAGAGAGAGGTAGAGAATGATATGATACAAGGTGAGGGGGATAAGGAAAGGGAATGGTGGAGGGTAGAGGAGGCAGACAGAGAGAGGTAGAGAATGATATGATACAAGGTGAGGGGGATGGGGAAGGGAATGGTGGAGGGTAGAGGAGGCAGACAGAGAGAGGTAGAGAATGATGTGATACAAGGTGAGGGGGATGGGGAAGGGAATGGTGGAGGGAGGCAGACAGAGAGAGGTAGAGAATGATATGATACAAGGTGAGGGGGATGGGGAAGGGAATGGTGGAGGGAGGCAGACAGAGAGAGGTAGAGAATGATATGATACAAGGTGAGGGGGATGGGGAAGGGAATGGTGGAGGGTAGAGGAGGCAGACAGAGAGAGGTAGAGAATGATATGATACAAGGTGAGGGGGATGGGGAAGGGAATGGTGGAGGGAGGCAGACAGAGAGAGGTAGAGAATGATATGATACAAGGTGAGGGGGATGGGGAAGGGAATGGTGGAGGGTAGAGGAGGCAGACAGAGAGAGGTAGAGAATGATATGATACAAGGTGAGGGGGATGAGGAAAGGAATGGTGGAGGGTAGAGGAGGCAGACAGAGAGAGGTAGAGAATGATATGATACAAGGTGTGGGGGATGGGGAAGGGAATGGTGGAGGGAGGCAGACAGAGAGAGGTAGAGAATGATATGATACAAGGTGAGGGGGATGGGGAAGGGAATGGTTGAGGGTAGAGGAGGCAGACAGAGAGAGGTAGAGAATGATATGATACAAGGTGAGGGGGATGGGGAAGGGAATGGTGGAGGGAGGCAGACAGAGAGAGGTAGAGAATGATATGATACAAGGTGAGGGGGATGGGGAAGGGAATGGTGGAGGGTAGAGGAGGCAGACAGAGAGAGGTAGAGAATGATATGATACAAGGTGAGGGGGATGGGGAAGGGAATGGTGGAGGGAGGCAGACAGAGAGAGGTAGAGAATGATATGATACAAGGTGAGGGGGATGGGGAAGGGAATGGTGGAGGGTAGAGGAGGCAGACAGAGAGAGGTAGAGAATGATATGATACAAGGTGAGGGGGATGGGGAAGGGAATGGTAGAGGGTAGAGGAGGCAGACAGAGAGAGGTAGAGAATGATATGATACAAGGTGAGGGGGATGGGGAAGGGAATGGTGGAGGGTAGAGGAGGCAGACAGAGAGAGGTAGAGAATGATATGATACGAGGTGAGGGGGATGGGGAAGGGAATGGTGGAGGGAGGCAGACAGAGAGAGGTAGAGAATGATATGATACAAGGTGAGGGGGATGGGGAAGGGAATGGTGGAGGGTAGAGGAGGCAGACAGAGAGAGGTAGAGAATGATATGATACGAGGTGAGGGGGATGGGGAAGGGAATGGTGGAGGGAGGCAGACAGAGAGAGGTAGAGAATGATATGATACAAGGTGAGGGGGATGGGGAAGGGAATGGTGGAGGGAGGCAGACAGAGAGAGGTAGAGAATGATATGATACAAGGTGAGGGGGATGGGGAAGGGAATGGTGGAGGGTAGAGGAGGCAGACAGAGAGAGGTAGAGAATGATATGATACAAGGTGAGGGGGATGGGGAAGGGAATGGTGGAGGGTAGAGGAGGCAGACAGAGAGAGGTAGAGAATGATATGATACAAGGTGAGGGGGATGGGGAAGGGAATGGTGGAGGGAGGCAGACAGAGAGAGGTAGAGAATGATATGATACAAGGTGAGGGGGATGGGGAAGGGAATGGTGGAGGGTAGAGGAGGCAGACAGAGAGAGGTAGAGAATGATATGATACATGGTGAGGGGGATGGGGAAGGGAATGGTGGAGGGTAGAGGAGGCAGACAGAGAGAGGTAGAGAATGATATGATACAAGGTGAGGGGGATGGGGAAGGGAATGGTGGAGGGTAGAGGAGGCAGACAGAGAGAGGTAGAGAATGATATGATACAAGGGGAGGGGGGATGGGGAAGGGAATGGTGGAGGGTAGAGGAGGCAGACAGAGAGAGGTAGAGAATGATATGATACAAGGTGAGGGGGATGGGGAAGGGAATGGTGGAGGGAGGCAGACAGAGAGAGGTAGAGAATGATATGATACAAGGTGAGGGGGATGGGGAAGGGAATGGTGGAGGGAGGCAGACAGAGAGAGGTAGAGAATGATATGATACAGGGTGAGGGGGATGGGGAAGGGAATGGTGGAGGGAGGCAGACAGAGAGAGGTAGAGAATGATATGATACAAGGTGAGGGGGATGGGGAAGGGAATGGTGGAGGGTAGAGGAGGCAGACAGAGAGAGGTAGAGAATGATATGATACAAGGGGAGGGGGGTTGGGGAAGGGAATGGTGGAGGGAGGCAGACAGAGAGAGGTAGAGAATGATATGATACAAGGTGAGGGGGATGGGGAAGGGAATGGTGGAGGGTAGAGGAGGCAGACAGAGAGAGGTAGAGAATGATATGATACAAGGTGAGGGGGATGGGGAAGGGAATGGTGGAGGGAGGCAGACAGAGAGAGGTAGAGAATGATATGATACAAGGTGAGGGGGGTTGGGGAAGGGAATGGTGGAGGGAGGCAGACAGAGAGAGGTAGAGAATGATATGATACAAGGTGAGGGGGATGGGGAAGGGAATGGTGGAGGGAGGCAGACAGAGAGAGGTAGAGAATGATATGATACAAGGTGAGGGGGATGGGGAAGGGAATGGTGGAGGGTAGAGGAGGCAGACAGAGAGAGGTAGAGAATGATATGATACAAGGTGAGGGGGATGGGGAAGGGAATGGTGGAGGGAGGCAGACAGAGAGAGGTAGAGAATGATATGATACAAGGTGAGGGGGATGGGGAAGGGAATGGTGGAGGGTAGAGGAGGCAGACAGAGAGAGGTAGAGAATGATATGATACAGGGTGAGGGGGATGGGGAAGGGAATGGTGGAGGGAGGCAGACAGAGAGAGGTAGAGAATGATATGATACAAGGTGAGGGGGATGGGGAAGGGAATGGTGGAGGGAGGCAGACAGAGAGAGGTAGAGAATGATATGATACAAGGTGAGGGGGATGGGGAAGGGAATGGTGGAGGGAGGCAGACAGAGAGAGGTAGAGAATGATATGATACAAGGTGAGGGGGATGGGGAAGGGAATGGTGGAGGGAGGCAGACAGAGAGAGGTAGAGAATGATATGATACAAGGTGAGGGGGATGGGGAAGGGAATGGTGGAGGGAGGCAGACAGAGAGAGGTAGAGAATGATATGATACAAGGTGAGGGGGATGGGGAAGGGAATGGTGGAGGGTAGAGGAGGCAGACAGAGAGAGGTAGAGAATGATATGATACAAGGTGAGGGGGGATGGGGAAGGGAATGGTGGAGGGTAGAGGAGGCAGACAGAGGAGTAGAGAATGATATGATACAAGGTGAGGGGGATGGGGAAGGGAATGGTAGAGGGTAGAGGAGGCAGACAGAGAGAGGTAGAGAATGATATGATACAAGGTGAGGGGGATGGGGAAGGGAATGGTGGAGGGTAGAGGAGGCAGACAGAGAGAGGTAGAGAATGATATGATACGAGGTGAGGGGGATGGGGAAGGGAATGGTGGAGGGAGGCAGACAGAGAGAGGTAGAGAATGATATGATACAAGGTGAGGGGGATGGGGAAGGGAATGGTGGAGGGTAGAGGAGGCAGACAGAGAGAGGTAGAGAATGATATGATACGAGGTGAGGGGGATGGGGAAGGGAATGGTGGAGGGAGGCAGACAGAGAGAGGTAGAGAATGATATGATACAAGGTGAGGGGGATGGGGAAGGGAATGGTGGAGGGAGGCAGACAGAGAGAGGTAGAGAATGATATGATACAAGGTGAGGGGGATGGGGAAGGGAATGGTGGAGGGTAGAGGAGGCAGACAGAGAGAGGTAGAGAATGATATGATACAAGGTGAGGGGGATGGGGAAGGGAATGGTGGAGGGTAGAGGAGGCAGACAGAGAGAGGTAGAGAATGATATGATACAAGGTGAGGGGGATGGGGAAGGGAATGGTGGAGGGAGGCAGACAGAGAGAGGTAGAGAATGATATGATACAAGGTGAGGGGGATGGGAAGGGAATGGTGGAGGGTAGAGGAGGCAGACAGAGAGAGGTAGAGAATGATATGAGACAAGGTGAGGGGGGATGGGGAAGGGAATGGTGGAGGGTAGAGGAGGCAGAGAGAGAGGTAGAGAATGATATGATACAAGGTGAGGGGGATGGGGAAGGGAATGGTGGAGGGAGGCAGACAGAGAGAGGTAGAGAATGATATGATACAGGGTGAGGGGGGATGGGGAAGGGAATGGTGGAGGGAGGCAGACAGAGAGAGGTAGAGAATGATATGATACAAGGTGAGGGGGATGGGGAAGGGAATGGTGGAGGGTAGAGGAGGCAGACAGAGAGAGGTAGAGAATGATATGATACAAGGTGAGGGGGATAGGGAAGGGAATGGTGGAGGGTAGATGAGGCAGACAGAGAGAGGTAGAGAATGATATGATACAAGGTGAGGGGGATGGGGAAGGGAATGGAGGAGGGAGGCAGACAGAGAGAGGTAGAGAATGATATGATACAAGGTGAGGGGGATGGGGAAGGGAATGGTGGAGGGAGGCAGACAGAGAGAGGTAGAGAATGATATGATACAAGGTGAGGGGGGTGGGGAAGGGAATGGTGAATATAGAGGAGGCAGACAGAGAGAGGTAGAGAATGATATGATACAAGGTGAGGGGGATGGGGAAGGGAATGGAGGAGGGAGGCAGACAGAGAGAGGTAGAGAATGATATGATACAAGGTGAGGGGGATGGGGAAGGGAATGGTGGAGGGAGGCAGACAGAGAGAGGTAGAGAATGATATGATACAAGGTGAGGGGGATGGGGAAGGGAATGGTGGAGGGAGGCAGACAGAGAGAGGTAGAGAATGATATGATACAAGGTGAGGGGGATGGGGAAGGGAATGGTGGAGGGTAGAGGAGGCAGACAGAGAGAGGTAGAGAATGATATGATACAAGGTGAGGGGGATGGGGAAGGGAATGGTGGAGGGAGGCAAACAGAGAGAGGTAGAGAATGATATGATACGAGG
Organism: Alentia gelatinosa; assembly: GCA_950022655.1. Taxonomy (NCBI): domain Eukaryota; kingdom Metazoa; phylum Annelida; class Polychaeta; order Phyllodocida; family Polynoidae; genus Alentia; species Alentia gelatinosa. Next base: position 62,431,474 of record OX465587.1, on the reverse strand, counting down.
TGAGGGGGATGGGGAAGGGAATGGTGGAGGGTAGAGGAGGCAGACAGAGGAGTAGAGAATGATATGATACAAGGTGAGGGGGATGGGGAAGGGAATGGTGGAGGGAGGCAGACAGAGAGAGGTAGAGAATGATATGATACAAGGTGAGGGGGATGGGGAAGGGAATGGTGGAGGGAGGCAGACAGAGAGAGGTAGAGAATGATATGATACAAGGTGAGGGGGATGGGGAAGGGAATGGTGGAGGGTAGAGGAGGCAGACAGAGAGAGGTAGAGAATGATATGATACAAGGTGAGGGGGATGGGGAAGGGAATGGTGGAGGGAGGCAGACAGAGAGAGGTAGAGAATGATATGATACAAGGTGAGGGGGATGGGGAAGGGAATGGTGGAGGGAGGCAGACAGAGAGAGGTAGAGAATGATATGATACAAGGTGAGGGTGATGGGGAAGGGAATGGTGGAGGGAGGCAGACAGAGAGAGGTAGAGAATGATATGATACAAGGTGAGGGGGATGGGGAAGGGAATGGTGGAGGGTAGAGGAGGCAGACAGAGAGAGGTAGAGAATGATATGATACATGGTGAGGGGGATGGGGAAGGGAATGGTGGAGGGTAGAGGAGGCAGACAGAGAGAGGTAGAGAATGATATGATACATGGTGAGGGGGGATGGGGAAGGGAATGGAGGAGGGAGGCAGACAGAGAGAGGTAGAGAATGATATGATACAAGGTGAGGGGGATGGGGAAGGGAATGGTGGAGGGAGGCAGACAGAGAGAGGTAGAGAATGATATGGTACAAGGTGAGGGGGATGGGGAAGGAAATGGTGGAGGGAGGCAGACAGAGAGAGGTAGAGAATGATATGATACAAGGTGAGGGGGGGTGGGGAAGGGAATGGTGGAGGGTAGAGGAGGCAGACAGAGAGAGGTAGAGAATGATATGATACAAGGTGAGGGGGATGGGGAAGGGAATGGTGGAGGGAGGCAGACAGAGAGAGGTAGAGAATGATATAATACAAGGTGAGGGGGATGGGGAAGGGAATGGTGGAGGGAGGCAGACAGAGAGAGGTAGAGAATGATATGATACAAGGTGAGGGGGGATGGGGAAGAGGTTGGTGCAATATTGCAAGGGGTGGTACAGGAACGGGGTGATAGGGTGTAATACAGGAAATGGGTGGCATAGGAATAGGATTGCAGGGGAGTAGGAAAAGGGTTGTGGTGAGGTTTTAGTGAGAAGATGGCAGGGGTCTTCAAAGAATAGGGTCGGTCGTCGGTAGGGGTGGCATTATGGCGTTCTATGTCCAGGAATGCCTTCAGGAGTCATAGTGTACTATGGCCAGGAATACTACCAGGCATTATTTTGTACTATGCCCAGGAATGCCCACAGGCATCATTGTGTACCATGCTTGGGAATGCCTCCAGGCATCATATCGTACTATTCCTGGGAATGCCTCCAGGCATCATATCGTACTATTCCTGGGAATGCCTCCAGGCATCATATCGTACTATTCCTGGGAATGCCTCCAGGCATCATATCGTACCATTCCTGGGAATGCCTCCAGGCATCATATCGTACTATTCCTGGGAATGCCTCCAGGCATCATATCGTACTATTCCTGGGAATGCCTCCAGGCATCATATCGTACTATTCCTTGGAATGCCTCCAGGCATCATATCGTACTATTCCTGGGAATGCCTCCAGGCATCATAGCGTACTATGCCTGGAAATGCCTCCAGGCATTATAGCGTACTATGCCCGGGAATGCTATCAGGCATCATAGCGTACTATGCCTGGGAATGCCTCCAGGCATCAAAGCGTTCTATGCCCGGGAATGCCTTCAGCCATCATAGCGTACTATACCTGGGAATGACTCCAGGCATCATAGTGTACTATACCCGGGAATGACTCCAGGCATCATAGTGTACTATACCCGGGAATGCCTCCAGGCATCATAGTGTACTATACCCGGGAATGACTCCAGGCATCATAGTGTACTATACCCGGGAATGCCTCCAGGCATCATAGTGTACTATACCCGGGAATGACTCCAGGCATCATAGTGTACTATACCTGGGAATGACTCCAGGCATCATAGTGTACTATACCTGGGAATGACTCCAGGCATCACAGCATACTATGCTTGGGAATGTCTCCAGGCATCATAGCCTACTATACCCGGGAATGACTCCAGGCATCATAGTGTACTATGCCTTGGAACCATAGCGTAACTTTAGTGTTAAAAGCACTACTAAGTGATAAAAACACCTCCCAGTTGTTATCGGTGACAGCTGAGTTCACACTATAAATCTGTACACAGCCTTATATTGATGCCCCCCCCCCCCCCCGCCACCCCTCACACCTCCCTCTCGACCCGCCACTGGGACTTAATTAGTATGTGGCGTAATTGGCGCCTTTCTGTCCAATGTTTTCTACATCTAATTGTAGTTAATTACGCCATAGTGAGACAAACGACATAAATCACCACCGATAAAAAAAGGAAAAGTTTCGTATTTCAGCTTTGTGTAGAGGCATGCCTATTTGGAACGGCCCAGCTAAAAATACCCAAACTACTGATATCAAGATACTCCTCAAAGGCAATGTCATTGTACCAATAAAACAAAATGATAAGATAAATGCATTACACAAAACGATGTTGTTGTATCAAAACTGTGGATTCGATAATTATTTACGTTTGTCAAAGGTAAAGGCTAATCGAATCAATGACATAAATGGAGCTAGATAATAGTAATTAATTGTCGATTTTGTCAACTATGAACTATAGATCAGCATATCACATAAACATTTTGTGTTCAGGCGGCCGTAAACCACGAGGGTGTTGACGCGTAGTAATACACGAGCACTATCGAGTGTATCATGACGTCAACCTCGAGTGGTTAACAGAGCCGCCTCTCTAAAAAAAATCCTTTTTTGTATTTATTATCCATCTCCTGGGATAAATCAAAACCAATAATTGCTATATTAAAGAGGGAAACAATAGGGAATAATTATAGCTGTATATCTCAAAGGGACTATTTTCCCATATACCACGGCTTTGAGGCTGTATACCACTGATTTGAATCCGTTTACCACATATGGAACTCTTATCCAACGCCCGTTGAGTATTTAGAAAAACTACTCAATGGGGGATTATGTGAAAAATGATAGCCTATTAGTCAATGTGAAGCGTAAGATTCAGAAATCTATTCAAGTTTACAGTCAGAGCTTGATCCCATCTCCTTTGAATAGCTACGTAATTCACGTGACTTACTACGCGATTCAAGCTTGATGGGATATGAGCTCTGACCCTAAACCTTTATAGGTTCCCTCTATAGCACTACACCTCCATCACCCTCACAGGTGGCAGGTCGACCATTACAGGTGAGATAGCGCAGTGGCGCCCTCTCTCGACTACTGCCGAAAGCCAGTCACTGCCCAGTGTCTCCATCTGGTGTGTGCGGATTGAACCATACCTGATTGACCTCCTGGCAGTACACTGGCCACCCGAGCTACACTACGTTAGCTCTGGTCACGTTAAATTGACAGGAGCCTTGACCTGGCGTGGTAGCGGGTATCCTATGCCATTGCAGTGGTTGGGTTAAATCACATAGTAGAGAGATATCTATTTTTACTCTGTGGTTAAATCCATGAGTGCCTTGACACTCTCCCTCAGATCTTTCATGTGACCTATACCTATGGTTGGAGAATGTGTCCATTCTCACTCTTGAAGCTATTTTTCCATGTTCATGTTTCCTTTTGTGTGTATTTTGAATAAAATAACCATAAGGATAGACATTATTATCAATTTTAAGAGCTATAGATATTTTTTAATAGGTATTTCGGCTCTCAGAGTGCACAGATAAAGAAGGCTTCTTGGTCTGAGAGTGAGAATTCGTGGACACGACCAGGGTTTAACGTTACCAACCTCTTAGTTGGAACACAGTGTAAACAGAGGTGGTGGCCAATCTATCCTGGCAGTTGATGTGTTTGGATCCTAGATGCAGGCAGTTGAAGAAATGTCAAGTTGACTGGGTGCAAGTGGGTTACAGAAAAGGATCATAGACTGAATGTAACACAAACCTTCAATTGTCATTCATTCATAATTTCACGCTGATGAACATACCATTTGCTCCTGGATTACAGATGGTCCTGTACCACAGATTGACAGTGTGAGGCAATGATACGTAACCTGCGATGTCATCTATTGATCATGATGGTGTCTTTGTCACCGTTCCCTCAGAGAAGTCCAGAATTATTCGTAGCTACAGATTTGAAACTTTTCTTCTTTTTTTTTGGTTTCATTTCTTTTATTGTATACTATAGAAAGAGTACAAATATCCGTTTGTGTAGTAGCAACTTAATACAACAAAGAGGCCTGGACCTCAGCCCAAACTGGGGCTGCTATTCTTGGTCCTGCCTTACAGGGTATACTTTGATACTTTCAGTATTCGTTTTGTATATGGTTATCGTAGGTACCATTTATCCTTCATCTTAAACATAAACAAGTGAAAGTTACAGACAAGAAACCCGCCATTCCAGGGAACAGTTTCAGTATGTTTCATCAGGCACGGACTTTAAGGCACATTGTGTTCTTAGCGATTATTACATAATATACATAGATGATGTAACTAAATCAACCAGAGTTCCTCATACATTGTGGTCTTTGTGAGCGATTTGAAACATTTAAAAGTTTCCATGTTGCGAACTAGAACACTACACTAAGATTATTCCAGAGAACTCCACCATAGTCGAGAAAAGATCTAGTATAAGGCATACAATTTGGTTTTCCTACATACAATACCGGTGCATCAAATTTTTAAATATCAGTTTTGGTATCTTTCCTAACGATGAGTTTTTCAGATACGTCATTCCCACGTACGTAGTATCAGCGTGTTTTACCATCAAAATCAAAATGTTGATACGATAATAGATTTACTGCTTGTGCTGATTTGCGAGCATGCTGGGAAAGAACCCTGCCCAATCTGAAAGACAAGCTTTTTAAAGAAAACAATCAATTCAATTGGAATAGCATAGAGAATAGATTGCAATCTTTGTATCCATGAATCATTTTATGGAATGATACCCTCGACTGTATTAAGAGAAAACGTGGTTACTGAGCCCGTAGAGATTGCCTACGGACTGATGAGGTAAACAGAAAAAAACTTGGACTACTCTGTATAATCAACAAATATCTTAGACGCTTCATCATTAACAATAAAGATTTATTGGAAGCAATTTGTAATGATACATCATTCTCAATGGGTTCTAAATACAATTAAAAAAATTTCGCTCATTTATCAAAAAACAAAAGGAGTAATGTTTCCTACTTAAACCGAACCCAGAAGTCCCCATGAGAGTCATTGTAAGTAAAAACATGACCGTGGTACCCACAATAAGGTTCAATAATAAATGCACATCTTCTGATTCGGGGTTGAGCGCTCAGTTCTTATAGTTGGCGGTGAACTTGTTGCAGGTAAATTACGTAACCCGTCGCGCAGCCGACCGGCAGGTATTTTTAATGTTCTATTGTTGCCGACTGCATTTATAAAGTTCTTTTTTTTTTAAAGATTTTATTTTCAGACGAAATACATTTCACAAATATAGATATGTGTTCTACCAACATATTCGTCCCATATGGTGATAAAAAAACAATGGTTTCTCAGTATCTATACCAGTACCAAGTGATGAACCCCGAAAAGTTTACAGTACTTATCAGCTTTAGTAACTATTTCAGATTGCCCGGGTCATTATCATTACATAATAGTACAAGTGTACGCTCATTTGGAGGTCTTCTTGGTGAGTGGCATTTGATGCCATACTACAGTACGCACATATAATAACATCACAGGTAGTGTAGTGGGGTGGGAATCCAGCAGTGTTCATGTTTCACGGAAGGTGGCGCGACGTGCCGATCCTTACTGTGTAGTGATTCTAGGCAACGCCGCACACGAGAGTGGCGCGGCGGAGACCGGGATTACGTAACGCTGGGTATATATACTCAGCGTTTACAGTAGGTCGACAGGCTGTCCTCGCGCGTCTCTTCTTCGGAACAGACCCTTGGGCCCTCACTTTGCAGGCGCGTTCTTGTAACCTTCCTGGTGGTAAGGCAAGTCTTTCAGATTAGCCTCTCCAGCGTTACCTGGTACCTACGTGCTGGGGTACTGTACCAGATCTTTCCGGGAAGTAGTAAATAATAAACATCTCTGTTTATTAAAAGACGTTGTTGTGTTATGTGTGACTAGGTCTGTGCAAACTAACCGAAAACCGAACCAACCTACGTAGAGTGCGTAGGGTGGGATCCTGCCTGGAACTAGCGTTCCGGATTGGGGTCATCCAACCTGCTAGACAGGCGGCGACCACCACAGTAGTACAATGGAACAATAGACAGTAACCTACAATCTGGTCGTGTATTTGACTCAATGTTTTTCCTTATATCCAGCACCAGTAGCTCATACTGAGTAGGCATGTAGCCTGCATGAAAAAAAAAGAAAACAAAAAAAACAACAACAAAAAAGAAAACAAACAAACCAGTAACCAGACCAGACAAGACATGGGCATAACAAACACCGACAAAATACAAGACATAAACAAGCTTATAATTCACATAAAAAAAGCGGCCCCAGAGCAAGGTAGGTGAAGGTGAGTGAACAGGTTGATAAACTCTGGTGGGCGATATAGAACCACAGCTCGTCGGCGACAAAAGGACATCTAAGGGGGGAGGGGTCACCAATCGTTGGCTGACCCTTGCCTAGCTGCCCCACATCTACCGACTAGGGCCGACTGCGTTAGGATGCCTCGCCTGAGACAAAGTACTATTCCTTTGTCGCCAACAAAGTTACCTCAATATTCCGAAATCGGTAGATGTGCATTGGACTTCAGATTTATATATTCCTCTAGATACGCATACTGTTAAATATGCAGAGTACCCTTGACACTGTTTTTTTGTTGTTGGTTTTTTTTATTTAGGAAAAGCATCTCTCGGACGCAGCCGAGTTTTTCAGATACAGTGTAGGTAACGCGAATATATAATTCAGTAATAATGTGCAAGATACATCGAGATAAAAAAACCTTAAGGCAATATATGTGCCAACAAACACTGTAGCAATCCTCCCACCCCAACAGCCATCATCTCCAATATGTATGTGTCGCCCAGCAAAAATAATACCGAGTTATTGCTTCCTCCTTCATTGGCAATGCATGGAAATGATCCTCGAAGGCAATTAAAGATTTATTACCTTCAGCGCGAGAGGAATTAATCCAAAGTAATTTCCGTCGTAATCACCGATGTACGGAGAATGATGAGATTACACACTATAAAATATGAAAAAATAAAATAAAAAAGAAATGAAATTAAATAAAATGAAATAATGATTTGATCGACAGAATGATTTATTATAGATGAACTAAAATCGCCGCGCCATCTAATAGAGTAAGATTAGTTTTAATGGAAAGGGGACAATTTAGACAGAATTCACTTCAGGCGAACTATTCGATATTTCTCTATTTTGTATCATACCTAGTACCTCCATTAGTGAAAATTAGTATCAATTTGAAAAATCAATTTCAGTTTCAAATGTGATTGAACGTTAATGTCTGGAAATAGCGGAATGGCCGTTAGATAACGTATCAAATTACTGGAGAAATAATTACTAATTCACGAAGCTAGGGAATCTACCAATGTGTTATGAAATATAATTATCGTATTCACAGCCCCCATTGAAAATGTATGGGGACAGTATATGATATCAAACACCATGTCATAGGTATATACCCTGAAAGTTTCAGATTTTTGGATCAATTATTTCGTTGCAAAACAATGAAATCGTAAATATGACTAAATTTCATATTAATAATGCACAAATTACTGTGGCTAATTAGTATAACCACGGACTTTATTCACATAACCTAAATTGTAAAAATAAAATTTTCAAACCCGTTCAAAAAGTTCAAACCCGGCCAGTTAGATTACTGTATACATGTTCAACAAGTAAACCCAACTTTGTAATCATGCTCGTTTTTGTAAACCCACTAGTTGGGTAAAAAGTACAATGGATTTTTATTGCTGGAGAAGATGGAAGATATGTGCTAGACGCCTAGCCTAGCCTCCAGGATAGATAAAAGCCCTAACAAATTTTTTTTTTTAAAGATGCGGTGAAGGCGACGCAGTAAGACTGGCGCGCCACCTATCGGCAGAACAGGAATCATACAGTGTTTCACTCTGGTATCTTTGGGAAATATAAAACCTTAATGTTAACATTACGGTATTCATAAATAACACCTCAAGGCATTACGGTCCCAAGGCATCATCCGCCCACGGCCCCCGTTGCTCCACGTTTACGACAGAGCTGCGGATCGCAAAATGGCGATCCGAGAGTGTAAACGTAGCTCCTGAAATTTTGCGGATCGTGTCGTAATCGCATAGGCCGCGAAAAATACGGCTTTTTGCGATACTTTTTACGCGGACCTTCACAGTGCTGCGGATCGTATTGGTATAGGTTAAATAAAGCCTTATCTGATATTTAAAATAACGATCCATGGTGCCCCCACCTACCCCCACCACTTGTTCTTCTACCTATAGGAAATAGCGACCCACACCACCAGGTGTCAGGTCAGTTTGTATCTAATTAATGAAGTAAAGAACCTTCCCCTGTCTCGTTCAATATGTGCCCCTGAATTGTTGTATCGCTATCACATCGTAAAATTTAGCGATACCGCGGGAATATAGATTACAGTTTTCAATGAGTTTCTACCTTGTTTTGTCCCGTATTTTAGCGTATAATCCATGCTCCGATGACAGCATCATGAAACCAACATGGCAGATTAGGAACGATATTTGTATTACCGATAGAGGGCGCATCGGTCAAGTTTCAGAAGAGCATCGTAATTATTAACAAGGAACGGTGGTTAATAAATACAATATGAACTGGTTTCAGATAAAAGCGACCGAAGTCTCCTCAGACTGGACGCTATTGCTCGAAGTTACTGTAACAGGGCCATGTTGAATCATGTCTGACTAGCAGGGTCACAAGTCACAGGTATTGGTACAACAGAAAACGTTCTGCTTTGTGCCAGTGCTACAGACTTGTGACCTCTCCTCCCTGATTTCTAGGTAAGTCTGCTGGTTCCATTATCATTGCTATAATTATCTTATTATCACTGCTTTTATTGTCACTTGAATACAGAGATCCATATTAATATATTCATGTGTTTTGTTCCTTTTTCTCCTCTGTACAGAACAGGCTCAGAACCCAAACTATGGTCTAAACTATTCTAGACCTGTTTCAGCAGCTACCATCTTAAATTCCGTCCAAAAACCTGTTCTGTTACATTCAACACTCCACACCTGCACCACACCCACACCACACCAACAACCACCCCTGCACCCACCGCCACACCCATCGTCACACCCACACCTACAACCACACCCACACCCACATCCACAACCACACCCACCCCTGCACCTACCCCAACACCCATTGCCACACCCACACCCACACCCACACCCACAATCACAATCACAACCACAACCAGAGCCACAACCACAACCACAACCACATCTACACCCACAAACACAACCACATCTACAGCCAAAACCACAGCCACAACCACAACCACAACCACACCCACAACCACACCACAACAAAATTCTTTTCACCTTTTCTAGGTGAAAATGATGTGCTAGCACCTGGGTTTGAACACCCTACCTCAACATGATTGCCGGATGCCTTACCTATGTCTCCACAGAGTTGGGTGATGCAATACACTCATGAGACCCCAATATAACTTGATATGACTGTACCAGTGCTGGAGCTGGTATCCGGCAAGAGTAGAATTATAGAACCTAAGACAGTTCTATATGTGTCTCAAGATCTACCGTGGCGCACCAAGACCTTGTCTATAGGACAGCAGCCATCTTTTATCTTGAAAAAATGTCTTAGATTCTCTAGGATATCTTCGCAGATCTCAGCCCAAGACTGTCTTGACTAAAAAACAGGGCCCTGGAGTTTTGGCTCCGGACTTCACTCGGCTTCGCCTCAAGAAGTCACTTTGCCAAACTCCAATCATGGAATACAGTGGCCAAGATTAAAACTCATCCAGTTTTACGATTGTATTTAGACACTCATTGTTGAAGGGTTAACTGGTTGATGTTGCGGTGTCTGGGTCTATCGTGTAGCAGTGGGACCCGCATTGATTGTGAGAGGGGTGCACGCCTCCCCCTGTCTGGCCGTGTACCACACGTGTAACGACCGGGATTAACGCTAACCTTATACATGTTTAACTATTCCGTTTTCAGTGAGCCTGCTAGCCTAGAGATTATCTTACACGCTAGACTGCCTTCACACATGCGCAAAGACCAGTCTACATGCGCGCGCACGTACCTGGGCCTCGTTCTGAACTCTATCAGCGTTCGTCGTACACTAGTGACATCTGGTGGGTAGATGCAAGGTATAAACGTCCATAGACTTCTTACATTGGGAAATCGTACATTGGGAGGCTTGCAAGTAGGTAACTCATACTCAATGGGCGATATTTAAAACGGATAAATATTTGCAGGCTAAGATGAAATTAGAAACATATTCATGTTTGGTCTTTGTCTCGTTTAGTAAAAGGGGGTTATATAAGATTTATCCTCCATCGTATACAAAGTCCCCATCGAAAATGTATGGAGACTCAGTAAACCACGACCCATTATATAAAACCCGTCAGATACCATAACTGTGGTATACAGATTGAAACATGTGGTATACGGCCTAAAAGCCATGGTATACGGGAAAATAGTCACTTGCTATAGAGCAAAAGAATAATCCCTACTGTTATACCCTTTAATATGGCAATTACTGGGTTTAATTCATTCAAAAAGATGGATATTAAATGCAACAAACGATGACCAGCGCTTGTGTATTACTACCCGTCAACCTCTCGTTGTTTACGGCAGCCTGTCCACTCAACCCTTTCCCTGCAGCACCCAGTTCCCCTGCTCAGCATTACACGGCAGGCGTTGTCTGCATAAACGACCCTGCTTCGGCAGGCACCTATTTTGGAAATAGCAATATGGCTGCTATACATTGTCATAGTTTCTTTTAAATTAAACAATTATCTTTTTATCTATTGCATTTTGTATTAGGTATCAATGATGCCTCTAAGATGCCTGGAGGCATCTTCCTGCCGTAGCCAGGGGAATGCCTGGAGGCATCGTCCTGTTGTTAAAGGGTTAACCATCGATTATTGTCTATTCGAACAGCAATCGATCTGTAGCCCCTGAAAATACGTCATACGTATTGGTTCATTACATAATCTCTCTCAGATGTGCCTCGTGTGATTACTTTGCAACCAAAACTCATGGCATATCTTTAGCAGCTATGGGTCTCGATGCAGGTCCCTCTTAATAGGCAGCCATGTTATAGAGTGGCATTGGATCCTACTGGAAACAGGGATAACAGAATCTATTGATACATTTGTACCATACAAAGGCAGTTGTAGAATTGGTAGATAGGTTGGGTGCATACTGGGTCATAGGAAATTACCCTGTCCTTTTTAGAGTGGTCTTGCATGCGCTATATACGTTTCCTAAGGGTTAGAGTGCTCACACAGACTTCGAGCTTGATGCAAAAAACTATCCCTTCACTATCTGTGTGCTATTCACTGTGATACTGGGAAAGGAGCAGGGTGTCAGTGTCTGAGGGTTTTAGAGGCATGCCCGGCTGACCATGACCAATATCCTGAGACCGAAATACCTCATTGACCTAAGTACTGTTCCTTGATATGTTTGGATCCTGGACTAGTCAGGCAGCTGCAGAATCATATAGAACTGCATCGAGAATCGTATAAATAGACAATACTCCACGAGTTTAGCTGGGCCATAATCGTCACTCAGCTTCGCCTCGATGACGATTGCGGCCCAGCCAAATGATTCGAGTGCGGTTCTGGATTAATCTTACCCCTTTCTATGACATTAAGTATCATCACAACTTAAGAATAATCAGAATATACTTAGCAAATTCACTACGCCACAGCCGTGGCGTAGTATTGTCACTTTACCAGGGTGATCGTTGAGTATATCTTCCTAATGTTATTCCTATGGCTAAACCTGTACCAGGGGTGAGATAAGGGGCAATTTGACTTGGTGCAAATTGGTCACAGAACATGATCCATAGACTGAATATATCCAAAACCTTTTAATTGTTATTTGTCTAAAATTGCACCCTTATTCATCAATGATGAACATACCATTTGATCCTAGTTTTACATTTCCACACTCATTCATCAATGATGAACACACTATTAAACGGGCCCCTGTTCACTTGTGTACAGCCATTTAAACATTGTTGGTTAACTCCTTTTACATCCATATAATCCTCCATTCACATTACTTTTGATGAAAAGAGCTCTACATAATACATTTATAACTTAAAGTATATGTGGTTTGACTCTGTCTTCCCTCTTCAGTTCAGTAAAAGCCATTTTGTAATGACAATAAAACGTGTAAATGTTTAACGTACACCGATCCCTTATGGCCAGAATACGCGATGGAGGATGATAAGCGACGACTGTAACGTTATAACAACACTGCATCATTTTCACTTCAGATATCGATTGACAAATACTTCTCCCTGCTAAACAACTTCTTCTCTTTGTGACGAGATCATCATTTACGGATAAGGTATCATTGAAGTCCCCTGGAGGTGAATTATGGATGCCGTTTGTAGTGATTGGTCCGTGGGGAGTTGCGTAATGTGTTTTCTACGAGGCTTCTTTAGCTGCAGAGTGATACTGACTATAATTTATGATGATATCTATTACTGATGACGAAACTCATCATGGCGCATTTAGATGATTGCTGCCCTGGTACAACACACATTCTGTTTATCTGAGGCTTCATAGAGCGCAGTTTGATTCTTCTTTGATGAATATTTCTTTTCTTGTATTGCACCTCACGTTCTGGTGGGTTTTATTGGTATTTTTTACTTTAGGAAGGAGATTATGTGATTTGATTCTTCACCAGGAAATGCGTTTCGTAAATTAATTGCGTTTTTTTATAAGAATAAGAAGAGAAAAATCATATTTCCTTCAGCTAGTTGACATGTTCAACTTGACCCTTTCTCCCTCCATCCCTTCCTCTATCCCCCTTTCTCTCACCTCTCTTCCTATTCTCTCACTCCTATCACTCCTTTCCTTATCTAATCCCCCTTCTGTCTTCCCGATCCCCTCTTTCTCTGAGCGTTCTACCTCTCTCTCCTCCTCTTCTGTCTTTTCTCTCTCCTCTCTAGATATTCTCCTCTTTCTCCTCTCTCTTTCTGACTCCTTTTTGTCTTTATTTCTTCCCTTAGATCTCTCCCCTTTCTCTCTTTCTCCTTCCTCTCTATGTTTACTCTCTTTCTCTTTCCTCTCTATGTTTCCTCTCTTCTCTCTTTCTCTTTCCTCTCTATGTTTCCTCTCTTCTCTCTTTCTCCTACCTCTCTATGTTTCCTCTCTTCTCTCTTACTCCTTCCTCTCTATGTTTCCTCTCTTCTCTCTTTCTTCTTCCTTTCTATGTTTCCTCTCTTCTCTCTTTCTCCTTCCTTTCTATGTTTCCTCTCTTCTCTCTTACTCTTTCCTTTCTATGTTTCCTCTCTTCTCTCTTTCTCCTTCCTCTCTATGTTTCCTCTCTTCTCTCTTTCTCCTTCCTTTCTATGTTTCCTCTCTTCTCTCTTACTCTTTCCTTTCTATGTTTCCTCTTTTCCCTCTTTCTCCTTCCTCTCTATGTTTCCTCTCTTCTCTCTTACTCTTTCCTCTCTATGTTTCCTCTCTTCTCTCTTTCTCCTTCCTCTCTATGTTTCCTCTCTTCTCTCTTACTCTTTCCTCTCTATGTTTCTTCTCTTACTTTTCCTCTCTATGTTTCCTCTCTTCTCTCTTTCTCCTTCCTCTCTATGTTTCCTCTCTTCTCTCTTTCTTCTTCCTTTCTATGTTTCCTCTCTTCTCTCTTTCTCCTTCCTCTCTATGTTTCCTCTCTTCTCTCTTACTCCTTCCCCTCTATGTTTCCTTTCTTCTCTCTTACTCCTTCCTCTCTATGTTTACTCTCTTCTCTCTTTCTCCTTCCTCTCTATGTTTCCTCTCTTCTCTCTTACTCCTTCCTCTCTATGTTTCCTCTCTTCTCTCTTTCTTCTTCCTTTCTATGTTTCCTCTCTTCTCTCTTACTCTTTCCTCTCTATGTTTCCTCTCTTCTCTCTTACTCTTTCCTCTCTATGTTTCCTCTCTTCTCTCTTCCTCTCTATGTTTCCTCTCTTCTCTCTTACTCCTTCCTCTCTATGTTTACTCTCTTCTCTCTTTCTCCTTCCTCTCTATGTTTCCTCTCTTCTCTCTTACTCCTTCCCCTCTATGTTTCCTCTCTTCTCTCGTTCTCCTTCCTCTCTATGTTTCCTCTCTTCTCTCTTACTCCTTCCCCTCTATGTTTCCTCTCTTCTCTCTTACTCCTTCCTCTCTATGTTTACTCTCTTCTCTCTTTCTCCTTCCTCTCTATGTTTCCTCTCTTCTCTCTTACTCCTTCCCCTCTATGTTTCCTCTCTTCTCTCGTTCTCCTTCCTCTCTATGTTTCCTCTCTTCTCTCTTACTCCTTCCCCTCTATGTTTCCTCTCTTCTCTCTTACTCCTTCCTCTCTATGTTTACTCTCTTCTCTCTTTCTCCTTCCTCTCTATGTTTCCTCTCTTCTCTCTTACTCTTTCCTCTCTATGTTTCCTCTCTTCTCTCTTACTCCTTCCCCTCTATGTTTCCTCTCTTCTCTCTTACTCCTTCCTCTCTATGTTTACTCTCTTCTCTCTTTCTCCTCCCTCTCTATGTTTCCTCTCTCTTCACTTATCCCCGTTCCTTAAAGTTACCTCTCTGCTCTCCCCAATCCTATCTCCCCTTTTTCTTCTTTCTCATCCACTTTCTCTCCCCGCTCCTTCTCCTGTTTCCTTTAGAGACCATCTACAAAGTATACAGAGCGCACAATATTTGGAAATGGATATCCCCCTACCCCCCTTCATCTTGTATTCAATCGATTAGTGCAAGAATGTACGCACCTATTCCTAACCCCCCTCCTCACCACGCACTAAGTCATGGATGCCCCATAATGCACCTGGCGTATTAGTTGAGGAGGCCCCCACCAGGTGGCACCACACACGCCTTTGGTCATTATGAAATGGTCGTACGTGTTTACACACCACTTCTATGGCGTTTATGGCTGCATATTACCTTGACCCCACTATTAACGTGTTATGGGTTATTGGGCTGCTAAATGGCGGATAGGTTTCCTGAAACTCGCCTAAGGAACTTGGTATGTAGATTCCGAATATCCTGACAGCCTCTGAACAACTTTTATACATTACAAAGGAGATCAAACTTGCAATTAAACAAAAATTCTCAAAGTCTGATTGGAGACCTGGCTCCTAGGCCATGGGAGTGTTGCTATTTACTGGTGGTACGCTTCTTCTTCATTATTATCACCTTTTTGTATTCTAACTTTATAATACGTTTGAAAGCCAAAGGAATCTAGTCGTATAAACTACAGCAGTGAAAGATCTGCAGAACTCGCATCCTTTCAAATGCGTAGGAGAAACGCCAGAATTTGGGACATAAATAAAAAAAAGAAATTAAAGGGATATCGGACAATTTGACTTGAAAATTAAAACCCATGTCAATTTCCTGAAAATTTCAGAAGATGATCTCCAATTATTGTAGAAGACATATCTAACTTAAAAATCGGGGGTCACCGTGTTAGCTATTGATTTATAGACCAAAATTAGGATAATCTTTTTATTAGAATAAATATAAAAAGTATTTTCTCACATGGTAAAACCCATGTCATTTTCCAAAAACTCTTACTGAATATAGAACATATATAGTACTCCTTATTTAGGTTTTAAAAACCATAGATCACCGTCCTTGTTTTTGAAAGAATTGAAGAAAACCATATTTTCAGTACAATTCCCAAGTGAATGTAAAATTGCCTATTTTACCTATTATTATTGGATAAACTGGACAAAATGTTAAATTTACACATGTAGAATTAAAATGACTCCCAAGAAACTAGTTTTGACTACTAATACTTGACATTATTTAGTTATCACCAGGTGGCGCCACTCTGAATTGTAGGATATATGCCTTTCAGGTCACAATACAGATGTTGACGTTGGGATAGTTATTAGCGGCGATTTGGAGACAGTTTTGGGAAGCTGGACTACAGGGGATTCCCGGAAGAGGTGGAATCAACACGAGTGCGTCTACAGTGAAGCCTCCTCTGACAGTTGAGAGTAAGGCCCTCCACAATCAGCCACATGTTGTAATCTGTTTTATTACCAGCAATCTTTCCTGGTCAACAAGTCTCAAATATCTGTTGTTGACACGACTGCTGCAGAAAAATAGGTTCCTGAGGACCTGATGATGTAGGAAGGTAGCACCGTTAGCGATCTGGTGATGCAGGAAGGTAGCACCGTTAGCGATCTGGTGATGTAGGATGGTGGTACCGTTAGCGATCTGGTGATGTAGGATGGTAGCACCGTTAGCGATCTGGTGATGTAGGAAGGTGGTACCGTTAGCGATCTGGTGATGTAGGAAGGTAGCACCATTAGTGATCTGTTGTTGTAGGAAGGAGCACTGTTAGCGATCTGGTGATGTAGGAAAGTAGCACCGTTAGCGATCTGGTGATGCATAAAGCTAGCACCATTAGTGATCTGGTGATGCAGGAAAGTAGCACTGTTAGCGATATGGTGATGCAGGAAGGTAGCACCGTTAGCGATCTGGTGATGCAGGAAAGTAGCACTGTTAGCGATATGGTGATACGAGAAGGAAGCACCGTTAGCGATCTGGTGATGTAGGAAGGTGGCACCATTAGCTATCTGGTGATGCAGGAAGGTGGCACCATTAGCGATCTGGTTATAGAGGAAGGTACCACTGTTAGCGCTCTAGTGATGCAGGATGGTAGCGCTATTAGAAATATGGTGTTGCATAAATTAAGCAGTATGGGTGACCAGGAGATGCTGTAGGGTAACACCATTAGTGATCTGGTGATGCATGAAGGTAATGTATCTTCATTGTACTGTTAGGGATCCAGTGATTTTTATGGAACTGCGCTATTTGTAGTAATATGCACATACAATACCGTTAGTGATCTAGTGATGCCTGATGGTGGCATCATTAGTGATCTAGTAATGCACAAATTCAACACTGTGTTTTTAGTTGTATCATGTACACATTGTACCGTTAGTGATCTAGTGATGCATGATGGCACCGTGTGTTAGTTGTATCATGTATTCATTGTACCGTTAGCGATCTAGTGATGCATGATGGCACCGTGTGTTAGTGGTATCATGTATTCATAGTACTGTTAGCGATCTAGTGATGCATGATGGCACCGTACTGTTAATGGTATCATGTATTCATTGTACCATTAGCGATCTAGTGATGTCTGATGGCACTGTGCTGTTGGTGTTTCCAACACCATTAGCGATCTAGTGATGCATGACGGTTAGTGCTCTAGAGATGCCTGTGCAGACAGCCCCAGGAACCCCAGCCATCGCCCTCAGAATACCCTGCGTGATGGGAGTACAATCGGTTCGCCCGTTACCTCACCTTCCTCCGCCCTATTGAGGCCCTCTATTCAGGGTTGACCCGCTGACCTCCCTGCCTGCCTGCCCTCCCCCCTCACACACTGAAGTGCCTTTATCAGCCACGCGGGCAGCACGGGCGTCATTGTTGTGTCACGGGTTCAAGTCTCTCATGCCAGATTCACCATCCTCAAAGAACCATGGAGCAGTGTACGGGTTATGTACGCCCACTCTCCCAGCAGAGTCTGAGCAGCGCTAGCGCTTACTGAGCTCTGCCTCAGCGCTACATGGGATCCACTTAAATCAGGGGAACCAGTCTACATATCGGTTTCAAAACAGGGTAACTGTTAAAAGTAATGAAACTCAAACAACTCCCATATTAAGGGTTGAGAAATACTGTAACTGTTAAAAGAGCTTCACAGATAATCTGTTTGTTTCTCAGCTCTAAACCACTTTACAATGTGAATCCACTCTTGATTAGACTGCCCCTTACAGTGAGCATGTGGCATGTTTACAAACAAACCCTGCAACACATGAGGTTCTTCCCGCTGATGAAAGTAATCCCTGAGACTGTGTCTGGTTTGAGATAACAAATAACAGTAATAAGTGTATATTATTTACTATATGCATATGTTCATCCCTATTTACAAGTAGACCACAAAATACTTCTTAAAGTGTTCAGAATTTAAGATACATGTATATGACAAACTGGCAGATGGGGCAGATTTTGCCCCCAAAGGGCAGGTTGGCGCAGAGATACAAGCGGCCACAGGAAGTAGAGTGCAGGATCTCTGCTAGGAGAGTGCTGTATGCCGATACAATATTGATAGAGATTCCGACTGAATTATTCATGTAGGGCGTGCCTCTAAAGCAGGGCTCAAATCTGGGGGGATTTTGTTTATAGATCTTCAGATTTCCCAGTTGGAGAAGAGAGGGGGAGCTTTTCAGAAGATACCTGTGTGCGAATGTCTATTAAATACTGCCCGCTGCTAGGGGTGCAGTAATAATAATGTTCGTGCCCGCTGTGACTGCGACCTTCTAAGTCATTAAAATTGCGTTTTTAATTATTTTAAGGTACAAATTACGCCTTAAAGTATTCAGAATTTAAGATGAAAAAATGGCGTATGGGGCAGAAAAAGCAGGTTGGTAAGAGATATAAGCCGCCGCAGGGAGGCGCAGGATCTCTGCTAGGAGAGTGGTGTATGCCGATACAATATTGATAGAGACTCCGACTGAATTATTCATGTAGGGCGTGCCTCTAAAGCAGGGCTCATATCTGGGGGGATTTTGTTTATAGATCTTCAGATTTCCCAGTTGGAGAAGAGAGGGGGAGCTTTTCAGAAGATACCTGTGTGCGAATGTCTATTAAATACTGCCCGCTGCTAGGGGTGCAGTAATAATAATGTTCGTGCCCGCTGTGACTGCGACCTTCTAAGTCATTAAAATTGCGTTTTTAATTATTTTAAGGTACAAATTACGCCTGAAAGTATTCAGAATTTAAGATGAAAAAATGGCGTATGGGGCAGAAAAGGCAGGTTGGTGCAGAGATATAAGCCGCAGGGAGGCGCAGGATCTCTGCTAGGAGAGTGGTGTATGCCGATACAATATTGATAGAGACTCCGACTGAATTATTCATGCAGGGCGTGCCTCTAAAGCAGGGCTCATATCTGGGGGGATTTTGTTTATAGATCTTCAGATTTCCCAGTTGGAGAAGAGAGGGGGAGTTTTTCATAAGATTAGGTTTCTGAAGAATTCTTTGAGGAATATCATTAATTGAACAAAGATTAATAGCCCAATACCCATCTACCGATTTCGGAACATTTATGTACCTATGACGGCGACAAACTGTCGGGAATTTGTCTCAGGAAAGGCATTCTAACGAAGTCGGCTGTATTCGGTAGATTAGTGAACCACCTCCTCTAGACGTCCTTTTGTCGCCGACAAGTTGTAGTTTCTATGCTCCAAAATCGCTTGATAAATCTAGTTGGCGACAGAGGAATGTCGGTAAATGCGGCTTGATTGGGTTATGTAATTTGCCTGCGAGAAGTTCAGCGATTCCTATACGATTTGCGAACTTATCGTTCAACCCTTAATCGGCAGATGGGCATTGGGCTTAAAGATTGGCGTAGACCTGAAGAGTAAGGAACACAAGAGTAAGTGTACAAGAGTCAGGAGAAGACTGATGTGAAGTGGGTCTTCTTTTATACAAACTCCAGGGGGTTGACACGGCTTGTATGAGCATTGCTAAAGGTCCGTCGGTGGTTCCTGACTGTAGATTGCTGACGGCCAATGAAAATGGGCTTTTAGGAGAACTCAAAGAATCTACACCGTGTTCGTCGGCCAATGAAAATGGGCCTCATGGCGGTGCTAAATAATTTAACAGGAGATAGCAGTACCATAGATTCAGAAAATGGAGGTGTGAAGTGGCCTCAGCAGGGGTTCCTTTTAGCTTCTGGACATTATCATCCATCGTGTACAAAGCCTCCAGTGAAAATGTACGGGGACTCAGTAAACAACTAGTCATTGTATAAAACCTGTCAGATACCATAATTGTGGTATATGGATTCAAACCTGTGGTATACAGTCTCAAAACCATGATATACGGGAAAATAGTCCCTTTGTGCGACAGAGCAAAGAAATAGCTCCTATTGTTATACCCTTTAATATGGCAATTACTGGGTTTAATTTATTCGAAAAGATGGATAATAAATGCAGCAAACGATGGTTATGAGGACAGGCAGCTCTAAAAGCCATTCCAGGTTGACTTCATAATACACTTGCTGGCGCTCGTGTATTACTATGCGTCAACTTTCTTGTGGTTAACTGCCGCTTGTTCACAAAACCATCGATTATTGTCTTTGCTTGCACACATTATATACTAAATTGTAGGGGACTCAAATGCGAGAAAGGCTTTGATACCTGTTTCCCAATAGATGTATTTTGATTAAATCAAAGGCTATTGAGCTTGGTCACCACCTCTGTCTCCACTCTGTTCTCACTTAGATTGGTCACCACCTCTGTCTCCACTCTGTTCTGATTTAGATTGGTCACCACCTCTGTCTCCACTCTGTTCTCACTTAGACTGGCCACCACCTCTGTCTCCACTCTGTTCTGATTTAGATTGGTCACCACCTCTGTCTCCACTCTGTTCTGATTTAGATTGGCCACCACCTCTGTCTCCACTCTGTTCTGATTTAGATTGGTCACCACCTCTGTCTCCACTCTGTTCTCACTTAGATTGGCCACCACCTCTGTCTCCACTCTGTTCTCACTTAGACTGGCCACCACCTCTGTCTCCACTCTGATCTGACTTAGATTGGCCACCACCTCTGTCTCCACTCTGTTCTGATTTAGATTGGCCACCACCTCTGTCTCCACTCTGTTCTCACTTAGATTGGCCACCACCTCTGTCTCCACTCTGTTCTGATTTAGATTGGCCACCACCTCTGTCTCCATTCTGTTCTCACTTAGATTGGCCACCACCTCTGTCTCCACTCTGTTCTGACTTAGATTGGTCACCACCTCTGTCTCCACTCTGTTCTGACTTTGTTGACCACCACCTCTGTGTCCACTCTGTTCTGACTTGGATTGACCACCACCTCTGTCTCCACTCTGTTCTGACTTAGACCTAAATTGGTCACTACCTCTGTCTCCACTCTATTCTCACTTAGATTGGCCGCCACCTCTGTCTCCACTCTGATAATGGACAAACAGCATGAACCTTTAACCTTTTTACGAACAAGCTAATATTACTTCTATATCCACCAGTTCCCCTATTTCTACTACTAACATATAAAGAACTCTGTAAAAATGAAATATGGTGCAATATCTACGGAGAACATTGAATGGAAGAACAGACAGTAGTCTAAATTTGATTTACTGAAATTTAAAAAAGAAATTACTAAAGTATATACTCTATATCGGCAAATAAAACAAAGTAAAAGAAGAGATCGGGTAAACAGGTTGAATAATTCGATGATACGAATTTAGTTTGAACATAATTAAATTGTACAAAAAAAGTAAAGTATCATAAAACAAAACGACGGTATCATTCGTGTTCAACGCTTGTATGCTGAAATGAACCATTGGTGGAAGAACTGCCCACAAGTAGCAGAACCTCTGGGAATAAACAAAAACAAAACAAAACAAAAAAACTGCAATAGTAGTGAAAATGGAGTACTTTAAAAAAAAAAGATTTTCAGTTTAAGTAACAGCCCTCCGAGATTATGCTTTCTGTTTTTCATCCTTGATATATGGCTTCATGCCAAGGATAAAGGATGAAAGACGTTGAACGTCTATCGCTACGTGCTCAGTAATCACGTTTCCTGATAGTGTATTACGTAGCGGTGGGGTGGGATGAGGTTGTGAACGGCAAAGGGACCCCTCACAGGCATGTACCAGTCATTACTGCAGCATACAGAGCAGCTATTAGGGCAATCACCTCCACTGCTGAATGTACCTAATTCATCCGAAATCTAATTCGCAGTATCTAAATGATGTTGTCACGTACACTAATACGATTAGAAATACATTATTCATCCTCTTCAGCTATTATACCTGACATAGAGTACGACGACTAATGTTGTTAGATCCCAGACTTATTTGATGGATGCTTATGAGGCAGTCATGTGATCAAGCCTGTTTCCATTGGCCGACGAAAAGGCGGAGATTCTTTAAAGCCCATACACATCTACCGATTTTGGACTATTTGATGTACCTTTGTCGCCAATAAAGGAATGGTAATTTGTCTCAGGCGAGGCGTCCTAACGGAGTTGGCCCAAGTTGGTAGATCTAGGACAGCTAGGCAATGATTAGTGAAACCCCCTTGAGATGTTCTTTTGTCGCCGACGAGTTGTCATTCAATGTTCCTAAATTGTTCACCAAAAGTTTAACAACATGTTGATAAATCCAGTCGCCAACAACAGAACGCTGGTAAATGGCCCATTGGGTGGCCGACATGGCCCTAGGGTTACGTAATTCGCCTGCACTAGCATTAGTGATTACCGACTGCAGATCGGCGGTGAATAGCCGCCCAATGGAAACGGGCTCATACAGGACACATCCCTCAGTATTGATTAACTGACACAGGACCAATCTGGTCGTTTACGTAGGTTGACGCCATCCGTAAACACAACTATATATGCTCAATTTGACTTTTACTTTTCTTGCTTTCTTGTCGTCGCATTGACGCAAATGTTTACACCCGCATATATATATATTTCTCAATTTACTATCGTAAAACTGGATGAGTTTTAATCTAAGCGAAGCAAAGCAAAGCGGTGTCTGTAGGAGTGTTTACTGAACCGCTAAGCCCCGTCCACCTACATGAATTTTAATCCAGGCCACCGTATGCCACAACTAGAGTTTGGCATAGTGATTTCATGAGGCGAAGCCGAGTGAAGTCTGGAGCCAAAACTCCAGGATTGGCATAACCGTTGAGTCCAAGGTTAAAACAAATCAGGTTTTGATTTTATCCTACCCCGTCTCCTCGATTTTGGAATATTACGTGATAACAATTCTGTATGCCACTAGTGACATATAAAACTGTGTATGCCAGTCAGCGTGTCACACGGAAACTCAATGTTAAGCCTATGGGATTTTATATTAGGGGTAGGATAATACAATAGACACCTTATATCGTTTATATGTGTTATCTGCCTGGATATTGATTAAACATAAAGGTTCCTGCGTCAACACACGCCTGTCTATTTAGTGTAACACTTCTGCACACTGACACCTGTGCACAGATTTATATAGAACTGCATCGAGAATTGTATAAATAGACAATACTCCATTAGTATGGATGGGCCGCAATCGTCATCGAGGCAAAGCCGAATGACGGTTACAGCCTATTCAAATGAGTGGAGTTTTGTATATTTTACAATTCGAGTGCGGTTCTGGATTCATCTCACCCTTTTTTATTACTATAAATATCATCAAAATTTCACAATAATTAGAATAGACTTAGCAAATCCATATGACGTCATCTCAAATTCACTACACGACGGCCGTGGCGTGGCATTGTCACTTTACGGGGGTGATCGTTGAGTATCTTTTTCTAATGTTATTCCTATGGCTGACCTTGTACCAGGGGTTAGATAAAGGCACATATATGCACATATCAGGTGAGAGATCATTTCGCCTGTTTTCGTCAGAGTTCATATACATTTACAATGAGTACCATTCTTATCTAATGGATGCATACGGAGGACAGTCATGTCAACCCTGAGCATTGATTAACTAAGTGCCTGATGCACATGCATAACAATGGTCTCTGTTGTTCTCGGTGCACATTATCTGTTTAATTATGTATCATGGCACATTGCAGCACACAGGAATTCAGGTTATGATCTCATATCACTAATACAGACACACCACAACAACTACTATAACGCAAACCCTACTCAGCCCAACCTCAATTAACCTCGGACCTGTTTCACTAGTTTTGTGACATGTCTATATGGCGTCTAGATAGTGTATACGGTTTCATAAGAACTATACATTAGATTCTATTTTGTCTGTTTTTGTTTGGTCTGTTGGTGCCGCTTTTCATGTCTGACTTTACACTTTTGTCACAAAACTAGTGAAACAGGTCCTTGATGTGTAGATTTGTCTAATTCTTATGTTTTGGGTCTGTCTTTACCTAAGGGCAGCTACTTGTGTTGTCACGAAACTAGACAACCCCAATGTCTGTATGGTGTCACAAATATGTTACAAAACCAGTGAAACAGGTCTATGATGTGTAGATTTGTCTAATTCTTATGTTTTGGGTCTGTCTTTATCTAAGGGCAGCTACTTGTGTTGTCAGGAAACTGGACAACCCCAATGTCTGTATGGTGTCACAGACATGTCACGAAACTAGTGAAACAGGTCCCAGGTCGACTCATTGCTTTCATATGATCCACAATGACCACGGGATATCTACCCTGAATTCACCAGGTCGCAGTCAATATATTTTTGGTCAAAACTGGTTTCTTGGGATTCTTTCTAATTCTACATGAGTAAATCTAACCGTTTGCCCCGTTTATTAAATCTTAATATGTAAAGTAGACCAATTTACATTTGCTTGATTTACATAGGAAATGTACTGAAAAATATGGTTTGAGGAGAATGACATGGGTTTTACGATGTGAATACTTTTTAGAATTTCTATATATTCTAATATAAAATTATCATGATATTGATCTCTAAATCAGAAACTAGCACGGTGACCCCCCATTTATGTTAGATATGTGTTCCACAACACTTGTAGATCGTCATATTAAATCTTCGGGAAAATGACATGGGTTTTAATTTTCAAGTCAAATTGTCCGATATGCCTTTAACAATGCAGGGGCGTCAGAACATTTTGAAAGTGGGAGGCTGAACTGAAAAATTGCTGACTTTTTTCTTGGTATGAAGTCAGACTTTGACATTGACCTGTTCCACTGGATTTACCGTAAATCTGTGAAAAGTCTGTGAAAAGTCAGGGCTTAGCCATCATTGCACGCTAAAAAGTCAGATTTTGACATTTTCCATGGTGAAAAGTCAGGGCTTAGACATCATTGCACGCTAAAAAGTCAGATTTTGACATTTTCCATGAAGAAAAGTCAGGGCTTAGCCATCATTGCACGCTAAAAGGTCAGACTTTGACATTTTTCCATGGTGAAAAGACAGGGCTTAGCCATCATTGCACGCTAAAAAGTCAGATTTAGGCATTTTTCCATGGTGAAAAATCAAGACAGCTTGTACACTCAATTGGGTTAGATTTGAAGGCGCTGACTTCTTTTGGCTACCAAAAAAGTGGGGGGGAGGGGGGCGGCTGCCTCCCGTATTCTGATTCCACTGCATTGGGAACTCGTATCTAACGCCGGCTGAGTATCTAAGAAATATATTCATGGGGGATTATATCACAAATCTTAGCCCATTAGTCAATGTGAAGGATGAGATAAATTCAGAAACCTATTCAAATCTACAGTCAGAGCTCGATCCCACCTCATTTGAATCGCTACGTAATGCACACGAATTCACCTTGTAAATTACTTATGATTCAAACTCAATAGGATACGAGCTCTGACACTAAACCTTCCTCTATGATATTTTGTGCGATAACATCTTTACTGGTACCAGACATTTTTATCAATGGTTGCAAGTTCCCTGATAGTACCAATAAAAAACCTGGGCCCTGTTTTTCAGTCAAGACATAATCGCCCAACGATACCCTAAGATGTCTCCACGATTGGAAGACAATTTGCAAGACACAAGATGGCGGGTGTGCTATAGACACGGTCTCAGTGCGGCGCGCTCGATCGCCGCTAAAAGTGTCTCAAGTCTAGAACTGTCTCAGGCTCTATCAAAGCTCACTGTGTGTATATAGAGGATTTCCCGTGCTTCCCATACGAATCTAGGATTGAAATTTTAACACGATTAAGGGAGACATATAACTTATAATCATACTAAATATGAAGAAGATGGGCCACACCGTTTCGAAGATATCGGCGTTTGAACTTCGTCATAGCAATCGTCTGCTCTGGCCTTTGCACCCTCCCACGTCCAGTGAACTCGAGGTCACTGCATAAATTAGAGTCACGTGAGCGTAGGGGTACACTGGCCCCCAGAGCAGAGATTGCTATGACGAACTTCAAACGCCGATATCTTCGGAACGATGCGGCCGATTTTCTTCATATTTAGTACGATTATAGGTTATATGTATACCTTACTCGTGTTAAAATTTCATTGCTTAATTCCTACGGGAAGTGAAGTTGCGCATTCTGTACGACATGTCCATAGATGTCTTAGGTCTAAGACACTTTGGAAAACATTTGGAACCACGTGACCCTAAAGATGTCTTATCTATAGTACACCTGGCTGCAGTCTCAGTGCTCTTGACGGACAATCGTTGGCCGATCCCCAAAGATGTCTTATCTATAGTACACTGACAGCTGTAAGATATCTTACAAAGAGGATATCGTGACTGAAAAACAGGGCCCTGGATACTGAGCCCGTATGCCACAGGTGAGGGGACATATCTATGCTACAAAAGGCCGAGAACGGGCCTTCTTTTGCACCTTTATTAGTGAAGAAAACCGACTTTTGCACCTTTATTAGTGAAGAACACCTACTTTTCACCTCCTTTAGTGAAGAACACCTACTTTTCACCTCTTTTAGTGAAGAACACCTACTTTTCCCCTCCATTAGTGAAGAACACCTACTTTTCACCTCCATTAGTGAAGAACACCTACTTTTCACCTCCATTAGTGAAGAACACCTACTTTTCCCCTCCATTAGTGAAGAACACCTACTTTTCCCCTCCATTAGTGAAGAACACCTACTCTTCCCCTCCATTACTGAAGAACACCTACTTTTAACCTCCTTTAGTGAAGAACACCTACTTTTCCCCTCCATTCGTGAAAAAGACCTACTTTTCCCCTCCATTAGTGAAGAACACCTACTTTTTCACCTCCTTTAGTGAAGAACACCTACTTTTCACCTCCTTCAGTGAAGAACACCTACTTTTCCCCTCCATTACTGAAGAACACCTACTTTTCCCCTCCATTAGTGAAAAAAACCTACTTTTCCCCTCCATTAGTGAAGAAAACCGACTTTTTCACCTCCTTTAGTGAAGAACACCTACTTTTCACCTCCTTTAGTGAAGAACACCTACTTTTCACCTCCTTTGGTGAAGAACACCTACTTTTCACCTCCTTTAGTGAAGAACACCTACTTTTCACCTCCTTTAGTGAAGAACACCTACTTTTTCACCTCCTTTAGTGAAGAACACCTACTTTTAACCTCTTTTAGTGAAGAACACCTACTTTTCCCCTCCATTAGTGAAGAACACCTACTTTTCCCCTCCATTAGTGAAGAACACTTACTTTTCCCCTCCATTAGTGAAGAACACCTACTTTTCCCCTCCATTAGTGAAGAACACCTACTTTTTCACCTCCTTTAGTGAAGAACACCTACTTTTCACCTCCTTCAGTGAAGAACACCTACTTTTCCCCTCCATTAGTGAAAAAGACCTACTTTTCACCTCCTTTAGTGAAGAACACCTACTTTTCCCCTCCATTAGTGAAAAAGACCTACTTTTCCCCTCCATTAGTGAAGAACACCTACTTTTTCACCTCCTTTAGTGAAGAACACCTACTTTTCACCTCCTTCAGTGAAGAACACCTACTTTTCCCCTCCTTTAGTGAAGAACACCTACTTTTTCACCTCCTCTAGTGAAGAACACCTGCTCGGGGGGCGTCATGGCGGCGCCCATGGATCATAAGCTATATGCTGTATAGTCTATGCGAGCCGAGGTGACAAAGTACACTCCCCAGTTCAAAGACTACGACCTGGTGAATAAATGATACTGTTTCATAAGTCATCCGCGTATGATCGTTCACTCGGGGTGTCAGGTAGCGACTGATCACATGCATTAGTTGCATAGCGACCCGCTCACCCACCAACCAGCCATTCTCAAATATCGATGAGAATTTAATACTTGATCAAGGTGGCCGCAAACAAATAAAACCTGTCCTGAAATGTGTATTTTTAATCAGATGTTTGTCTGTAGAGTCATTGTGAGACTGCCCAGACAGTGGTTGGAAAGCTGCATGATTTATAATCGTCTGATATTTACTGACTTCTGTTCCGACGGCACTCTCTGACATGGAGAGAAAATACAACATACCCTGTTGTGTAGAATGGGAAAAGATGAGAAGGCCTTCACTGTTTTCCTTCATGCCAAGAGATACACAATGTTGATTGGTTTCAGATACAAGCGGTCATTTGCCCCGAAAATTTGACGCTTAGTAATATCCGAGCGCATCCGAGGAGTATACAACCAATTTTTATCTGAAACCAGTCTATATTGTATCTATTAGCTCCCTTTTCCTGACAAGCGGGATACTATTATTAGTTCATTTAGGTATGCACTATTTTTTCATACGCACTATTTTTCTAAATGCGCCGGCCGTACAAACCGTAAATCATCATCTCGTATTGTAGCTCGTAGCATGGTCAGGTCTTGATTGGTCATAACCTCTGTCTCCACTCTGTTCTGACTTAGACTGGCCACCACCTCTGTCTCCACTCTGTTCTCACTTAGATTGGTCACCACCTCTGTCTCCACTCTGTTCTGACTTAGATTGCCCGCTACCTCTGTCTACACTCTGTTCTCACTTAGATTGGTCACCACCTGTGTCTCCACTCTGTTCTGACTTAGATTGGCCACCACCTCTGTCTCCGCTCTGTTCTGACTTAGATTGGCCACCACCTCTGACTACACTCTGTCCTGACTTAGATTGACCACCACCTCTGTCTCCACTCTGTTCTGACTTAGATTGACCACCACCTGTGTCTCCACTCTGTTCTGACTTAGATTGGTCACCACCTCTGTCTCCACTCTGTTCTCACTTAGATTGACCACCACCTCTGTCTCCACTCTGTTCTCACTTAGATTGACCACCACCTCTGTCTCCACTCTGTTCTGACTTAGATTGGCCGCCACCTCTGTCTCCACTCTGTTCTGATTTAGATTGGTCACCACCTCTGTCTCCACTCTGTTCTGACTTAGATTGGCCACCACCTCTGTCTTCACTCTGTTCTGACTTAGATTGGTCACCAACTCTGTCTACACTCTGTTCTGACTTAGATTGGCCACCTCCTCTGTCTCCACTCTGCTCTCACTTAGATTGACCACCACCTCTGTCTCCACTCTGTTCTGATTTAGATTGGCCACCACCTCTGTCTTCACTCTGTTCTGATTTAGATTGGTCACCACCTCTGTCTCCACTCTGTTCTGACTGAGATTGGCTGCCACCTCTGTCTCCACTCTGTTCTGACTTAGATTGGTCACCAACTCTGTCTACACTCTGTTCTGACTTAGATTGGCCACCTCCTCTGTCTCCACTCTGCTCTCACTTAGATTGACCACCACCTCTGTCTCCACTCTGTTCTGATTTAGATTGGCCACCACCTCTGTCTTCACTCTGTTCTGATTTAGATTGGTCACCACCTCTGTCTCCACTCTGTTCTGACTGAGATTGGCTGCCACCTCTGTCTCCACTCTGTTCTGACTTAGACTGGCCGCCACCTCTGTCTCCACTCTGTTTTGACTAAGACTGGCCACTACCTGTCTCCACTCTGTTCTGACTTAGATTGACCACCACCTCTGTCCCCACTCTGTTCTGACTTAGATTGACCACCACCTCTGTCTCCACTCTGTTCTCACTTAGATTGACCACCACCTCTGTCTCCACTCTGTTCTCACTTAGTTTAACCACCACCTCTGTCTCCACTCTGTTCTCACTTAGATTGGTCACCACCTCTGTCTCCACTCTGTTCTGACTTAGATTGACTACCACCTCTGTCTCCACTCTGTTCTGACTTAGATTGACTACCACCTCTGTCTCCACTCTGTTCTCACTTAGATTGACCACCACTTCTGTCTCCACTCTGTTCTCACTTAGATTGACCACCACCTCTGTCTCCACTCTGTTCTGACTTAGATTGACCACCACCTCCGTCTCCACTCTGTTCTCACTTAGATTGACCACCACCTCTGTCTCCACTCTGTTCTCACTTAGATTGGTCACCACCTCTGTCTACACTCTGTTCTCACTTAGATTGGTCACCACCTCTGTCTCCACTCTGTTCTCACTTAGATTGGTCACCGACTCTGTCTCCACTCTGTTCTGACTTAGATTGACTACCACCTCTGTCTCCACTCTGTTCTCACTTAGATTGACCACCACCTCTGTCCCCACTCTGTTCTCACTTAGATTGACCACCACCTCTGTCTCCACTCTGTTCTGACTTAGATTGGTCACCACCTCTGTCTCCACTCTGTTCTGACTTAGATTGGTCACCACCTCTGTCTCCACTCTGTTCTCACTTAGATTGACTACCACCTCTGTCTCCACTCTGTTCTCACTTAGATTGACCACCACCTCTGTCCCCACTCTGTTCTCACTTAGATTGACCACCACCTCTGTCTCCACTCTGTTCTCACTTAGATTGACCACCACCTCTGTCTCCACTCTGTTCTCACTTAGATTGGTCACCACCTCTGTCTCCACTCTGTTCTGACTTAGATTGACTACCACCTCTGTCTCCACTCTGTTCTGACTTAGATTGACTACCACCTCTGTCTCCACTCTGTTCTCACTTAGATTGACCACCACTTCTGTCTCCACTCTGTTCTGACTTAGATTGACCACCACCTCTGTCTCCACTCTGTTCTGACTTAGATTGACTACCACCTCTGTCTCCACTCTGTTCTCACTTAGATTGACCACCACTTCTGTCTCCACTCTGTTCTCACTTTGATTGACCACCACCTCTGTCTCCACTCTGTTCTCACTTAGATTGGTCACCACCTCTGTCTCCACTCTGTTCTCACTTAGACTGGCCACCACCTCTGTCTCTTGAATAATCATTTTGTAGCTGAATCGGTGAGTAATCTGATTTTCAAGTCAATGATACTACCCATATTAGACTACGGGGATGTACTATTTGCAAACTGTAATTTGTCTGATAGGAAGAGACTGCAAGTGCTACAAAATTCAGCACTCTGTATTATACTCAAGGCACATCCAAGGACGCATATACCAGAATTACTCTGCACAAACCCCATACTTGGCGGACCGGAGAAATACACACGTATTGAACTACCTTTATCCCAAGGCCCATGAACTTACTCCAATACAAAGGAACATTCAAACGCGAGTACATAATGCACCAACCTTTCCTACATTATTACCAAGAACTGAAGAGATATTAATGTATAATGCACTTACTTATACATATATAATTAGGCCCCCATTTGCTAAGCACGTATCTATGGTATAGCCACTCGGGGGCGTGGCCTATTGTCGCACACGTCATAGTTCCTTTGATGCGACGGTTGGGGATCTCCTCACTCTTCCTTAGTCAATCGTATGAGCAGGACCTAATTTTAATTGGTGCTAACGATTTATGTTTAAACGAATTTCCTGGGAAATTCAATATATCTGAAAATGGGACGGAAGGCGAAAAAGCAGAAATCGCCGACTAAGGTGGAGAAAGGATTATCGAATACTACCGAAATGAGTTGTGAGGGGGAGGCCCTCTTCACCCCCAATAAGCTAGGGGATAGGTCGAACTCAGTAGTAAGTAGTATTGACCAGACGAGAGGGATGTCGGCTTCATCGGGGATATCATCGAGAGAAAATCGGGAGAATGCAGCAGCCCTGGCAACTAGAGTCGATAACCTGGAGGAAACCTTCATGAGAGCTATCGGGAAAATGGAGAAGATTCTTCACGAGAAGAAATCAAGTAGTTCAAGATCGAGGAGGAAATCGAGACATCAAAAATCGCATGATACAGATTCAAGTTCTTCAGATGATACTGATTCTTCGCGATCAAGTTCAAGATCAAGGTCGGCAAGCAGGAAACATAAAAGAAACAAAGGTAAAAATAATATGTTTTCTTCAAAGAAATACCTGAAAAAAGATGAAAAAATCGCCAGTGTGGAGAAATTAAACTTGGTAAATTTAAAGATGTTAAAAGATATTAACGAAAAATATGATGATATAACCGGATTTCTAGATCATTTAATTCTTTTGTCGGAAAAAAGCGAAACTAGAATGTTCACAGCCGAGGCATTGATTAATTACGACGAAAGCGTTAAAGTTGAAGCGAAAATCAAAGGTTTAGAGGTTTTTTCAGTGGTAAACCCGGCAAATATCGTTAGATATCTATCATATGATGGTACGCAGGCGGCTGCTGTAAATCGTAAAATGACCAAAAATAAGTCAAAAGGATCTAGCGAGACAAGCACATGTTTCGCCTTCAACAAAAGCGAGGGATGTAAATTCGCTAATTGCAAGTATAAGCATTCGTGTACAAATTGTCATCTATTTGGTCACGGTAGTTCTGATTGTAAATCGTCATCAAACAAAGAATCTAAATTCGTTAAATGAAACGAATTCCCGAGCGGGAATTCAAACCGGGTAACGGTGGGCGTGGCCGTTACTAGGGACGCTTTTGGTTGCCGGGATTCCCCGCACGCAAATGACGTCATCGGTGGGGATTCCGCTAATCGGGACTACGAAGGTTGGGTTAACGTTGATCTATCGGAAAAACGGGATAATACTCCAAAAATCGTTAAAAATCCTGAAGGTAAGGATGTCACGATTTTTGAAAATTGCATTAACGGTAGTTGCAATTGTGTGTATAAAGTAAATAACTTTGAGATTGATCTCAAACCATGCCGTTCTGCACATTTCTTGGTAGGTGAAAACTCCCTAGATACAGTTGAGGCTAACGAAAAAGAATTCCTATGGTCGGGATTGTGTAACGGGTTCAAAATCATCGATGATAATCTCGAAATCGAATATGAATGTGAAAATTACGATTCTGTAAATAGTGGTGATGGTTTTGATAAATTTAACGAGGTAGTTAAAAATGAAGTAATAGGTGGCCGCCTATCGGAAACTAAGGTTAGGCCAAAATGTGTACATGCCATAGGCGGTATTTTCAAGGAGTCAGGAAAATTCAGACCTATAACAGACTGCTCCAGACCTGATGGTATATCCATTAATAATCACATGAGTGAAACATTCGAGCACTTTTCATACAATTCTGTAGAAAATGTAGTCGAGGTAATGGAAAAATACGATTACATGAGTCTTATAGATATAAAGTCCGCCTATAGATCGGTCCATATCAGAGGACAGGACTCTGAATTTTTAGGTTTTAAATGGGACAACAAATACTATAAAGATAACCGTCTGGCCTTTGGATTGAAATGCGCACCTAACATATTTACGAATATTTCGAATTTCATTGTTAAAATCGCGGAAAAAAAAGGGGCGGGGCATGTTGTCAATTACCTAGACGATTTTCTTGTGTTAGGAAAAACTTTTGAAGAATGTCTAAAAAATAGAGAGATTGTGATAAAAACAATCGAGGATATGGGTTTCACAATCGCCAAAAACAAAGTTACAAATCCAAGTCAGTGTGTGGTATTTTTGGGTATCAAAATCGACTCAGTCCAAATGGAATTAAGCCTACCAAAAGAGAAAATCGATAAATTATCGAATTTAATCGATAATGCACTAGAAAAAGGCTCGGTAACTAAAAAAGACCTCGAAAAACTAGGTGGAAATATGTCTTTTTGTTCTCAAGTCGTTAAAGGTGGGAAAACATTCAGCAGAAGATTGTTCGATAAATGCAGGGATTTACATTATAAAAAATCGCAAAAAATCGATGAATCATTGGAGGCTGACCTGTTATGGTGGAGACATTTTTGTACAGTTTTTAATGGTAAATCTCTTATACAAACTCCTTGTCACAATATCCCAATCGTTACAGACTCCTCTTTTGAGGGTTTTGGGGCCTGGGCAGGCCGGGATTACCTCTTTGGTAACTGGAAGAATGAAATTTCGTTGTTGAATGGTTGTGGTCATCAGGAAAAACCACCTGATAACGATTTTTTCGATTTAAACATAAATGTTCTTGAGTTATGGCCTGTTTTGGTAGGTTTAAAACGTTGGGGCGATAATTATCGTAACAAAAAAGTGATTATCTGGACAGATAATATGCAAGTACTATTCATGCTGAATAGTGGTAAAAGTAAAAATCGTACCTGTATGGCATGGTTACGAGAAATTTTCTGGTACTGTTTTCTATTCAATATTGAAATTTGGGCCACACATATCAAAGGTGCTAATAATATATTAGCAGACCAATTGTCCAGGCTAATTTACCCTGGCATTTATGACAAATGCGTTAAAACTCTCTCCGATTACAACATGTGTTGTTCTGGTTTACAGACTTGACCAAGGAATTACAAGAAAAATCGGAAAAATTCTTTTCACAATCAATCTCGGAATCTACCAAAAAAGCAAGGGAAAATCAGTTACGATTATACAGAAGATTTTGTGAAAAATATCATTTGTCACCTTTCCCTTGTACTAGGGATCAAGCTTGTTGGTATATATCATATTTGTCAGAGTATTTATCACCAACGTCTATAAAAAACTATTTATCAGCAGTTTGGTGGTATCAAAAAATCGAGGGTTACAGGGATTACTCATCCGATTTTAAAATTCGCATGGTACTTAAAGGTATTCAGAGGTGTTATCTATCTAAGGATAATTCTAGGTATCCCCTTACACCTACTGATTTGTTAAAAATTCGTTCAACGTTAGATATCTCTCGTCATGACGATTTCAACTTATGGTTAGCTATTATGCTATGTTTTCGTGGTTTATTGAGGAAATCTCATGTTTCAAAATCCCCTCACAATCTAAAACTCGGGGATGTAAAAATTTCTGATAAAATGGTAATTATCCACATTCGTACAAGCAAAACAGATCAATTCGGGATTCAACCATATGATATTTACATTCACCCGATTCCTGGTTCTCTGCTATGTATCAACGAAATGTTCAAATCCATCAATTACAGTAATCCGGATTGTTACTTGATTACTATGTCT
Source organism: Alentia gelatinosa (assembly GCA_950022655.1). Lineage (NCBI taxonomy): Eukaryota > Metazoa > Annelida > Polychaeta > Phyllodocida > Polynoidae > Alentia > Alentia gelatinosa. The sequence goes on along the minus strand of OX465587.1, from coordinate 62,396,474 downwards.
AATTATAGACCTATGACTTACAGCTATTTTAATTCCAGACTAAAGAACCTAGCTTTCCAGACTGGTATCACAGGAAAGGTCTCGACACACTCACTGAGACATGGGGGTGCGACTTTCCTGCAAAAAATCGGTATGCCTATTGAGGTAATCCGAGCTAAGGGTAATTGGAAATCGTCAGCGGTTTACAGATACTTACATAATTCTGTTTCAGATAAAGAATCGGAGTTGGTAAACTCTTTTCTAGGTAATTACTCCTAACTACTCGTAATTGTAGTTTGGCGGTATTTTGGTCTGGTTGTATTCTCGCCAAACTATATTCACTCGTATGCTTATCTATTACCTAAATGTATAGACCTAACTTATATTAATGTATAATGCACTTACTTATACATATATAATTAGGCCCCCATTTGCTAAGCACGTATCTATGGTATAGCCACTCGGGGGCGTGGCCTATTGTCGCACACGTCATAGTTCCTTTGATGCGACGGTTGGGGATCTCCTCACTCTTCCTTAGTCAATCGTATGAGCAGGACCTAATTTTAATTTTTAAATTTAGGTTTAAGTTACCCAGTTCTGTATTTATGTAATACTGGGGGTTTCTTCATCCTGTATTCACGTAATAAATGGCCATAGGGTCTGGTTGTATTCTCGCCAAACTATATTCACTCGTATGCTTATCTATTACCTAAATGTATAGACCTAACTTATATAATGTACTATGGTGCTATTATTTCTTATGTCTCATAAGACCAATAAAAGAATTTGACAAAAAAAAAAAAAAAAAAGTGGAATTCATTACCAGCTGATATGAGGAATATACCTACACATGAAGGTTTTAAACTCGAACAGAAAAAGTTATTAAGATCAAATATCCCATGATAAATTACTGTACCATGATGTTGATCACTATTTTTTGGGACCTGTTTTGTCTTGTATTTCTATTTTTGCGAATGTAATCTTTGTGAAAATCAAATGGATATGCAGATTGTCCTATACGACATATAGATAACCCGGGGTGATGCTGCACTCTCCAACCAACTTATTATTTTTCTTTATGTATGTTGTACATATGTTGCGATAATGCCACCAGAAAGAAGAAATGGATAAAGATGTATGAAAAGGAGCCTGGGCGTACATTGAAACCAGCCGTTAGGCTGAGTACGACCCCAGCTGAAATAAAAGTTAAAAAAAAAAAAGGGGGATTCTTCCGCTAGGACCAGAACTTGTTAAACGGTGCCCTGGACAGACCGGGTCACTCCCTCTGTGTCCATGAGAGGGCACTGCCGGTCTTAAACCAGCACCAAGGTCGGCTCACTGTCTCTCAGAACTCTGACCCCTTTTAGTCTCTACGAGTCTCTCTTCTCTGAGGTTCTGTGAGGTGTGAGAGGGGGGAGTCTGTCTCTGTTCTGTGAGGTGTGAGAGGGGGGAGTTTGTATGCTGCTCGTTCACCACTTCACCGGTAGGTGGCACTTCTGACAGATTCAGTTCAGCCTCGGTTTCTCGACAAAGAGAATCACTATCCTGTGCCTCAGCACATACAACCACTGACCATACGTACCCTCACAACAAACATAGACAACATTGACTGGTTTCAGATACAAAAAGTCCTGTGCTCCGAGGAATTGATGCATAGTAATATCTAAGCGCAGCGAGGATATTGCATAGTTAACTGTCCACTTTGCAGCTGACCATGTTACCCTCACCACACACCCCTCACCACTGCTACTCACTGTGATACTGTGAAAGGAGCAGAGGGCCAGTGTCTTAAAAGCGTGCCCAGCTGACCATGACCAATCACTCAAGACCAAAATACCTGATTGACCTACTGATGCTTGACATATTTGAATCCTAGACTCAGGCAGTTGCGGAAATGTCAAGTTGACTGGGTGCAAGTGGGTTACAGAGAAGGATCCATACACTGAATGTAACCCAAAGCTTTCAGATGTTATTCATTTATAATTGCACGCTCATTCATCAATGATGAACGTACTATTTGCTCCTAGTGTGAGTTAACCGCTGCTGTTTCCGAGTGTTACTAGACTTGCTCAAGTCTTTGCTTAAGAACATCCATTAAGTGATTCAACAAAATCGACTTATACAGACCCCTGACTGGCCGAGAAATCAAAGACTGTGGTGCGCCCCTCTCATAAGATCTCACACTCTAAGTGGTATTCTGTACAAGGTTATCACTGCGCTCCATGGGAAGAGAATTCTTAGCGAAATAGGCTTAGAGCCTTGAGAATCCACTGGCCTGCCTCCCGTGCTAAACATGTGCATCAGATTCCTATAATGATGCCACCTAGCGGGAACATTGTGTACTTGGCGCCCTAGTGCCTTTATTTGAGCTGGAATACAGAATACCACTTAGAGAGTATGAGATCTATGAGAGGGGTGCATAGTGAGAACCTTGTACAGAATACCACTTAGAGACTGTGGGATCTATGAGAGGGGTGCATAGTGAGAACCTTGTACAGAATACCACTTAGAGAGTGTGAGATCTTATGAGAGGGGTGCGTAGTGAGAACCTTGTACAGAATACCACTTTGAGAGTGTGAGATCTTATGAGAGGGGTGCGTAGTGAGAACCTTGTACAGAATACCACTTAGAGAGTGTAAGATCTTATGAGAGGGGTGCGTAGTGAGAACCTTGTACAGAACACCACTTAGAGAGTGTGAGATCTTATGAGAGGGGTGCATAGTGAGAACCTTGTACAGAATACCACTTAGAGAGTGTGAGATTTCATGAGAGGAGTGCTGTAACCCTCCCCCTCCTCCAGTTACCTGGATATTATTTTATCAGAGCAATTAAACTCGGCTGACCCTTGAAGTCTGTAACAATGCACTTCACTTACCTTCACTAAGCTACCCCATAACAAGTCAATTTTAAAAACGTCATGTCCTTGAAAATACACTTTAATCAGGGTTCATCATGTATAAGTTTATAGCTAACAAACATCGTTAACATAACTAATTTGTCTTCCTTCTTTTGCAAATTTTGTATAACTTTTTCTGACTTTATTTTGAGAAGAGAAAAACCCTAAAAACAACATATTGAATCAATAAACCTTTCTGAAAAAGCAAATGATGTGAATTCACAATTTGGTTGTGTATGGCGTTCAATTTGTTACATGTAAAAGACAATCCATACTTACAATAACCTGCCCACGATCACTACACTCACCTATTCCGCAGTTCTAATTATTGACATTTCCTCATGATTATTTCAGGCTCTGGCATAATAATAAGGTTGGTTCTACAAATAAATCAATGGGTAATTATTTAAGGTGGGGTCGATGGCAAACGTTTGCCAAGTCAAACAGAGAGTCGGCGACGGGCATCAGGAGTGCTGGTCGAGTTGAGTCTCCACTTCCCAGGACAGCGGCCTGCCCCGGGACCGGGGACCTGTTTCACTAGTCTCGTGACATGTCTGTGACACCATACAGACATTGGGGTTGTCTAGTTTCGTGACAACACAAGTAGCTGCCCTTAGGAAAAGACAGACCCCAAACATAAGAATTAGACAAATCTACACATCATGGACCTGTTTCACTAGTCTTTCCAGTATCTAAAACCATGTGTTGTTTTAGAGAGAATCGAGGAAAACCACGTTGTTCAGTAGATGTAAATCAGTAATATATGTAAAGCAGGATTGGATTAATAGGACAAAACGTTACATTTACTGGTTAGAAAGCAGAATAGATTACAAAGAATTAGTTGAGTTTGATGATTGATAGCCCTTAAGTGACGCCACCGTGAATTGTAGGTCATGCCTTTAAACTCTAACTGATCTTTAAGACATAGCCATACAATGTGAGTAGTAGAAGATAAACGAAACATATTTATGCATCTATATGTATACTGACCCAGGGACCTGTTTCACTAGTTTCGTGACATGTCTGTGACACCATACAGACATTGGGCTTGTCTAGTTTCGTGATAACACAAGTAGCTGCCCTTAGGAAAAGACAGACCCCAAATATAAGAATTAGACAAATCTACACATCATGGACCTGTTTCACTAGTTTCGTGACTAAAGTATTAGACAGACATGAAAAGCAGCACCAACAGTGCAAGCATTCTTATGAAACTGGACACACCATCTAGACGCTATCTAGACATGTCACGTAACTAGTGAAACAGGTCCAAGTTCCAGTAGTTTTGTGACATTAAGCTTAGACAGACATCAACAGTGGCACCAACAGTGCAAGCAACAGCGGAAAAAGTCTAGCAAATATCAGAGGGTCAGAGCGGCCAATCTTCTTCATATTTGGAACGATTATAGGTTTTATGTATCCCCTACTCATGTTAAAGTGTCATCGCTTAATTCCTATGGGGAGTGAGTTAAATTCTGCATGTCATCGATTGCAGTCTTGTGATCTGTCTGTATTGTGTCACAGACGCCATCTAGACATGTCGCAAAACTACCGAAGCCGGTCCCTGCTCCTCACCAGCCAGTCTCATGACGTCCAATACACATCTACCGATTTTCGGAACATCTATGTACCTTTGTAGGCGGAAAAGGAACAGTACTTTGGCTCAGGCGAGGCATCCTAACAGAACGAGCCTTAGTCGGTAGATGTAGGACAGCTAGGCAAGGGTCAGCCAATGATTAGTGAAACCCCCTCCTTGAGATGTTCTTTTGTCGCCAATGAGGTGTCGTTCGATGTTCCGAAATTGCTCACCAAAAGTTTATCAACATGTTGAAAAATCCAGTCGCTGACAACAGAATTTTGGTAAATGGCCCCTGATTGGATGTCTGACATAGGCCAAGGGGTTAATTTGCCTGTGACAAGTTCACCAACTCCTATATGATTTGGGAACTAATCGTTCAACCCTGAATCAGTAGATGTGTATTCGGCTTAAAGCCTGTTTCTACTGGCCGACTATTCGGCACCGATCTGCAGTCGGGAACCACTGACGCCAGATCAGTGAATGGAAATAGACATGCCGAGAGCTGTTCACCGATTCATTGTGCATGGATTATGATAAGGCCACCACTACAATGGTCATTGTGATTCGGGGAGAGTTCTGTCCTATGGACCTGTTAACCCTTTAACAGCAGCATGATGCCTCCAGGCATTCTCCTGGCTACAGCAGCATGATGCCTCCAGACATTCCCCTGGCTACAGCAGCACGATGCCTCCAGGCATTCCCCTGGCTATGGCAGCATGATGCCTCCAGGCATTCCCCTGGCTATGGCAGCATGATGCCTCCAGGCATTCCCCTGGCTATGGCAGCATGATGCCTCCAGGCATTCCCCTGGCTATGGCAGCATGATGCCTCCAGGCATTCCCCTGGCTACAGCAGCATGATGCCTCCTGGCATTCCTCTGGCTACAGCAGCATGATGCCTCCAGGCATCATAGAGGCATCATTGATACTTATATACAAAATTCAACAAATAAAAAAATAATTGTTTGAATTGAAAGAAATTTTGACATTGTAAAAACGGCATATTGACCTTTGATTTGGTATAACAAAATATCATCAGCTACCAAGGTAAATTACTCAAATCACATGACACATCATGTGACATTGCTATTTTCCAAAAAAGGTGCCTGCTGTAGCAGGATGGTTTATGCAGGCAATGCCTGCTGTACAATGGTGGTCAGAGGAATTGGGTGCTGCAGGGAAAGGGTTAAATACGGCAGAAACAAGGCATACACAACACCTTCACCGATTTTTAAACACCGACGTACAGTCGTTGGCCACCACCGACCAACTTTTAGGAAAACTCAATAAATCGTTGCCGTTTTCGTCGGCCAGTGGAAAATGGTTTTTTTACTGACCAGGAGTACAGATTCTGTTCCTCACTGAGTGACGAAATAATATCCATACGTCCCTCCGTATAGTGATTTATCAGAAAATAAACACTAGCGTTTTAATCAATTATAGTTTTCTAATAATAAGGAGACATAAATATTTCAATATATATATTCACCTCGTCCTTCGAACTCGATGACTATTTTCGACCAAAACAACTCCATTCAGATTCCATTCAGGCACACTAACCATGTCGCCCTATATTACTATTATGGCGCATAATACCATCCTGAACAACGTAAAATGGCCTCGCCTGATGTAACGAGTATTGTAGTGCCCGGATGTTACCTAATAGCAGCCTCGTTTCCAAACTATTGAGAGACTCCCATGATGCAATAGTCGTCATGTATAATGCACACAGTGTCACACCTCTATTGTCACAGTGACTAATGTGATAGACGGAGGTTCTACAGGTTTATGTTGGCCTCCCGCTTAATGACTTCAGTTTCTATTTCCTCAGGTCGACAAAGTGAAGGCGGGGGGTATGGGAACATGAAGTCGGGTTGTTTTTTGGTTTTTTTTATTTGTGTGAGAGATATGTCTGTCTAGGACGGGTGGAGAGGCATGCATTCAATGTGTAGCCAGATTCAAATATTTGTATTTCTTTCGAGTTTCGTATTGTGACCAAAAGCTACGATCGGTGAATTTTAGAATTGCGGACAGTATTAATTCAGGTAATTCAAGATGTTTTGAAAACTCTCCATTGCAGCAAAGAGTATGTAACAGCTATGTATGGAGGTATTGCATGTTGGACATTAATGTGAAAGAGTTTAAACAGTAGGAATACTTGTCAAGGTCGTATTTTGATTCACTTATAGGTCCCTTGCTAGTTGGGTTCGATCCTTCATAATTGATTGCCTCCTGCTAAGATAGGAAACAATATCCGATGAAATAAATCCAAAAGATTTTATAGAATTTTGAGGACCACATTTGATAAACGCACTGACACTCCGATTACGGTCACCTTCACCTGAGGTTAATCCTAATCGTAAAGGCGGGCTTCCACCAACCACGACAAGGCTGCGACAAGCGCCGACAAGAAAGTTCCAATCGGCGCTTGTCGCAGCCTTGTCGTAAGAAGGGGGGCTTTACGACAGCGTTGTCAGGGCGTGTCGGGAAGTGTACGTGGGTGGTGGAGGCCCGCCTTAAACGTTCAGCCAGTATAGTTCTTATTTGTAAAAATACCTCCCTGGTTACACTGGCCAGGTGTAACAATGCTCTGTGTGTACCCACGTCATTCAATAGGGTGTGCTCTCAATGCCTCTCGCAGGATTATGGAAACAGCAGTCCATTAATTTATCTAGGCTCGTACATGTAGTCACTTTTCTGTATTCCATAGAGACCCAGGGACGATGTGGGTCAACTTTATTCAACACTTATGGACGATCTTATGGACGGCTAAGACTGACCTAGCGAACAAACTTAAATATTATCATACGATGACCCTTGTACGAGGTACAGGTAAGGGTCTCCATGAACGATCCTAAATTACGAGATCGGCCTCAGATCTGTTTGGAGACAGGGATCGAGTGGAGGCTGTTTACTAAAACAATAATGGCTGAACGATTATAATCGGAACTAACCTCAGGCGACAGTGACCACGATTGGAGTGTCAGTGCGTTTTTTAAATGTAGCCCTCAGAATTCCAGGATATTTTTTATCGTTTATTTTTATCTAAGGGAAAGGCATCTTGCTATGAAAGATTGAACCCACCAAGCAACGGACCTAAAAAAGAGGTAAAACTTGTGACCTTTTAAAAAGAACAAAAATAAAGATATTTCCCTAATTGTCTTGTAAGACCATTTTCTATAAAGACCGATCACTTAAGGCAATGAGAACGCAATAAAAACCACGATCTGATCAGTTCTGTTATCGTTCTTGGTTTTAGAAACACCTCCCTGGTTACACTGGCTAGCTCTAACAATGCTGTAGGTGCTGGCAGGACTTACAATACCGTAGTGGTGACTGGCTGCACAATGCCTCGTCCAGGATTCCCCGTTATGGAAACACAATCGGCGATGGACAGAGTGATTGAATCAACCCGTACGCCTCGAGCGTGCTAAGCACATACTGCACCCCCACACCGGCCGTACGTCCACAGTGTGTACGTACGCATTGTGTACTCAGATAAGACTAATAGAACGAGGCCCACCAGCGGTATGCTAACAAAGCAGCCACGCCAGCAACCAGTTTACTCTAATCAACGTCCACCAGGAACCAGCGAACAAAATGGCCGCCGGAAGTAAGTCATATCTACGAAAAGGTGACATTTTCATTCGGCAATCTGAGTTATCTTACTATACACAATCCTGTGGGACCAGACAAGGGTAAAGTCATATCTACGAAAAGGTGACATTTTCATTCGGCAATCTGAGTTATTATACTTTTCACAACCCTGACAAGCGTAAAGTCATTTCTATGAAAAGGTGCCATATTCATTTAGCAAGTTGATTTATTATACTTTTCACAACCCTGACAAGCTCTGTGAGACGGGACAAGCGTAAAGTCATATCTACGAAAAGGTGAAATTTTCATTTGGCAATCTGAGTTATTATACTTTTCACAACCCTGACAAGCGTAAAGTCATATCTATGAAAAGGTGCCATTTTCATTGGGCAATCTGAGTTATTATACTTTTCACAACCCTGATATGCGTAAAGTCATATCTACGAAAAGGTGACATTTCATTTGGCAAGCTGAGTTATTATTCTTTTCACAACCCTGTGAGACGGAACAAGCATAAAGTCATATCTACGAAAAGGTGCCATTTTCATTCGGCAAACTGAGTTATTATTCTTTTCACAACTCTTTGAGACGGGACATGCGTAAAGTCATATCTGCGAAAAGGTGACATTTTCATTCGGCAAACTAAGTTATCATACTTTACGCAACCCTGTGGGACCAGATAAACGTAATTCACGCATTTCATTAGCATCAACGCCCCCTATCGTATAATTACGGAATGACATCCATACTGCATAACTGCATAGTAACTGCGGGGTCAATAAGTATAACGCCGCCCCTATCTGTGATGTCAGAGTGGCCCTGAGGACATAGCTCGTAGTGTAGGTATTGTACTACAGCCTACCAGTAGGGACAACATTGTCTCTCTCTAATTCATAATCCCTCTTAGTGACAGCACAGAGTGCACGATTTGACCAGCTCCCCACAAATAATTGACCTACAATATGTCATAGGTTCAATGGATACTGTAATAAATTAGCTATTTGTGACCTAATTTATCCTAGTAGACCCAATCTCGAACAGCCAAATACAAAGAAAAGGAGGAGAAGGAGAAGAAGAA